>JAPDEI010000064.1:0-159159 GCA_027569055.1 Aspergillus baeticus
CAACGCCAACGCGAAGGACACAGACGGCCGGACTCCACTATATTTGGCTGCGCGTTATGGGCATGAAGCAGTAGCCCAGCAGCTTCTTGATAGGGGCGCCAACGCCAACGCGAAGGACACAGACGGCGAGACTCCACTACATATGGCTGCGCGTTATGGGCATGAAGCAGTAGCCCAGCAGCTTCTTGATAGGGGCGCCAATGCCAACGCGAAGAACACAGACGGCGAGACTCCACTACATTTGGCTGCGCTTTATGGGCATGAAGCAGTAGCCCAGCAGCTTCTTGATAGGGGTGCTAATATCAACGCGAAGAACACAGACGGCGAGACTCCACTACATTTGGCTGCGTGGGATGGGCATGAAGCAGTAGCCCAGCAGCTTCTTGATAGGGGTGCCAATATCAACGCGAAGAACACAGACGGCGGGACTCCACTACATATGGCTGCGTGGGATGGGCATGAAGCAGTAGCCCAGCAGCTTCTTGATAGGGGTGCCAATCTTGAAAGTAGGAGGAACGACGGTAACCACCCGTTACATATCGCGGCACTCAACGGCAGTTTCAGAGTGGCCAAACTGTTCCTGGATCAGGGTCTCAGCATTGATATTACCAACCTCGCAGGTAAAACTCCATTGCATCTCGCTTCAGGCGCTCAGTTTTACGGCGGATCGTATAGTGGAAAAATAAATACAATAATTGACCTTTTGCTGGAAAGGGGCGCCAGCACTGAGGCTGGGGACGAAGATGGGCAAACCCCGCTACACCTTAGCGCAAGCGAACACAATAACAAGGTGGCGCAGGTGCTGTTGGACCATGGGGCCAACATTGAAGCCAGGACTAACGACGGCCATACACCTCTGCACCTAGCCACCAATGCTACATGGCGAGGTACTCTGGTGCCAAATTCGGCCGAGTTTATTGAGATGCTCGTAAATCGAGGCGCAAGTGTGGATCCAGTGAGCCACGCACGAGTGACACCGTTAAGCATGGCCGCCAGTTTGGGCGATGAGGCGGTGGTCCAACTGCTCCTGGCCAAGAACGCCAACGGCAATATTAGCGATCACTCGGGTCACACTCTCTTGTTTCTAGCAGCATGGTGGGGTCATGCGGCTGTAGTTAGGCTGCTTCTAGACCATGGCGCCAATCCGAACCCTTCGGGCACTGAACCAACACGCCTCGAACTACCGACAGTGGCCGGTAATGACCACACAGGAATCTTTACGGATCTCCTCGGGAAGGAGGGCAACCCCGATCACTTTAACATCAATTGACGAACTCCACTGCACATGGCCAGTGCTGGAGGCCGCGTCTCAATAGCAAGGCAATTTCTTGAAGCCGGCGCAAACCCGGACATCCAGGACCGGTATGGCAGGACACCACTGTTCATCGCTGTCTGCGGCGGTCATTTCGCAATGGCCCAGCTTCTGCTCGGTTTGCCCGATGTTGACAGACACCGCGCTGATATTTGGGGGATCACACCCGCCGTAGAAGCAAAGAAAAGAGACCTGCTCGAGCTGAGCTCGTTACTTTGCGAAGCTGAACCGGCTGTTGAAGCACAAGTGGCGCATTCGTTTAGAGATGTCCAGACACATTCATTTTGCGATATTTGCCTGGTATACTTTGAGAAAACTGAAGAGGTCTATGTGTGTAGTGACTTTAGCTTGTGCAGATTCTGCTCGCCTGTCGTGAAGGGGAAGTGTCTCTTGTGCGGAAAGCAGCTGGAACACACAAGATTAACACACGCCCTGAAATACCTGACGCGGTCCAGATAGAGATGGAGCTGAAGGATCAATGCGTATGTATGCGAGCTGACCGAATAATGGAGGAGCATAGAATTCAAACCTAAATCCATGGTTCCTCTATACGATAGTGAACCCAAGCTAAATAGCCAGCCCCGAACGAAAACGGCTGCATCTCCAACTGCGGAGCACAGATCTTCGTGGGCGATTCCCCTACCGAGTACATAAACATCGGCGACTTTGAAGCTTACAACCTGGACTGGCCCTGCCTGAACATGAAGATCACTGCCATAGGTCTGACGCCGTACACACACATAAACCACTTGGCGTCTGGTCACGTCCCCTTAAGCTACGCCATCGACACATCTAAACTCAGTGGGTGCTGTTTCTGCAGTTGTCGGGCTTCAAGAAGACCATGTCGCTCGGTGGCTGGAGCTTCTCCGCCGAACCGGCTATATATCACATTTTCGCGACGCGGTCCAGCCAGGCAGCCAGGATGTATTTGTCGCAAACGTCGTCTCATTTGTGACAGATCATGCATGGCCTGGATGGCATTGATATAGAAACGTCGATAAAGGGGACGCCAACGTCATTCACAACCTCCGCCATCCCCCCACCAACCGCAGTGAATCCCTCCACCGATGGTCTCTGCGGTGCCGCCAACGGCGGCCAAACCTGCGTCAGTTTATCCTTTGGTAACTACTGCTCTGCAAGTAACTATTGCGGGGGCACAGCCAAGTACTATAAAATAGGTTACTAGCCTGAATTTGGGACTTATTCTCCTAGCACTGGCCCACTAGTGTCCATGGATTGGTTATACAGCTAGATAAGTAATCTAGTTGGGGTATTGTGCAAGAGATTAGCCTTTGGCGATTTTTACTCTCAGTAGGGATACTATAGAGACACAAATGTGTATTGTGGAACTGGATGTTAGGAGGTGTTTGGTCCTTGTGCGTAGTGGAGAGTGCAAGTTGTGTTAGAGATGTATACGTATTAATAAGTTTGTCGCTTGATAGGGCGGTTATTAATACCAGCTTCCGATCACGTGGCTCATGGTTATTTGTCCGAGAATTAAATATACGAGTCGCTTCGAACCCCTGGGATTTTGCTCTGGCATTTTGAATCCCGAATTGTTTTTCTCAAGTTAAGTTCTGAGTGGTGAAAGCGTGCTATACAGTACCCAAATGGGCTAGTCATATCCGTCTCTTATATATCGCATACATACTTCTACTTCCCACATTTCATTCTGCCAGTTCTGGAGGCTTGACATGAGCGCTCAGAAATTCCTCACCGACGTCGAAAATGGTGTGGTGCCTGTCAACAGCCATGAGAAAGTGTTACGGATAGCATTTATCTACATGGATGAGGGGCTGTGGTGCGGTACTGGCGTGCTTGATGTCATCGAGAAGCTGCATGCGCACGGATGGTCATTTGGCGAGGGCGAGTTAAGGTTGAATCGGTTAGTTAGCTACAGTACCATCCATCCACACTAAAAACCACTATGTATACTAACCATCACAAAAACAGCACCTTGGATCTATTCTATCTAGCCCAGATCGCAGCAGCGATCTACCGCTCCTCCGACCAAATCGAAGGCATCTTCCCCTCCCCTGACGAATTTGACACTTTCTACACGGAGCACCACGCACTCCTGCACCCCTCCGCCTGGCGCGCCTATTATTCCGAGCCATTCCTGAAACAAAATACCACCGCTCGCTTCTACCGCCTCCCGGACCTCCAAGACCTCCCGGACTCAGACTCCCCGCTGGACGGGCGGCCGCGCAAGGGATCTCACGTCCACGGTGGTGGTCCACATGCCACGAAACTCCCCCGCTGGGCCTACAACGTCGTGTACACACACCTTCGACAACCTTTGCTTCCGCTCGCGGCTCTCACCGACATAGCCCTCCGCACGCTCGAGGCGACTATCAAACACCTGCGCAAGGCGCACCCGAGTGTCGTGCGGCCCTACTCCGAGACGCAAGCGCGCTTCTGGCTGGAGTACATGGGGGCCCGATACTTTAGCGCACGGACCAGATCCCAGGCGCCACCGTCCCGGAACGCATGGCATGAGAACCGCTTCGGGATCCTGGCAGCGCAGGGGGCATTTGATGTGTATGAGTGGGAAGGGAAGTACTCAGTGCAGCGGTGGGGGGCAAGCTGGGAACAACCGAGTGGGGGTATTGTTGAGCCGGATGTGGAGGATGGCACGTGGAAGAGCGAGGTGATGTGGTGTGGGTGGCCGGATGGCGGGATTGGGGCGTATGCGTGGTGGAGGGGATGGGAGGGGGAGCTTGGTGGTGAGGAGGAGGTAGAGTTTTTGGCTGCTGTCGCGGTAGAGGAGATAGTTGGTGTGGAGCTGGATAAGTTAGACCTTGCAGTGCGGTCACATATATTCCTTGGGGTGATGCGGGCTGCAGTTATAACAGGGTTGGAAAGGGAAGATCTTCTTCGGGGGCTGGAGACGGGGATGGTGCAGAGTGGTTGGATTGGGGAGGAAAGAGCAGGATTGTGGCTGAGTGAGGCCTTGGGTGTCATGGAGCCATATATGAGGATATGGGAGGGGGTGTGGCCTGCTGCAGAGGAGAGGGGAAAGATGCTACGGCGGATTTTGGTGGAGAATGGGCAGCTTTTTGCAAGATGAAAGGCTTCGCCGTATCTAAAAGAGTTTAGTTTTGTGCTGGGTCCGAGGATGGAGGGGTAGCAAGCAGATTGCTAGAACGGGGTTTTCTATTCTATTATGCCTACGGCGCAGGATTTCCTGGTATATCAGGTTTGATTAGGGCTGCGGATGAACGGTTTGAGATTACTAGGTTCTCTTTGTCGTTAATCGAGCTAACATAAAACGGATGATCCTTTATACAAGAATAGTTGAACCGTAGTCAGCCGAGGGGTACATTAGCAAGAACAAAAGGAATCTGCCGGAAATTGGCGAGATGAACTATGTAGAGCTCTCATCTAACTAGTACTTTTCCTTGGTAGACATTACTACAACATCAACACATTACTACAGACGCCGCAGTAACTCTGCAATCCCCCCACCAAGGTCGCATACTGCTGCGGTATTCTCGCAATCACACCCCTAACCAGGCCCAACAAACCGCCGTCCGATCCAGTTTCCCCAACTAGGCAGGCCCAGACTCATGTCGCCGCTTTACCAGATCCTGATACTGCTCGCTTTTCCCCTCTCGAGAGCTCGGCCCCTGATGCAGATTGCCGCATACAAAGGGGAAGAGGATCTTGCGGAGATACCTGAAATGAGCAGCCACTGGGCGCTGCTATGTATTGAGGGGCTGTAGTATCCTCACTTGCCAAGGGGCGTCGAAAAATCTCTGGAGGGTCGCAAAAAAGGTACATGGAATTGACTCGAGCCGACTGGTGGGGGGGGGGGGGGGGAAAGTAAGGGCTACAAAGACCACGACACCCTCGGATCCGTGGTTAAGAGGAGGTGGAAGTTCTCGTGTCGGATCCGATCCGATTTTCTAAACGTGGGGTATTGAGGGGTGGGGAGATTCGGTTCAAGCCGACACCGCAGCATCCCAAAAGAGGGGGAAAATCCGAGAAACTATGGGGAAGGCGCGCGAAAGTTGGATGAAGAATGCGGGGGCAACCCCAGGTTCCGCTGATACATCCACGAACGATCCGGCTGGCAAGTCAGGTACACCATGTCACTTTCGATGCGCAGAAACACCATGCGAGCCTTTGAATGGGGCAATAGCTTCACAGGAAACGTCATCAATTAATTTCGACTCGTGTTTGAAGCTCTCGTGCCCTTCTCCTAGCCTTTCTATTTGCTAATACTAAACTTTTGGTTTGAGGTCATTTCAGTGCTGGGATGATGGGGCTTATTACTTTTGCGGAGAGCCCTTAGTTAGCGCCGCTGGAGTATAGAGGTCGACCTCCGGTTATAAAATCCGAGGACTTCCACTCTAGTTAACATCTCTTTTCACTGCACAAGAAGTTCATCTGACATACCAAGCACAGCACGAAAGACTCGATCCAACATGTTCAGTTTCATTACCACCGTGGTTTGTATGACCATTGCGGTTACTGGAGCCTCAGCAGCTGCGCTAAGTTCCTATAATATCGACCCCAATAGCATCTCGGTGTCCGGTCTCTCCAGTGGAGGATTCATGGCAGCTCAGCTAGGCGTGGCATACTCTGATATCTTTACTAAAGGATTTGGGGTCTTTGCTGGAGGCCCATACGACTGCGCTCGCAACCAATATGTAAGGCCGCGAATTTCCTGATAAGGTCATATTATTGCTCTCTCTCTCTCTCTCTCTCTAACATAGCTTTCCTGCAAACAGTACACAACGTGCATGTACAACGGGAACCCATCCATCTCAACTCCAACTTCAAATATGAAGACCTGGAGCGGAAGCAAGATTGCGGATATAAACACCCTTGAGCAGCGAAAGGTATACATGTGGGTAGGATCGTCCGACAGCACTGTCGGGCCGAATGTCATGAACCAACTGCAGTCCCAGTTGACAAACTTTGTTGATTCCGCAAACATCTCATATGTTAAAACCAGTGGTGCTGCCCACACGTTCCCAACCGACTTTGATGGCTCTGGAGACAACTCTTGCAGCTCTGCCACCTCCCCTTATATCAGCAACTGCAATTATGATGGGGCCGGTGCTAGCCTACAATGGCTGCACGGGGCTCTGAATGCTAAAAACACAGGAACCTTGTCTGGATCAATCGTTTCCTTTGATCAAACGGGGTCCTATGGTGCCAGTGGTATGGATAGAGTTGGATATTTGTACGTCCCTCAAAGCTGTAAGAGCGTTTCCACAGTCTGCTCGCTGCATGTTGCCTTGCATGGATGCCAGCAGTACTATGGTAAAATCGGCTCCAAGTTCGTTGAGAACACCGGCTACAACAAGTGGGCGGGTAAGCATGCCTCTCTTTTTCGTTAATGACCCCTCCAAACATCATGTTCTCTGGTGTGGCAACTTACAACTGTCCAGATACCAATAACATGATTGTCTTGTTTCCTCAAGCCATTTCAGATAGCTCATCTCATACTATTTGGAACGGAGGCGTGCTTCCCAACCCTAACGGATGTTGGGACTGGGTTGGATGGTACGGCACTGATGCTGACCAGATAGGAGGTATGTTTACAAACATGAGTGCTGGCTCACAGTAATTGCGATTTTATGGGGCGGCACTAATGATCAAAAAAATAATAATTTTAGGGGTCCAAATGGCCGCAATCATCAACCAAGTGAAGAAGATTGCTAGCGGCAGCGGGTCAACAAGCAGTATTTCGTCGACATCAGCCACTAGCACTTCACAGACCACTATTTCGACCACTAGAACAACGACTACCACGGCTAGCTCTACAAGCACTGGGACGCTTGCTCCCCTGTACGGTCAATGTGGCGGTATAGGCTGGACCGGCCCAACAACATGTGCCAGTGGGGTTTGTACATCGTACACCCCATATTACGCTCAGTGCTTGCCCCCTCTCAATTAGCGAGTATGAGAAGACCATAGCATAGCACCGACCCATCAGCGAAGAGACGTAAATAGCCCCCTCTATTATCCAGCGAGAGTTTGCTGTTGCTCTGTGCATGGACCCGGCGTTTCCCCCCCCCCCCCCCCCCCTTCCACAATGACATCGGGGTTTCCCTCGATATTCAAAGTTAGTACTGCCGAAGTCGAGGTGGTTGAAACCTTGAAATAAACATGTATCTCATATCCAACTCGCACTTCAAGTACTTAATGCCATGACTTTCACCCCTCCTACCAACGAATTTTGTAGCTAATGAGTAAGAGCTTTCCTTGCGTCATTTCCGGGTACTAGCAATTGTAGTATCTATCAAGCGACCGTTCCACGAATAGGCCATGAGGGGGCGCTAAATTTCTATGGACAGTTCGCGTGAGATTTGCTGCGCCTGGCAAGAGAATTCTCTCAGTGAGAGGATGAATATTCAAATCCGTACAATCGACAACGAAGCGGGTCATGTAGCTAGCCAACGGTCTAAATAAAAAAAAAAATAGGAAACGGACTATATCCATCCAACTCTTAGGTAGATGCGACAAAAGGTAGACCCAACTTCGCTGCTGCACGGGAAAAGAAAAGCAAACCACGTGCGCATAGGTATGTGTCTCATCACAAGAATTATGGCACAAGCGGCAGCAGATCCATTAGTGCGCCCAATTTGAATTCAATCCATCCATTATTCTAGAGCTTTCCGACGGACTTAAGGTACATTGCAGTTGCCAGGCAAAGCAACGCTAGGTAGTTGCCGATCGGTAACGGTGTGACAGGGTCTTGTGGAAACGAGGATGAGCTGAGGGTCAGAGAAGCAGTTATTCATGCTGCTGCTGACTCCCCGTAGACCACAGCTGTCCGACTCCGTCTGTGGAAGTGGCCAGATTCCAAAGTTTACCAAAGTTTGCGGGGTCAAATGTCTCTGGGTATTGCGGGATCTCACCTTGATCTGAGAGCTTCACCTGGTTTGAGGCGCATCCAACGACAGCACTAGGAAAGGGAGTTTAGGACACACGGGGGCTTCGGAAATCTCGAACCGACCAGAAATCCCCACTCTATGCCAAAGTCAAATTCTGCAAGCCAGCGTCATGGCCCCAAACCATTTGGGTACAACTCTGGGGAAAACTAAATTAAAGTACAAATTTAGGGAAGAAGGAATGGTGGAGCTTCCTAAGCGGGGTTCCTGGGCCGCGTTCAAAATCCGCTGGAATCCATACTAAACAGGCGTTAATTCGCCGCCTAATGGCTCCACTCAGCTGCCTAGAGCCGCGGAAGAGGGGCTCTTTCCCTTGGGGAATTCGCGGCTTGGCCCGATCAAACGCGGGGGCATGCGGCGTAACAATCATCGTCGAGGGCGGAGCAAGCTGCGCGCATTTGAATTTCCAAACAACTCATCCATGCTCTCGACTCTTCCACGTGAGATCCTGCTCATGATAGCAGCCCATCTCATCAATCCCCGGGACATTCTCAATCTCGCGTTGTGCACCCACGGGTTCTACGCTCTCCTCCGCCACCACGCATTCACCACCCTTGTGCGAAGAGACCACGATCTCTACCAGCTGTCCCGGTTAACGGATGTGCTAGCACGGAATCCGCGATGCGCACAAGCAGTGCGCGTCCTGCGCTTCGACCCGGACCCGGAACCTCTGCCTATGCGCGAGGGAGACCTAATCAAATACGACCGCGCGGTTATCCTGCCTGTGCTGGAGAAATCCGGGTTCTCCAGTACAGCAGTCGCCAGGTGGGAGCATGAGCTGCAAGAGAAAATGGACGTCGACGCGTGGATCGCTGTTCTTCTCTCGCTTGTTCATCTGAATGTCGAGGAGCTAGCCGTGACGTTTTATTGGCCGTCGTTCTATGTGCGCAAGCTGCTCGCTAAAAGCTTCGAGGCCGCCGAGGCTGGTGGAGGCGCCACATTCTTCCCCCGATTGCGAGAACTCAGTGCGCGCTGGTGGGACGATGAGAACGGCGTACCGTCCTCATACATCCTCCCATTCTTCCGCCTCCCCTCGCTGCGCATCTTCAACGGTGAGATGATCCAGGACGGGCGCCCCAGTGACGCGGACGATTTGCGGAAAGAGGTACCCCTCGGCTATGAAGAGTACTATGATGAACGGCCATTAGAGGAACCTGACTACGAAACAGACCCCGAAGGCTACTTTGCACATTATCCCGGTGATGAGAATTTCTCCAACGTCACGCACATCAGGCTCACGTACAGCAGCAGCGAAAAGGGGTTCCCGGACCTGATCCGCTCGTGTCGCAGCCTGGTCTCGTTTGTTTATGAGCATGGCAATTGCGCGAGTTCGATGTACCTGGCGCCGCGCAGGTTCTACGACTCCCTGCGCAGGCACAAGCGTAGTCTGGAGGAGCTCGAGATCTGCTATGACCGTTGGGCGGAGGGGTGGGGCGACGAGCTTGAGTCGGAGTTTATTGGGTCCTTTAGCGATTTTGCAGCGCTGAAGAGACTGAGGTTGAGATGGGAGAATCTTCTACTACAGAGTGATGGTGAAGGTGGGGGTATGACTAGAGGTGCAGCAAAAGTGCCCATGGAAGCGCTACCTCCGTCACTCGAATCTCTAACTATTGAGGAATATGACAAATGTGACAACCCTAAGGATTTCATTGCGCAGCTGAGGGGCCTGCGGAGTGCGCTCAAGTCGCAGTGTCCGGATTTAAGCTCGCTGAGAGTCATTGTGACCGGTGAAGACATGCCGCCACAGGAAGATGGCTGGCCCCTGTACTCGGCACCCAGCCCAGGTGTACATGGTACGAGACGTGCGGCTGAGTTAGTCGCCTCTACGGTTGAGAACATTTCAATCCCAAAGGGGCACTGGGAATGTTTCGATGTCTCGATAATTAATCATGAGTGGTGAGGATATGCCACACCAACAAGGTAGGTGGCCCCTATACCCGACTCGGCGCCTAGGAAGTGTACATATGGTAAAGATATGCAGCTGAGTTGGTTCCCTCCATGATTGAGGACATTCTATAGTTTTGAGTACGAGGAATGTTTCGGAATCTGGATATTCGCTAAGGAACATGAATACCTTGTCGCTCGCAACTTAAAATCAGACCACACACCAATGCTAGTATAGTTGCCGCCAAATTTCAAGATATGAAGGCTATTCAGTCACTTTCAGGATGAGAGGTCACACCTTACATTTAAAATCCCTTGGGATTATCGGCCCTTTTCTTGTCTGAGTTTGCCCCTGGCCCGCGCTCCCATACAGTCAGGTAGATAGCTGGATTATGTTGTATACGACGACTCAGGCGGAAAAGACGCCTTGACTAAGTCGTCGTTTCTGTCTCCAAATAATGATTCCTATGTCTGGATTCGTAGGCAACCGATGACCAGATCCGGACCATTAACTCCATCTGAACCCGCTCCAGGGTTCAACAAAAGCTGAAGCATCCCTAGTTGTTAAATAGGCAATGTTCCTAGGCTAGACCGAAAACGTCTGGCTGTGCGAACATCGCTTTCAAAACAACACCGGGCAGAGGAACCTTGCGCTCGCGCTCACACATGCTAGAGTATCTGGGTCCGCGGTTATGCGGTTTGCAGGGCTCGCACAGCGCTCCTATACTCATATGAGAACTATCGGTTGTGCCGAGTCTGCGTTCGGGTGATGTGCCAGCTTTGCATGGATTACATTGCTGACGGTGAAGGATGTTGTGATGCACCGCATGCCCTCCAACTCTGGCTTCGATGGAACAGACCCCTGTTACCTTGAGCCTCCTATAAAAGCTTAAAAAAGCTTAATTTTGCGAAACTTTTATATCGATCAATGGCACGCCGTGGCTCGCTCTTATCTGCCTAGCCACCCGTCCTTCTTGTCTTTTTCCCTCTCTGCATCTCTCCTTCACCCCTCTTCTTCATTCTCCACTTCCATCCTTCTTACATCCGAATCCAACCGCAGCCAGACTATATCAATAACATTTCAAGGATGCAGCCTAGGAGCGCTCTCTCGCTCGGTGGCATGCCGCCTGAGGTTCTACTCCTCATCAACGACAATCTTAAAGACCGCGATCGAAGTGCCCTGGCACGCACAAACCGAGAGATCCACTGCTGGCTCAACCCCATCCTCTACCGAGACAACATCCGTCATTCTAACTCGGCCCTACGATAGGCTGTGATAAACAACGTTAAATCTACAGTCCATAAATGCTTGGAGCAACGTGCAGCCATCAATCCTCCTCCGTTCACGGCGGAACAGGAAGCAAAGCATAAGAGAAACTGTCAGGTTCACTTTCATCGGTGCACAACTCGTACAGAGGACCTGCCGTTGGTGTCCATAGCGGCGAAGAAAGGCCACGATCGTATACTCCAGATTCTACTGAATCATGGAGCTGATCTGAATGTCTTTGTCCCTGGGACTGGCCCGCCACTTTCTCTCGCTATCGAATCAGGACATACGTCCACCGTTCAACTCCTGCTCGCCCACAGCAAAACCGACGCCCACTCGAGAGTCGCATTGACTGATCTATCACCCATTTATTGTGCCTTTCCCGTGGGATCTTTCGAGTTGATTCAAGCCCTGCTCGCAAAAGGCGCAGATATTAGGGTCGATCGGCGAATTGACCCCAGATTCTGCGGAAGGCGATACTGTCTAAAAATGTGCAAGTTGTTCGGTTTCTTATTGAAGAACAATTCGGTTCAAACGATAGCATATCTCCACATTTCCCACTGTCTGCTGGGGTGGGCAATTTTAACGTGCTTAATTACATTCTGTCGCTCGGGGTTGATCCGAACTGTACCGACATTTGGGGCGACACGGTACTTCGTATCGCCGTCATCAGCCGCAAGATAAGCATCGTCAAGTTTCTCATTGCTAAAGGCGCAAAGGTGGACCTTCCTATATATGGAGCGACTCCACTTGTTTTCGCGGTTTCAATTTGGCGTGGTCCCATGGATGCAATGACCAGGATCATCAGGTGCTTGCTTGAGAATAGCGCTAACGCGAACTCAAGGGACCAGTCTGGGGCCACACTCCTCCATATGACAATTCGGAAACCCACTACTCCTTTGATAGAGATCGTGCTGGAGTATGGTGCTGACCCAAACCTTAAAGATCAATCTAACGCAAGGCCTTTATATCGAGCGACACAGCACGGTTATAAACAAGTCGTCCGGGCTCTTCTGAGAGGTGGCGCAGCGGCGGATGGACTAGAGGGTAAGTATGACTGGACGTCTCTATCGCTGGCGACTCATAAATGTCGTCTCGGGGTGATGAAAATCTTGCTTTGTCATGACGCCAGCCTTGGTCCCGATATTTATGGCAGAGCGCCCCTAGACTGGGCGTTCAACAGTCACGCGTACGACACAACCCCCGCTCAGTGGGAGAAGGCAGCCATGTGTTTACTAAGGAAAGACGCAAGTTGAGCTCAACGACGGATACGCTCCTGACAGCCGCAGCGCGCAATGGGTACACAAAAGTGACGCGTTTCTTACTCGCTAGAGGCGATGACCCATCTATCCCCGACAAGTCGGGCAAAACGCCTCTGATCCACGCAGTTATTCACCATCATCGTGACACCGCCTCCACCCTGCTCTCAAGGGGCAAAGTCGACATCAACACTGGTACATGTAGGGGGCGAACACCGCTCTCCTTTGCTGCCTTCAACGGAGACGCAGAAATGGCAACTTTTTTAATCTCCCAAGGTGCAAAAATAGACGTCAAAAACGCAAGCGGGCGAACTGACATCTCCCCCGCTGCAGGACACAGCAAAAACACGGATATTTTGTCCGTGTTGGTGAAAGCTGGTGCGGACATAAACTCTAGAGATTGCCTAGGGCAAACTCCCTTGCATTATGGGATGAATGTGCCTGTTATTTATCGGCGGTTGCTGAACGAGGGAGCACACCCTTTAGAACTCACTAGTCTGGACGAACGGTATCGAAATGTCTCTAAGGAGATCACCAGGAGGTGCTAAAGAGGACCTGTCAAGGTTTGTGATTGGAATAGCATCAGAAAGACCGTGAACAAGCGTCTCAGCTGCTGCTGCGAATTTGGTATAGTTTAGAAAGCCACTTGGAGGACAACGCAGAGCGTGCCAGGAACCGCCTGCGGGAGGTTTGCCGTCTGGTCTAGCTAGCCTAGCTAGCAAGTTTGTTCCAATATACCCATTGCTTTTGCTAGTACATCGCGATCATTCCGAAAATTCAGTCTCTGTAAAGCTTCGTCACAGGTGAAGAACTGTGCTGAGAAACCCTCGGGAATAGTCGACGCTGCGCCAGCAGCCTGTTCGTCAAACACAGCGATATACCACCAGATGATCTTAATATCACTGCCTCCAGGAAGCTCCCGGATAGTCAACATAAAAGGTTCGGTTGATTCCGCGCAAAGCTGCGCCGTGTCGGGCGCATGTTCAGGGTCATCTGTTCGTGGGGCGCGGGTCAACATTGTGACAGGATGGATGCGGCACTTGTAGCCTGTTTCTTCTTGGGTTTCTCGTAGAGCTGCTGCATGGCGAGACTCGCCGACGTTCCGCCGACCCTTTGGCAGGAGCCACTCATCGTCTTGGTACTGGATCAGACAGACTCGCTTTGTCGGTTGCGACAAGTCGAATAGAATTGTCCCACAGCTTTCAACAAAATGTTCCGATGAGAATTGAGTGGTAGGGAAATGAGAAGCTGTCATTGTGCCTGATGACCTCACATTGGGACTCTGTTGGCGAGGCCCAACGGTTGAGGTCACGGGTCTGTGTTGATGGTACCCAAATCAGGAAGGCGCCTCACGTCAGGTGACCTCCTGCCATATTAGGTCAACCCGCCGCCCATAGCAGCCCTTATCGATAAGGGCTGATGCACGATTTCGTCACTTCTTCTTTTCTTCTTCTTCGCAGTTCCATCAAACGTCTAGAATCCCCAGGAACTCGCTGAGCATTGCACAGGCTCGCGGCCACTAAAATGCATATGATAGCGATTTCTCCTCACTGATCTTCCAATTCACTTTTACACATAATTCTCGACATACCCAAGCTGCGTGCGGATGCCTATCTCTAAATAACCCATCACTAATCTCACCACCCCACCGACAACAACCTCAAAAAGCCACGCCCGCCATGTTCTCCGTGATCATCCCCGGCCGCCCATGCCTAACAGACATCGTTGCCGTCGACACACAACCAAACGGGCAATCGACGAAGTTCGCCTTCAACTTCCCGCTCGCCCCGCACTTCTCCGAAATCGTCGTCTTCTTCCTCCCCGGCACGGTCCTACCGCCGGACACCGCGGCCGCAATCTACATCCAGTACCCGGGCGCGGACTTCCGCTTCATCGGCGCCCTCGCAAACGAGAAGCCGTCCTCCGTGATCAAAGTCTCGCCGCCGCGACGCACAGAGTCCCAGGATGAAGACCAGATGCTCGACGCGGGCGGGATGAACGGCGATAACAGCGCGATGGTGGCGACGCTGGGGATCTCGATTGAGCCTGTGCAGGTTGTCGCACCGCAACTTGCGGCTCTGGAAGCGGAAACTGGCTCTGGTTCTGTGGCAGGGAATGAGCTCGTGCGCCAGACACCGCAGCAACGGGGGATTAGCACCAAGGTGCTCGCGCAGCGGATTATCGGGAGCGCGTTCAATTTCCTCGCAAGCTTTTCGGAGTCGTCGGATCCGACGGGCGGCGGGCAGGAGGTTGTCCCGCTCAGGGCGTTCCAGGACTGGTGGACCAAATTTGAGAGGAGGGTTAATGCGGATCCGACGTTTCTGGAGAGGCAGGATCCGACGGCGAATGGTTGAGTTAGAGTGCTAGCTCTGTGTGGATGCAATGCTGCTGCGATCTTTGTTCTTCCTACATAACATTTATATCTTGATACCACATTTCCTAGGAACGGAGAGATTAACTCCATTTATTCAATGCAACGGTCTATAACTATAGCGCAAACAAAAAAAAAAGTCACCACCTAGTCTAATCTACTCAATCAAAAACTTCAAAAACGCAACCCCAATCGCCACCCCATCGTGCTGGTTCCCCGCCCTGCTCAGCGCATCCTCCGCCTGCTCCTTATCAAAAACACCAACCTTAGCCCGCGCATTCACAACCTCAGTCACAATATCCCCTCTAAACTCCGGGTGCCCTTGGACTGTAATAAACTTCCCGGGCCGATACATCCCCTGTACCTCACAGCGCGGCGAGCTGCCCAGCGGGATGGTGTCTGGTGGGTACGAGAAGACGATGTCGCGGTGCATTTGTTGGATTTTCTAGACGCGTTAACAAGACGATACATTTATCATCTTGAAGGGGGGTATCGGGAGGTAGGTAGGTATGTAAGAAGCAATCGGGGAGCATACCAGAGTGTCAACACCAAATAGTTCCTTTCCCTTGTCCGTTAAATCGACGTCGCAGACGGCAATCTCCCACCCGGCATTGTTGCGACCGACCTCGACACCGAGGGCACGGCCGATGATCTGGTGCCCGAAGCAGATGCCGAGAATCTTCACGCGGGGATCCTCGATAGCTTTCTTGGTGAATTCGACAAGCTTGAGGATCCACGGGTGGTCTTCAAAGGAGTTGTGCTCTGTGCATGTTAGCCTCTATCAGATGAACTAGAACCAAAGAACATTGAACTAAGATATAAAAGAGGATAAGGAAGTAGGTACTCACTCGACCCAGTCAAAAGCAGAGCATCAACATCCTTTAGATCAGGATACTCCTGCGCGGTCACGACATCGAACCGACTAATATCGAGTCCCAACGTGGGATCGAGTTTCTCAGGCTGGTTCAATTCCTTTGCACTGTCAAGTAATAGCTTCTTAAAGACACCGTGATACCCAGGTCCGTATTTCGCGTTGGTCTGTTCCAGCGGGGTATCGCATTCTAGCACGGCGATGCGGAGGGGCGGGGTCATTGTGAGTCACGGTGTTGAAATGGAATTTCCAGGAAACGAAGCTCTCGGGGAGATCGGAGGTCGGCTTGTATGCTTGTATTGGGTGTGATAGTAGAGCGATCTACGAGAATACGTTGTACAACAGCCTAGGCTAGGTAGGAGCGGTGGCAAGCATGGGAGGATGAATCAAGGCTGGGAGCGCCTATCAGGCGGGGTCGCCCCTCGGGTTACGAACGCCCACGTTTAGTCAACCAAACTCCACCACCCGCTTCAAGCTTCCAATGGCAGCTGAGGCGCTCATAAGCTTTTACAACGTTGTAAAGATACTAGTCACATACTTTGTCTCACCGTCTTTTATATTATTTGGGCTGATTTACTATGGGGTAGCGCAGGCTTGATCAATTGCACATGATTTATCCAATATATATATATTCGGACCGGTTGCTGAATATCTCTTGAACCCAGACCTCGTATACCAACTTTAGCAAATACAATTTTGATATGCATGTTTGACTACGGCTATATCTCATATATACTAGCTACTCCTTGCGCTAATACTAAGATATAAGACCTCGTTACCTGTCTTATGTCCCTGTACATGTTCGACCTCCCATTGGTTAAAATATGTCACGTGCAAAATCGTAGGGCTGAAAAAAAATGCCGATTGTCACCGCCCTCTTACATAGATATACAAGCGTTCGCCAATTTCTTAAGGCTGTCCAGTCCATTCCACTTGGCAGGCACCAGGATACTCGCGCGCGGACACTTAATGCTTATGAGCAGCCGCTCACTTTATTGGCCGTGTTTCTATTATGAACCGCAAGTCGGATACTTACCTGGCAAGAAGTTCCCGAAAACCCCATAAGAAATCGCGGCTTGGCTGTGCGAACTGTAAGAGGCGCAGAATCAAGGTACGCTTCCCTTAGTGAATGAAGGTGATGCTGTTCAGAATGGATGCCAATATCTTTTCAAGTGGGTCATATGAGTCCAATTAAACTAATAGTCTGTCAGTGTGATGAGATAAAACCTCAGTGCGCTCCTTGCCTTCGGCATTCCGTTGTATGCGATTACACTTTGCAGCCGCAGGAGGAGTGTCGATCGCAAACACAAGCAGACAGAAGCCGGGGCGCGGAATCAAAGGATAGCCATGTAATAGGCTCGGCGCCATCAAGGGTGGAAAACCAGTACCGCTTTATATCTTCATCTACGGTAGAATTCAAACCGCCCAAGAGGCAGCTTGGAAGACAGACCCAGGAAAACGATACTCTCGGTCCAAGTAGTACAACTTCCTCTGCAGCGCCCTGTACCGCCGTATGGGAGCCACCTTTTCTGTTCAGTGGGCCGGACATGGAATTGTTCCATCACTATATGACATCCACCTCCATGACATTGGCGGACGACGAGGCAGGGCGGAAAATGATGCAGTCCACACTTCCCCAGCTGGGATTCAGGTACAACCATGTGCTGCGCTTGCTTCTGGCGTTCTCCGGCTATCATATCGCGCATCTGAGAGGACGACGGCGACACGATAAACAGCCGGAGCGGGAAATTCTGTCGCTCAGTGACACATCTGATGAGTCTGTTGCCGCGCAAGCAGATCGGAATTACACGATCGCCCTGACGCAAGTCCGCACCGAAATCCCTACGCTAAATGAAACGACTTGTCATGCCATCTATGCAAGCGCCGTGTTTATCTGCTTCTGCTCGTTCGCGAAAGGGCCGCAGGCCGGACAGTATCTTGGCTTCAGTGATGATGCTGGCAGTGCAGAATGGCTGACCCTATTAGGGGGTGTCCGATCTATTATACAGTATTCAAGAGATGTGCTCTCGGTGGATCTGGTCTTGTCTGAAATCTCGAATTCGCGTCTCGATCAGCATCTAGGTGGTCCGCAGACAAACGCGGACCACCCTCGCACAGGGTGGACTGGTTGCCTGCAGCAGCTCCGGGACCTACTGATTCAGGAATTCTCCATTGACCATTCTAGCTATCCTATCTATCTCACGGTGCTAGACGGTCTTGCATCTTCATTTAACAAAGTCTATAGCACAGAACACGAACGACTCTGTAGAGGGGACAGATGGGCACAGATCTTCCACTGGCTGTATACGCTACCTGGGGTGTTCGTATCCGATCTTCAGGAGCATAGACCGCTTGCTCTTCTTCTTTTTTCACCCTTTGTCGTCTTATTAAAGAATCTGGAATCCTACTGGTTTGTTCACGGATGGCCTGAACATATCTTGGCTGGTATTTATCGCTTGTTGAGCGTGCGAAACAGGACATTCCTCGCATGGCAAATGGAGCAGGTGGGATGGAATCCGTGAGATGGAGCTACCGGGAAAGAATAAGATTGATGGCCCCCAGTCATTGCCTTGTCGTCCCACGGATCTGTTAAACCTATCACGTCTGACTATATAATGGCCGCTGCGAGATTTCTTGAAGAAGACTTGGGCTACCTACCAAGCCTCAACCGCGTGCGCCAAACTTTGACACGATGGATGAATCGAACATTGCTGTCCCGCCAAAGCTTCAAACGTGTAGAGTCTTCTTCAAAAGTTCCCGGCATGCTCGGTATGCAGTTGCGTTGAGCATTCCCACAACCCAACCGGGCTTCTTTTTTCTTTGCCAGGGCCCAGGGCCGGTGAAGGCTTGACAACAGCCAAGACAACGCTTGTCTTTGTCAGGCGTGAGAATGCCGATCCTAATATATCTACTACAATAATCCCGGATCTGATTGTGGGTGTTGCAGCAGTGCATACGGAGGGTGGGGACGAAATCGTGGGGACTTTTCTGCACTTGAAGTTCCAAGCAAGCCGAAAGTGGGCGTGCCGGCCTTCCTCCTCCTGAGGATGAAACGGTTGCAAGAAATATTTCTCTGTTGTCGAGTTGGTCTCAAGTATCTACCTGAGGCGTTTTGTTTGATAGGGATATCATTGGCATGGTTTTAGTGTCGCGAGAATTACTCAAGGCTTGGGCGACTTTGGGTGCATAGGGTGGGAGATGGCGGTTAGGCTTGCATGAATCGCTGAAGAATCCACCAGCGGAAAACCCTACGGGCGTCTGTGGGCTTTAAGTTTCTCTTATCAATCTGCGACACTAACTCCGAGTACTACATTATTATTATTATTATAGAGGAGAGAATAGATACAAGTACGACGGCCCCTACTCGGACAAGATTCCCAGAGATAGAAACACCCACGTAGATCACCTTTGACGATGTATTAGTATAAAGCGACCCACGACTCGCATAAAACGCCGTTTGATCTTATCACATCTTATCTGATCCTGCAGGAACAGAGCAAGTTAAAAAAAAAAAAAAAAAAAAAAAAGGATGCTGTCGCTCTCCACCGGCTGGCTACCGTCCCTGGTAGCAGCTCTGGGGCTGCTAGCCTCACCAGCCCTAGCCGGGTGCCCCTACGCAAGCCAGCTCCAAACACGCAGCAGCAACAGCAACATGATCCCGAACGCGCATGCTACAGGCACTCCTACCCCTCCTCCTACCTCCCGATCAGACAAAGACCACATCTTCTACATGAACCGCATCGCACCGGGCAGCTCACAACTCTACATCTCACACGCCAACGGCACAGCCGAACGCCCACTCCTCGACGATGCGATTTATGAGTACCACGCGACCTTCTCACCATCGGGCGACTGGATCACATTCACCGCGGAGCGCAACGGCGATGGGAACAGCGACATCTACCGCGTGCGGGCCGACGGCTCAGACCTCCAGCTCCTCGTGGGTACGTCCTCGATGGAGGACTCAGCTGTTCTCTCTCCCGATGGGCGCTATGTCGCGTACGTGTCAACAGCGAACGGGTTCGTGGCGCATATCTGGGTTCTGGACATCGAGACTCGCGAGCGGTGGAATGTGACGGATGGGCTTGCGGCGCGCAACGGTTTGGATCCCTCGCTGATGAACGGGCACTTCCGACCCGCGTGGTCGCCATCTGGGGAGTGGATTGTGTTTTCGTCGGATCGGAATACAGACTGGCGTGGGCATGGCGACCCGACGTTTCTGGGTATCTCTGGGTGGGAGCATACGCAGGAGCTAGGGATTTACGCGGTGCGGGTTGATGGGTCTGGGTTTCGCAAGGTGGTTTCTAGGGAAGGATACTCGCTGGGGTCGCCGAAGTGGTCGAGCGATGGCGAGCGGATTGTGTATTATGAGATGACGCGGGAGGCAACGTGGGGTGCGCATCGGCCCGAGTCGGTCGATTCGACGAGCTCGGTGATTGTCTCAGTGGATTTTGAGACCGGGTCGGATCGCGTGGTTGAGGTCGGTGGGGAGGGCGTCAAGGCTTTTGCGCAGTTTCTGCCGAATGGGACGGTAGGGTATCATCTAAAGGGGACAGCGAGAGAGGGGATATATACGACTGATGGAGTGTATCTGAACAGGACACTTCGGTCGCCGGCTTGGTCTCCGGATGGGAAGCTGGTGGTCTATGAAAAGACGGCGTGGGATATACGCCCTATGAACAAGGACTTATACTCCTGGAATAGCGGGTGGGAGTATCGATTCACTGATGTCTTCCCTCAGCTGTCGAAGCAGAATCGTCTGGCGATTACTGAGAAGCAGCTCGGCAACTCGTCCATTGTCGCTATGGATCTTGACGAATCAGATGAAGTCCTGGCATACGATAATAGCAAAAGCACACTTGTCTCATCGGCGCTTGTCTCACAAGGTCTCGCAGGCGCCTTTCAGCCCTCTTGGTCGCCCGACGGCGAATGGCTCGTCTTTGGCGAAGGCGCGTGGTTCCAGTCTCGCGCAGAGACAGGCGGATGGCTCGTCCGTGCGACAGCCAACGGCTCACACTTTGAGGTCCTGACGCACTCCAACTCAAGCATCGCCAACACATCGATCATCAACTCCGGCTTCCCGAGCTACTCGCACGACGGCACGAAGATAGTCTACCGAGTCTGGGGTGCAAACTCGACGAATGGAGATAAATCGCAGCTCGGTCTCCGCGTCATCGATCTCAAAACTCGAAACATCACAGTCCTCACCAATGAATGGGACAACCTGCCCTTCTTTTCCCCCGATGGCGAGCGCATCGTGTTCACAAGGAAAACAGGCCTGTACAACTACGACGTGTGCACAGTTCGGCCCGATGGGACAGATCTAAAAGTGCTGACGAGCAGCGGGGCAAACGATGCGCATGCGGTCTGGAGCTATGATGGGCGCATCATGTACTCGACGGGCATGTTCGGATTCCAGTATGAGTGTGCGCTGTATGACCAGACCTTCCAGCCGTACGGCCAGATTATGATCATGGATGCGGATGGCGCGAATAAGCGAGTGTTGACGGACTCGATCTGGGAGGATTCAATGCCGTTGCTTGTTTATAATAGTGTATTGTAGGAAGCTCTGCCATATCCGATTCAGCTATTAAGAGGCTGTTTGGCTGAGCCAAGAAGTCCGTGTCGGACGTACCTGAATCTTTTGGTGGAGCAGGGCAGAGACAGTATGAGCTGTTTACAAAGTAGCCGATGTCACAAGTAATGCGAAGGGCTATACACACTGAGGCTGTCGGGCGGGGATACTGTGATAATTAATAACTACGCATAGATACAACATTGATTGCCCTCTGGAGCCGTTCGCCTAAGCATTATCCGATCTGCGTACTATAATCAAGTCTCATGCTTACTTCATTTACGAATAGACTACCGTATACATCTCAGACAGAAGCATACTCACACCACTTGTAATCCATCCCAAATATCTACCCAGAAATTCCGCCAATCCTGGCCCCGAGCCCGCCCCCAACCCTAACCCCAACCTAGCTGGAGTGGTTTATATTCTCACGATGTAAATGAGTGTAGTGTAGTTATGCATCTCACAGCTAGATATCAATATCCTTGCCATCCACTCACCCCTTGGCCATCTTGTACAGCAAATTGACCTTCTCCCCATTCACCGTTCCCGTATACCTCTTGCGCCCAGGCATATCATTCAAGACCTTCACGCCCATCGACACCTCCTGGCGATACGCAAGACACGTGTATCCCCCGGGATACGAATTCAGCTTATCCATCCCGATCTTGGGAAACCTGTCAGGCACAACCGGAGGCAACTTATCCTTCTCGTACCAATTCCGGGCAAACCACGCGCCGCACCGCCCATCAACTTTCGCGAAGGAAAAGCAGAACCGGAGGCGCCTATGAAAAGGGTTCTCGGGGCTGTTACGGAGAGTGTTGGTTCAGGTAGTCGTAGCGGTCTCTATCATCGGCTTGACCGATAATTGAGGGCTTGTTGGCGGTCTAGTAGCGTAACTATTGGGTTGGGTCGTGTGGTGGTTAACACTAGCGTGTGTACACACTTTGCTCAACTTTGCTCGGCGAGCTGGCGCAGCGCAATAGCAGCCTTAATGTAGCGCTGGTACATCAGAGTCAGCCAGTCGAGCAGAGGTACAGTAATCTGCGGGAAATTGCCCACGTAAATATTGTTCATGTGCGCTGCCTGACAGAATTTCTAATCCACGACTAATCCAATAATCGCCTCCACCCAAAGTTTGACACACTGATTCTGTTTTCTTCTTAAGCATGCACCTGTCGCGAAGGAGCCATTAAGGTACCCTAACTAAGCTGCCATCGATGGCTGCTCCAATCCCTGAAAGCGAATGTGCCTTCGGCGGGCCCGTCTACGGCGCGACCAATCCCGGCTCACCTTTCCATAAGGCGAAGTATTGTACCACCTCAAGTCTGCCGCCTCTTCAGGCTGCGCTATTTCGGTGCTTTCCCCACTTCTTGGGGGCCCAATTCATGCGGCTGGGCGATTGCTTGAGTGGCCATATTAACTCTCAACAGCCCCCTGCCAAATGATGAATATATTTTGCAATGCGGACTCGGCCATCATGTTACCAGACTCAATCTCAATCTCGACTTACATAGCCTACGGGCTCGGCCTCTATCTAGTCTACCTCGCAACTATCGTCACATACCGACTAACCCTACACCCTCTCGCGCGCGTCCCGGGACCGCAGCTGGCAAAAATCACCTACCTCTACGAGTGGTACCACGACCTCTACCACCTGGGGCAATTCCCATTCAAGCTAAAAGAGCTACACCAGGAATATGGTGCGTCGCCTAGACCGTTGTCTGACAAACAAGTTCCACCTAACCCTCATGGTACATGCAGGTCCCATCGTCCGAATCACGCCCGACGAAGTCCACATCCGGGATCCGGACTTCATCGCAAAGCTCTACACGCGCAGCAACGGACGCGTCGATAAGCCGCCGCGGGCAGCAGAGACCTTTGGGCCGTTTCCTGCTGTAAGGGCCTGCTCTCACCATCATTTCCTGCCTTGACTCCCTTGTTACTAAGAGATAGCCGCAGGCAATAAGCACCGCGCTGCATGACCACCACCGACTACGCCGAAGCGCGCTGAACCCGTTCTTCTCGCGGAAATCCGTCTCCGAGCTTGCGCCTGCGATGACCCACGCGATCGATATCCTCTGCGAGCGTTTGCAGAAGAGCGCGAGTACGAGCGCGATGGGCGAGCTGGTGAATCTCAAGTACGTCTATGCGGCTGTGACGTCGGATATCATCGATGGGTATTGCTTTGCGCGGGCGCCGAGCAAGATCCTGCAGAGGGACTTTGGGAAGAAGTTTTTTGATGATATTGATAGCTTTTTGGAAGTTAGTTTGTTGGTACGGATGAGCTAGTCTGGTCTCCTTGGATGTGTGGGCATTGCGCTGATAACTGGCGGCTCGAGCTAGAATTGGCATATCCCGACGATTATGAGGCTTAGCTTCGCTCTTCCGGTTTGCTACCCCTGACGCCTGGGCAAACTTATATCAACTGGATTACTCACTATATGCCGTACAGGACTGGGTCAACAAACTCCTCGCGCCGGCAATGGCCGCTATGCTCGATTTCCGACAGGTGAGTCTTACCTACAACTGCATGAATACATACGGACTGGAACATAAACTAACGAGAACAGGACCTCGGCCGCCAGATCGACGACATCCGCCTCGGAAGAGACAAAGCGCACGAGGGCATCGGCCACCGAACCGTCCTGCACGAACTCCTCGGTAGCGCACTCCCCCCCGTAGAGCTGAAGACGCCGAGACTGCGCGACGAAGCTTTCTCTCTGATGGTTGCTGGATCGGGGACCACGTACGTTCACCGAGACTCACTCCGTGAGAGCGAGATCGTGTTTAACTAACAGGCCTCCGTCTGTATTTGGATATGTAGGGCATACACCCTCCGCGCAACAACGTACCACATCGCCGCGAGCCCTCTCATCCGCAGGAAACTGTACAGCGAACTCCACTCCGCGATCCCAGACCTCTCCCACCCACCACCCCCATCTCAGCTCCTCTCAACCCTCGAAAAACTCCCCTACCTTACCGCCGTAATCCGCGAGGGCTTCCGGCTCGCCGAACCAGTTACGCACCGCCTACCGCGCATTTTCCCGGACAAAACCCTCACCTACGGACAATACACTCTCCCACCGGGAACAATCATCAGCATGACGGGCACACTCGCACATCAGGACCCGACGCTCTTCGCAGACCCCTACACGTTCGATCCTGAGCGCTGGCTCGGCGAGCGCGGGAAGCAGCGTGAGGCGTATCTGGTCCCCTTTAGCAAAGGGACCCGCATCTGTCTGGGCATGAACCTCGCCATGGCCGAGCTCTATCTGATCTTGGGGATGGTGTTTCGGCGGTTTGACTTTGATGTTGCGCGTGTGGATCGGCGGCGCGATGTGGATGTTACGTATAGTTTTGTTCTGGCCGCGCAGGCGAGGGAGTCGCCTGGGTTGGAGGTTATTGTGAGGGGTGTTCAGTAGCTAGCTAGTACGTGGAGACAAGAGCATGGATGGTAATAATAATCGAGGCAGGCGCGTTGGTATTTAAGAAACTATACTCACAATTCTATTAGTTTTTAGTCTTGCGAGCGGAAGGTGCGAACCTGGTCGAGGCCGGAGGTGTTCCTAGTCAGGCTCCTTCCATGGCTGGACCGTAGATCGGTCTCCAGATACAGAAGTAATGACCATGCTCCAGCTTAGCTGAAGCCATGCGCTGTCCGTTGCCCTCTGGGAATGGGGAAGGTATGTCCAATATCTACAGTGTGCCCTTCTTGAAAAGCTTATAAGTCTATGAGTTATATGGTTGTATTCTAGATAGTACTACTACTACTATTATAGTATAAAATAGCCATATAAGCAGTAAATCTTTCTTCCAGGCAAAGCATGGGTGGGTGGGTATCATTAGATCCAGGCAAGAAAGACATACAGCTAGACCTCCTCCATTGATGGTTGGGTTATGCCAGGGTGTTCTTGGTGCCACATATACCCCAACATGACCGTGTATTAGTATTAGAGGCTACTCGAGCAGAAGTTGTGACCAATACGCGGCGATCACTGGCAATGCCTACTAGATTATACGTAGATTCCTATAGCTTGAATTCATATGACACGGCACCCTAGAGACAACCGGCTTTACACTAGAATACAAGGACCTGTAAAATTAACTCTGAAAATAACTGATACTACTAAGGCCAGAAACAGCTGTATTTCCAGTCCTGTAACCCTTAAAGGAGGAAGAATCTCAGCGAGTTGCTGGAAGCGTGCTCAGGGGAAGGCACGCTTAGTGCTCGGTGGAGCAAAGAGGTCTCCTCTAGGAATGGCAGTAAATATGTCGGAAGACTGGAAGGGGGAACCTGAAAAGCTTTCCCGTGAGATTTCCACCTTTTCGGGCAACGGCAGAGAAGATTTCCCACTTGCACTGGGTTCAAAGTCGGTGATCGGGGGATGGGGGTGTAGGTAGAGTTGTAGTTGTATCTGTATCCGGACCATTAGAACCACCGCTAGAAACGTGGCTGCCCGTCCCAAATAGTGAAGGAAATTGGGTTGGTTGGCCGAATATCCCGGCACCCGCCGATGTGCTCTCGCGGAATAGACTGGCCTTGCTTTGCCCAAGCGTGCCCGGATTGTTGCTGGAAACGTTGGAGTTGGGATTTGCCATTGGGTTGCTAAACCATTTTTTCGGGGCAGAGTTGCTGTTGGCGCTGGAGCTGGTGATTGGCACTGCTGGAGAAGTGGTAGAGGGTGTAAACAGGTGTTGGAACAGCCCGGATCCAGGGGGCTTAGGTGAATGTGTAGGTGCACCATTTGCAAAAAAAATCTGATCTATGGGAGTACCGTTAGCCTCGTGACAGGATTCATATCAGGAGCGTGAAAAGTAGACACACTCTTAGGCTCTGAAGAGCTTGCAAACGGTGGCACTAGGGGGCGGAATATATTGATTGTTCTCAGCCCCATTTGTAGCTTCTCAAGCTCCTGGGCCAGGCGGCTTCTTTCCTCTGTGACATAGAGGGGCTCCGCCGCAATATCTCTGATCTGTGCGTCATCCATGTCGTTTACGACTTGGCTGCTGAAGATCCGCTGAAGGGGACCAAGAAGGCAGTTCTCGATTCCAAGAGTGGCAACGTTGTCAACGAAAGTTAAGATGGCGATCTGAACGCAGGATGTCAGTATACGGTTCAGTGAAACGCTTTTGGTTTTTGGGGGGGTGCTTACGTCGTAGTAACACTGCATTTGGTCGACAATATCAGCAGCCGCGAATTCGTCACGCGATTTCTCCAGCTCGGCGATAGCTACCTGAACGTCGAGTACCGAGACACTTGAGAGCGGTCCGCTTTTGTCTTTGGTTTTCATTGCAAGCTCCGACCTGAGTGAGCTTACCAAGCGGTCGATTCGCGCCTTCTGCATCTGAGTCAGGAAGCTCTTGCCAACAGGGAGCGGGTGGCCACGTTTCGTGTGTGCGGTGAGTTCGTTGAGTTTGTCTAGCAGGGCCTGTTTCATCCCCTCCAGTTCTGTTTCAATCACTGAGCCTGCCAACAGTGCAGAGGTGTGTTCATCCGTTAAATATTGCAGAAGAAGGAACACAAAGTATCGAACTGAGTCCCATGCCTTGAGTAGGTGGTCTCTGCCCAAGTCTTCCCACGGTTCCGACTGATCGCGAAACAAGTTGCCTACCAGTAGTTGATTGGCAGTTCCAGGAAGTTCGATGCCGCGGTTCCGGCGAGCGAGCTCTGTGGCCTCTGCCTCTAGCTTTTCCCTTGATACTAACTGCGGAGTCCAATTGGCCATATACGGGTTGTCTTTGGTGCTTGGCCATAGTATACCAGGCCCTGAAGGACCGACGATCGCCCGCCGGCCGCCTCTGATAGTCATCGCCTCGGCAAAGAACTCATTCAACTGTCGAATAGCTGCCCGGAGCAGTCGGCTGTTATCTTGGTCGTGCTGGTTGCCCAGTCCGCCGAAGAACTCGTCGGCGTACATGCCATTCAATGCTTGTCCTACGATGCGCTCAAATGCGCTGCTAATGTTGAGGAGGAATCCTCGCTGCTGCTGCAGGGTAGACCGTGGGCTTCCTAGCTTCGAGATCCTCTCCTCGCGATCGGCGATTTTTTTCTTCATGTCTGCAATCAGCTCTGGGAGGTTCTGTTGGATGTGCTTGAGTAGAATGCTGCTTAGTCGACGTCGCAGGCTTTCCACGCCGACGGAATCACGCGAGATGCTTGACCAGTTGCCCCGGTTGAAGAACTCTCTTTCCTGGTCGTCACGATCGTCATCAGATATGTCACGAGTCTCAAATGACCGATTTCGTAAGGCGTGCCACCCTAACTTCAAGTATGTCTTTTCGTTTCGCATAAACTTCAGATACGACTCTTCTTCCTCGGAGTTTGCCTCCAGAATGTCGGGCTGGGTGATGATTCCGAGGGTCCGCTCGCGCCTTTTGTCGAATGTCTC
This sequence comes from Aspergillus baeticus, assembly GCA_027569055.1. Lineage (NCBI taxonomy): Eukaryota > Fungi > Ascomycota > Eurotiomycetes > Eurotiales > Aspergillaceae > Aspergillus > Aspergillus baeticus. The sequence continues at coordinate 27,840 of JAPDEI010000064.1, forward strand.
AGCCATATTCACGACCTCTTGAAGGTGGTAGTCAGCCTTTGCGCTGACCACAGCCAGGATGATACTCCGAGAATTCGTCATGTATTTCTCAGTCAAGCCGCGAACGATGGCAATTCCTTGCTTTCCCTGATCAAGGCTCGTGGAATAGTACAGCCCCGGCAGATCAACCAGCGTCAGCTCAGGCTTTTCGGGCCCTGAAACCTCAACCTTCAATATATCATCGCTGAACCCTGAGTTGACTGTGTCTTGAATCCCCATATGTTCTTTAGCCTTCTCGATCAACGCTGGAAGATCATCCCCATCGGAAAATTCCTCGTGGGTAAAGCTTCGGATATGGCTGATCGTCGCTGCAAGCACGCGTGACGGCCCCGGCTCAATTGAAATCTTAATCTTCGGTTTGGGACTGCGTCGCAGTATGACCTCCGTCGCAAACCGGGTGCACACATTGCTTTTTGCGGGGAATCTCACGCGAGAAATCGCTTCAAGAACAGAGCTTTTCCCACTGGACTGATTGCCGCAGACGATCAGTTGGGGGAGCTCGACGAGCCCTCCGACGCCGATCGTGCGCAGTTCGTCGATTTTATCCAAGAGCTTGGATTGCTCTTTCTGTAATTGGCGTAAAGCCTCGTCCTCTGTCGTGACTGTCATATTGGGAGAATTTCTTAGTCCAACCGGTCAGATGGTGGTCGTAGCTTAGAAGTAGAAAATAGGGAGTTAGACTAGAACAGCATTGCTGGGACGATGCAGGTTGGCAGAGGGGCTTTTATCCCTTTCGTCGGCGTCTCATGAAACAGACTACCTTATCACCTAGTCCAACACATCGCAAGGAGTAGGTAAATCGATTACGGCGCAGTTGTCTCGCATTAGTGGGTTTGGACCCATGTTAGGTGGCTGCCAAATCATGTTCTAGGGTTTGGCGCTATGCAACTGCCACCTGGGTAAAATGAGAGCATCATCACCAATGAATGCCCTGCGCACCGAGAACGATAGTGAGTGCATAGTAGTTTCATGAGATCACGATATCTGGGAAACTATAAATATCTCTTGCCCTGAATCATGACCCCTCGTGGTTGATTCTCTACGGCGAAGTACATAGGATTAGGCTTTCAAGATACGCGCCCGCAACTTGACTGTAGTGTGACCATCTGTGCATCCAACAAGATCCCTACGGGGAAAGTGAAATATGAAACTGCGTACCACCCCTTGGATAAGCCCCCGATTGTGCCTAATCCATTTCTGCATTGTGCAGCATTGGCAAAACCTGATACGCCCAGATATCATGCACAGCAGCGGGCAGTTTTAAGCCTCGGCGCGCGCCGACCAGCCCAGGCATCGCGCGTCTCCTGCTCATCCCTCTTCATCCAGGCCTTGAATTTGGCATTGAGGGATCTCGGCGGCGGCGGCGCCTTGGCCTCTTTTGATTCAAACGCGCCTTTCTCGAGCCACTTGAGGAACCACGAAAGTGCGACGTTCAAGGCTGCTGCGCCGCGGCGGTCTCGGGCCACTGTGTCTGGTCGTTGATCAAGTACTAGGAGCGCCAGCAGCGCGGGCAAGCCAGTATAGCAATCTGCTCCGATTTCGTACCTCCCAGCCACGGAGTCGAAGAACATGCCGTAGCTATCTAATGCCCGGATTACGGGCGTTTTCCCCATCGCGCCGACCGCGTTGACCGACGCTCCGCGCTTGACCAGCTCCTCCGCTGTGTCGGGCCGCTGGGCGCTCGCTGCAAGATGCAGCGCCGTCTCGCCGCGGTTGTTCTGTGCGTCGACACTGGTGCCTGCGCGATCCAGTCGTCATCGGCTGCGTGGTGCAGAGCCGTATTCCCGTTGCGGTCCGGGAAGTTGAGGTCTGGCACCCAGGGGATAATCTTTCGAAGCATCGCGACATTCGATGCTAGCGCTGCAAGGTGGAAGGCGCTGAGTCCGTGCCCCCCCTCATCCTCCCCCTTCCCTTCCACCTCCATCTCCACATTGTTGGTGGAGAGACAGGGAGCCGCTGCTGCCATCAGCAGCATGTCCGCAACCTCAGCAGCTCGAGCGACCGCTGCCTTGCAGAGCGGCGTGTCGCCAGATCCATCCTGCGCGTTCACATCCGCCCCGTGTTCAATGAGCCACCGCACCCAGTCCTTATCATTTCTCCTCGCGGCGCGATGCAGGGGCCTGCCCCCTTTGTGGTCGCGTTCATTAACATCAAACGTCCAGCTTGCTGTCTCCGGCCGGGTTCATGCAACGGCGTGATGAGAGGGCAGCATGGACAAGTCGTCCTTATCCGCCTCATATCTACTGTCACTACTCGATACCAGCATACCAGGCTCCTCGCCCATGCGCAGTCTGATGATGCCCTGAATACACGTCTCCTGTCCGCTTTTGATGGACATTATCACATCATGTTTTGTAAGTCGCGGTCCTCGGTCCTGGTCCTGGTCCGCGGCGTCGGCACTCGGAATGCTCGTTGAAGACTGCTGGTGCTGTTGTTGTGCTTCTTCTTCTTGTTGTTCGGGAATCTCGGTGCAGAGCAGGGGTAACTGAAGAGTTGACATCGGTCACATTTCTGTCCGGGCCATTGGCGATGTGCGGGTTCGCACTGTTCAACACAAGGTAGGAACATATTAGATATATTCTTCTCTTCTAGTAGTCAGCGAACGAGCGAGCGCAATCTCGCACATACCTTCTACTTATCCGCTCGACATCGGTCGCACTTGGCCACAGGTTTCGCTGGCATGATGTAGGTTAAACGTGCTCGTAAGTAACCACAAGCAATTGCGCCCGCTTAGAAGGTCCCTCACAATGTTGAAGGGGATCACCACATTTATATGGAGAAAAGCCAGTCCCCAAATCCCTATCCCCCTTGAGAGGCAAACCCTTCGCAGGATACATACGTAAGAATGTGAGGCTGAGACTGAGCCTCATGGTTTCCTGTTTTCCTGTTTTTTTTTTTTTTTTTCCCTTTTTTCCTTCGCCCTTGGCGTTGGCTGTTTGTTACATATGTACACCAATAACCCCTTCGGCTTGGGGGATCTTCAAGACGGTGGACGAAACGGGCAGAGCCTAAATCACCCGCCACTCTAGCCTTACCTATTGTATATGCCCTCACTCACAAACTATTTGGGGGCGGTATTCCGATGTTCCTGGTAGTTAATACTATACTGTCGTTCCCCAGTCTTTTCTCAAGCTGACGCAAGATTTTGCATGCTACTTCTGCTTGTGCCGCGTACACTAGTGCTGCATTCACTAATATCACTAGCCTGAATTGGTCAACTTCTGAACCATGGTTCAGAGTATCGCTTTTTCGACGTGGTCCAGGCCATTAAGACCCAGTCTAGTCACGTAGTCAGTTTTAATTGGTTGATATTCTGAACCATGGTTCGGAATTTGAACGGACGTTCCGCTACTCTTATGTATCTACCTACCGTTGGAGACATAGACAACTCGACTGGAGTCAGCCGGACTTGAGAACTAGGTTTGCTGGGGCGATGCGATGTGTGTGTCCCCGTCCACCCTAGAGCCTTCCCCAAGTGGGGAATGTAAGATAGAAATTGAGAAGCTCTTGTAATTTCAGATCTGGGGGATTGGTTTGCTACATTGGATATTCTGAGAATGCCTAGGTGCTCATCATTTCAGGCTGTTTTTAAAATTAAAGGTAAAAAAAAAATATGAGACAAGAGAAAGGAAGAAGACCAAGAAGATAGATGGGAGAAACGGTGGTAGAAACGGTGGGAGAAACGGTGGGAGAAACGATGGGAGAAACGATGGAAGAAACGATGGTAGAAATGAGTGTAAATACCATACTCTCTCTAATAGGTTATCTTACAGGTAATTAGATTTCGTGCATTGTATCCTATATCTTTTTTTTAGTGCTTACCCCTGCGTGTTCCCCGATCCAGATACCTTCTGTGGTATTAAGCTGTGCAAACATGAGAAAAATTAAACTTTTATTTGTGGCTGAACCATCATGGTACCCTCTCCGTGTTCTACTATCACAATCTCCATTCGCACTTCCTGTTCGCGCTTCATAGTCAACTCTCTATAAAAATGCCACGCCTTCCCATCAAACATCGAGCTCTCTTACCCATGCCTGATAAACCTACAACTGATAACTTCCTTCAAAGCCGCAATTCCTTACATTATTTCACCCTTTCATTTCCTTCGCTATTCACCTCCTGTTCCATATAATGGTCACCTTCATCAGTGTCCTTGGCGCGCTGCTTGTTGGTGTACTTGCTGTTGCATTTCTATGCGTCTTATGTGGAACCTCCAAACTTCGAAAGAGGATTCGTGCAAATCACCGGTGTAGACTTTCTGACACAGCACAGCCATCGCAGTTGCACCCTAACGCGAATCCCTCCCTTGGTAAGTACTGTATAGCCAGCCCTAACTCTTTCACCCAACCGTAGTTAACTCCATCAGACCCCCATCCACAACACCACCCTATCTTCGACCCGACACCTAACAAAAACAATCCCTCTCAGGTGACGATCCCCGAGACCATGACCGAGACATCTCCCGATCCCCTAGACCACATCCTATTCGCCCCTCCTCGCTCGGGCAAACCAACATACAATGTCTACACAGTCGGCTGGATCTGCGCCCTGCCGATCGAAATGGCTGCCGCCAAGGGAATGCTCGATGAAGTGCACGCCGACCTGCCCGCCAACCCATACGACGACAATACCTACATCCTAGGCCGGATATACGCGCACAACATCGTCGTCACCTGCCTGCCGACGGGCGTTATCGGCCCGCTCCCTGCAGCGACAGTCGCGGCCCAGATGCTCTCGACCTTCCGGTCGATCCGCTTCAGCCTGATGGTCGGGATAGGCGGTGGCGTGCCCAGCCAGGCGGATATCAGGCTGGGCGATGTCGTGGTCGCGAAACCGACGAGGGACCACGGCGGCGTCGTGCAGTATGACTATCCGAGGACGATAGGGGAATGCTCGCTGGAGAAAGTCAGCACGCTTAACAGGCCGCCTCGTGTCCTTTTAACCGCACTCTCGAAACTGCAGGCTATCCATCTTGTCAGCGGAACCCGGATTCCGCGTCTCCTCGCGGAGATGGTCACCAGGTATCCGCTCATGGCGCCAACGTTGAGACCGCGAGAACGAGACCTTCTCTCTATCAATCCAAGCTCCTCAGCCCCTACTACCTGCACCCCCTGCTCAGACGGACCCAATGCTCTCCCGCAACCCCTAAGATCCATAAATAACCCCCGCATCCACTACGGCCTAATCGCATCGGGCAACCAGGTCGTCAAAGACGCCCGAATCCGCGACGAACTCGCGCAACAGTCGTCGCCGGGCATTCTGTGTTTCGAGATGGAAGCCGCGGGGCTGGTGGATCGATTCCCCTGCCTGGTGATCCGCGGAATCTCGGACTACGCGGACGCGTTCAAGAATGATCACTGGCAGGGGTACGCGGCTGCCGCCGCAGCCGCGTATGCGAAGGAGTTGTTGGGGGTTATTCCGCTGCGGCAGGTTGAGGAGGAGACCGTTGCGAGAGTGCGGGTTTCTTCTGCTTCTGCTTCTTCGCCTTCGGCTTCTTCTTTTTCTTGAAATGGGGTTTTGGACAGGGGAGTTGAAATGGCCGGGGGTTTGCAAGGGAGTTGGTGAACTTGCTGCGGTATTAGATATGGAATGTAAGATATGTATTCGCGTTTGAATATGATTGGAGGCTATAAAAGTCTGAATATTCATGATTTGAATTTGCGAAGCTGATAGCATTCTAGCTGCTATCTGGGGGTGCACACTGTATGATACACGTCATGGCGTAATAGACATCTGTCAACTCACGTTATGAAACTCAGTGAAAAGAACAAAAAATCATCCCTCTTTTTGATCCTGTCACACTCTGAGATAAAGCAAGTCTGGTGTATTCTGGTCTCCCGTGTACAAGATGAAAAGACTAGGGTCCAGGCGGTACCTCGACAGGCTCGGTTCGAATGGAACCAGATAGCAAACTAAATCACCTTGAGCTTCGTGAAAGCAAGCGGTATACAAGGAGTCCCAAATACAAGCTGCCTGAGAGAAGTTCCTCTTCTTGGTATTCCTTGACTTATTCAACAAAAGTCAAACTACCAGGTCAGGAGCCCAAACCCGAAAATGACGCTCTCTCTACCACAAATCGAAATACTGTTTGGAAAATAGTAGTAGTAGAGTTGCATGAAGGTGCCGATCATCGCGAACCCTCGATCGAGATCCAAGATTTGTCCACGTGTTTTACAGTAGTATCGGAGTATGCAGATCGCTCTACTGTAGGTTCGCGGACACATAACAATGGTTCTTTGCTTGTCAATACGATCTACGCTGAAGCTGCAGTCCTGTTATGGGGACTGAGAGGGATCGCGAGGGGGTTAACGAGACGTTTTTGATAAGGCGTTGGGTTGAAAAGGTCATACAAGCGTAACGATTAGCAGGGGTTGCATACGTATATAGGTACTTTTGCTTTGTGAGATACCAAATGGCAACAACGCCTAACGAACCTGTCTTCGAATCCTCCAGCTTGACCCGGGCTAATCATCAGTACTCCGTCCTCAGCCCGGGCTCAGCCTCTCTCAGAACATCCACGATCTCCCCCCAAACCTGCTCCCTAACCCTCGCCATGTCAGGCCCCGTCACAATCTCCCCAGGACTGGTAAACCGATACGCTCGTTAGCCAACATCCAGGAACAAAGCAGAAGGAATTAACGAAGAAATAAAACTCACTCTCTCACGACCAAATCCTCCATCCACGCCCCATGACTCTCCACCCCCCTCACAAGAGCATCAACAACCGTCTTGCTGCCCTCCTCAACACTCCGCCCCGTAACCCACTGCACAACCTTGACAATCCAGGGAACCCCCTCCTCCCGCGACAGCAAATTCGACTTGCAGAACCCCGGCGCAACGCAGTTGACGATCACAGCGGGGTCGCCATTCTTATCCTTCTTGTTCTTCGTATCTCTCGGGACGAGCCCCGCAAGCGCCTGTGCGATGTAGATGTCGAACAGCTTCGTGACCGCGTAGCGTTCCGTCGGCCCGCCGAGTTTCTGCGATGTCTGCCAGGTAGAGTGCGTGTTTAGGGAGGAGAGGATATCCCGCTCGAGGCGCTCGGGGAATTTCGCGGTTTTGTGGATGTCGCTTGCGAGGATTGTTAGGTGCGGTTTCGAACTTGAACTTGAACGTGACTCGGCGAGTAGTAGTAGCGGCAGCAGCTCGAGCCCCAAGAGCGCGAGCGAGAGCACGTTCACCTGCAGTGACTGCTCCCAGCCATCGGCCGTCGTGTTCCACTCTACGCTCGCGATGCCAGCGTTCATCACCGCGGCGTCGAGGTTTCCTCCTTCCTCAGAGGTATACGTCTTGACCCTCTGCACGAACGATCTTACGCTCGCAAAGGACGCGAGATCCAGTTCCCAAACATGGATTTGAATCTCAACATCATTTCCGCCCCCACTCGCGAGGGAGGAACGAGACGCGAGCAATCCCTCCCTCGCCTCTAACCCCTTCTCCACCGAGCGCACGGCGATAATTAGCGTCGAAGCGCCAAGTTCCAACGCGTGGTGCGCGGCCGCGAGGCCCAGGCCCGTGTTTGAGCCTGTGATTAGGATTGTTTGGCCCTTTAGAGAGTTGGGGGCGGGGAGGGGGAGGGGTTTGGAGAAGAAGGGGCCCATGGTTGGTATGATTTTGCTAGATTCGAGGGAATGGCTATGGCAATGGCAATGGCAGTGGTAGTGGGAGTGGGAGTGGGGTGGGCGAGTCCCTACTAGCTTAGGGAGTCGGAGTGCTTGTGACGGTGATAAGGGGATAGAAAGGGGCCAGGGAGTGTGCTATGTCAAGGCATACATAGAGAGGAAGAATACTCGGGGCAGTGATGCGTCTGAGCTCCGGGTTTATATAGAATCCCCCCGTCAGCCAGAAGACTTTCGGCAATGGATCGGCGCATGTTGCCTAGGAAGCGGTACATGGTAATTCAGAGCAGGTATCAGCTGCATCAAGATCCAGTTTCGCCAATCAATTCGACTGAGATCTTCATAAATTGATATACCTCCACGCGATCGCGGAGCTATGGCAGCGGAGGTAAGACGGCGCTAGGGGTTTTCCTCATCGGGATAGTTAAGACCCTGTTAACTCCGCCAGCATCGCTAGTTAGTCAGCTACATAGTGGCTTGGCTACCTTACTAAATGCATCGGTTCGCTTATGCGGCCCTAGTTCGGATTCTGTTTTCTACGTCCAGAAAAGCCTACGGACAATAGTAGCATCCGGTATCCCCGGGTTGCTAGATGGGACCGATATAGAAATCCTTATCCCGACGGCTTCTATCATTCTCTTTTGAGGACATGTATCTGCAGGAACTTTTATGTAACATGTAACACGAGGCGCTGTAAAATATGCAGTCTGAAGGTAATGGAAGAATCCCCATGCGCTGGAGGCGAACTTACATACATTGAATAAAGGGTTGTTTGGGCGACTAAGCTCAAGATTTATGCCCGAGACGAGGGAGTCGGACTCCAATATGTAGGACGAGCATGAGAGCTGACCAGAGAGCCGCGGAGAGGAAAGTCAAGCGCAGTGCGGCGCCGTAGGATGCGATGACTGAGATTGTTAGTGCTTTGACTTACAGTGGGGTGGGGAGGAAGGTGCATACCCTGACTCTGATGCAGTGGATCAAGGTCCGCGATCGCTTGGACGGACTTGCGGACGAGCTGGATTACAGCATCCTTGTCTGCGCCAGTCACCTTCTCCTCGAGCTGGTAGATGAGCGAGTTTTGAAAGATCCAGCTACTGGTAGCGACTCCCATGACAGATCCTAGATTCCTGAATAGGCCAACTGTTGTCGTCGCCACGGCCTGTTCGTCTGTTTCGCTGGTGGCGAGCACCGCGACCGTCACTGTGGGGTTGGAGAAGCCCAGGCCGAGACTTGTCAGAGAGACCCCGAGCATGGCGATAACATCGGGCGTGGACACGCCGAGTGCGGCCGCAGCGAGACCTCCAAGGATGAGGAAGATGTCCCCAATAATGATAGTCGGCTTGAGGCGACGCGACCAAGTGATTAGGAAGCCGGTCGAGACGCTAGAAAGCGTTGTGGCCACGGTAGTTGCGACCAACTTGAGACCAGACTCGGTCGGAGTCGCCAGTTTGACCGCCTGAAAGTACAGCGGAGCGTTGAAGATCACAGTGTTTATTGAGATGGCTCCGAAGAAGTTTCCAAAGATGAGGAAGGCCCGCGGGTTCTGCGACAGCAAGCTAATCGGCATGACCGCGCGTTCCACCCGTCTTTCGTATAGGACAAAGATGACACCTAATACAACAGACAGAACCAAGGACGAGACGACCAGGGGGTGGGACCAGGCAAAGACGTTACCGCCCAGATTGAGCCCCATGATCAATGCAGTCACGGCAATGACCAGCAGCGCCGAGCCCACAAGGTCGATGCTCTTGAGCAGCTGGGTAAAGGTCATCCTGCCGGTCGTCTGCTTCTGCACGCCAAGCTCGGCTGGAGTGGTCCAGACCGCCACGAGGAAGTATATGAAGATGAATGGCAACTGCACGAGGAACGCACCTCTCCATCCGACTTGATCGCACAGGTACCCGCCGAACGCGATGCCAAGGCAGCCACCCACGCCGAGGCAGAGGTTGATATAGGATTGGTAGATGCCACGGTATTCGATACGGACCAGATCGCTAGACAAAATCATACCCATTGAAAAGACGCCGCCGGCACCGAGTCCGCAAAAGGCGCGCGCGGCGATGAAGCTTCCTATGCTCTGCGCTGCGGCACACCATGCTGTGGTGACGAAGAAGACGACGATTGAAAACAGATAGACAGGTTTGCGACCGAAAGTGTCCGATACGCGTCCAAAGAGCGGCATAAACGCAGTCGATGTCAGGAGAAAGGCCGTCGACAGCCAAGAGGCCGAGTTGGAGGCGTGAAAGTGAGAGGTAATCACAGGGTGACTCGAGGCCATCAATGTCGAGTCGAAGAATCCGATAATGTACCCAAACTGAATGCCGCCAAAAATGAGCCAGAATCTCGTGGGTGTCACATTTATGAACCGCGCAGCATAGTCGGAGACATCTTCATTACGAGGTCCAGCCTCCGCATCGTGTTGGTGGTGCCTGTTTGCCGACGCAGCAGAGAGAACACGTTCGAGGCCGGTGTCTACCTCTGGCTGGGCGACGGTCACGGCGGAGAGACCAAGCAGCGGCGCATCTTCGTCGCAGGACGAGCTGCTAGCATCAACCGTGGCTGTGGTATCGCCTCCTTTGCCAGTGTACTGCTGACCGCGCGACGTGTCGTTTAGCAGAGGAGTGGACTCGGTAGCATGGTGAGGAGGCTGATCGTCTGGGGGTTGAGAGACGGTCATACTCGGTGAGTGAACCGGCGAATCCAACACCAAGAGAGAATCGAAGATATGTCAAATTTTCAAGAGAAGGCGCGACCTCTCAGCAGTGGGAGAAAAATCGGAAAACGGGGGGAAGTGGGGGTCGTTGATCTGATAAAGAGTTGGGGACCTCCTCGGTTCAAGCAGTGAGTCAACCTCACGAGGCGCAAGGGATTCTCTCGAGATTTATCTCATGCAGAACGCACTAATGCACGCTACGAACAGCTTGAGCAAAGAGGAAGAGATTCGTCATACTGCTCGATTCTTCTCTCACGCAGGCCCACCTTCCCTCCGCATGCCATGACTCCAACTCGAACCCACGGGCTTTTCATGTTGCATCTCGATCAGGAGGAGGAGCTCAGACCGCTACTCAGCCGCAGCCGCTGTCAGATCGCGCTTTTTATTCGCCACGATGCCGGGATTAATGACCGTGTTGCGGCAGCCTTTCCGCGAGGAGAATGTAAGCACCGGGCAACGGGGGTGAATGGGCGGTTTCCGAGATCGGCTCCTCCACGGCTACTTACCACATCCGGTTTAGCGCCCGCGCCCTTTTGCAGCCTCCAACACCGCGAAAATCTCCCATTCACCAAACACCAAAAGGCCCGACCGCGTGGATGGTTCGTCTTGTGCTCTCTGAGATGCAATCGAGCGCACACCGATTGTATGCCGGTAATCAGTCTGTCCATCTCCACAGTAACGCAGCACCGCTCTGCCGGATCCGTTGAGCCCAGGTGTCATGGCAGGACCCGGAGGCCGCACCAACTACTACTGAGCTCAGGATGGAGCTTGGTACCGAGAGCCCAGTCTTACTCGCGTCAGACTCGGACGGCGCCAATCTAAACAGTACTCCGCTAGGGGCCCGCATGTCCACAAGCGATGCCGACCGTGAGAGCGACGCCCCTGTGAAGAAACAGCGGCGCGTCCGCACCGGGTGCTTTACATGTCGGGATCGCCATCTAAAGTGCGATGAGGCGCTTGGCCAATGCCAGAACTGTCGGAAATCCGGCAGGATATGCAGGCGCGGCGTGCGTTTGAATTTTGTCGATACCCAGGTCGTGGGGCCCCCGATCTATCTTCAGCCGCCTGCGACGAGCCGTGTAACGTTCCGAGATGACTCGAGAACCATAGCCTCGGAGTACGTGGGCGGTTTCGAAAGGTATCCCCCGCCGGAGCAGGAGCCTCCATTGGAAAGCCATGGTCAACCTGTTAGGGCTTCCACCGAGAGCGTGCCAGCGCCGCTTTTCAAGTCTTCTAAGCCTGCCGACCGGCATCTTTCTTTCAAAGATCCTGCACAAGTATCTTTTATGCAGGTATTTGTTGAGAAAGTCGCTCCATGGATGGATGTTCTAGACGAGATGAAGCATGTAAGTTGCCGTTACTAAACCAAGTCGTGTAAATCTGATCTTTCAAGTTTTCGCGCATCCTACCCCTTCATGCTCTCCAAGAGCCTATGCTGTATGCAGCGTTTGCTGCCTGTGCTGGAAGTCCCTCAGAAGATGGGATACGCCTCTATAATACAGCAGTGCAGACGCTGCATGAGTCCTTGTCGGATCCGCTTCGTGATTCCGCTCTTTGCGCAGCAACTGCAGTAGCCGTTGAGGTCGCTGAGATGTTGGTCCTCGGATCAATTGAAACACAGCGTCCCCGAGCTGAGAACGCCGCAAGGTCACTGATCAGGGAGTGTCAATGGAGTCCTCACTCCCAAGGCCTTGGTAAAGCGTGTTCCTGGATAAGTATCGTTATGGAGCTGCTCGATTGTTTGGCATCCCACCGGACACTAGTCTGGGACCCTGAAAACTGGGGCGTTGATGTTAATTTTGGCCAGGCTCAGCCTTCTGTTACCGGAAGCGAGGAAACCTGGACTCAACGCATCATATACATATGTGCCAAAATCTCAGACTTTTGGATAGCATCCTTGCACTCAGGTCAAAACCCGCGTGGCAAAGCCGATATCAACCAGAAACTCCAAGAGTGGAATATGTACAACAGCTGGTGCGACAGATGGATAGCCTTGGCCTCGAGGTCTTTGCTTCCGCTTGGCGAGTTGCAGTCGTGGCAGGCGAACCACCACACTGTGTTTCCTCAGATATGGTATGTATCTTCCTTTCGGTGGAGGTACAGCTTGTCCTAACCACTTGATAGGCTCCTTGGACGTACTGCTGCGTTTGCTCAGCTGCTCTATCACCTCACTCGAATCATGCTTATCAAGGCAGACCCAGTACCTTCTGAGCACACCCCGGAGCACCAAGCACTGCAATACCATGCCTATCAGCTCTGTGGCATCATTTCGAGCGAAAAGAACCCGTATGTTTGTTCAACGATACTATCTAATGTATGCTAACTGATTAGTGGAATACCCATCTTCTCGATCCAACTGCTTGCAATCGCGGCGGAGTGTCTTGTCGACAGAGAAGCGCAAGAAGAAGCTCTTCAAATCTTCGATAAAATCACGCATGACTCGGGACTAAAGACCCAGCAGGCCAAGGATAAACTTGTAAAGGCATGGGGCTGGGGTCCATACCACGGCCACCAGCCAGTTCCCGATGTCTCAATGTCACTGAACTCGGCCAATTCAGGTCACGACTTTACTAATGCGGAAATGCAACCTGGTACTACAGACCCTGCTTTGGGCTTCAGCGAGGCATTAGAAAGCCATCCGTACCTAGATCATCATTTTACCTCTTTTCCCGAACTATAGAAGTTCTCTTCTGTCCACGAAGAGTGGATCAAATTTGGCTGGCAACGGCGTTTTGGGCTTCGGATACTTATACCCTGGGCTAGCGATTCAAAATATAGACTTAACATTATTACTCATAGACAATAAATCACCTTCATACAATCATTCTCTGACGATCTAGTTTTGCGGTGGTCCTGGTCCACCAACACATCCTCCTCCCACAGAGCCGCCAACGCCAAGAAATAGAGCCCACCACCACCAGATCTCCCGCTTCATTCTGCCTCGCATCTACACATCAACCTAAACAATTCCACACTCCCTCTTCTCATCTCTCATACCGTAACCGCTTAAATGAGCGCATCTACACTGCCCCCCGCAACCCCAACTTATATTCTCCGCGGTCACGCAACCCCGATCCACGCGCTACAAATCTTTAACAAAAACCTCCGCCTGGTATCCGGCGACGCCGACGGCTGGATCGTCGTCTGGGATCTGATCTTCAAGCGACCTGTAGCAGTATGGAAGGCGCACGAGGGAGCTGTCCTCGAAGTCAAGGGATTTACCTTGGGCAACGGGCGGTTGACTGAGATATTCACGTGCGTCCTACTTAACAATCCAAGATGAACTCTTGCTGACACAGACAAACAGCCACGGGCGAGACCATAAACTCCGTGTCTGGAGATTCCGCGTGCAAGACGAGGAAATTCTCTCAAAGACACTCCCCGTCGAGGCAGGGGAGGACACTGAAAATCAAACCCAGCCATGGCTCATCCACTCTCTCCCCGTCAACGCGCTGAATTTCTGCGCGTTCTCCATGCTCTCTCTCGACACAAACACAAACGCCAACCCTCCTCCCGCACTCGAAACTAAAGAAACAGAAGCTAAAGGTGAAATCCCCCCCTCAACCGCCCTCATCGCCGTCCCCAACGCACTGGACTCCGGCGCAATCGACCTCTTCCACCTACCAGGCGAGCGGCGCATCTGCACCATCCCCACCGACGCGGCCGCGAAAACAGGCATGGTCATGGCTGTCCGCCTGCTCACCGGCGGTCCACCTGGGTCTTCCAGCGACAGCGACCTCTACGCCGCAGCCGCCTACGAAGACGGCCACGTCATGCTCTTCGGCTGTCGCGGGGCTCTTGCCGTCGAGAAGAAGAAAGACCTTCTCTCCGGCGGCGGAACTGGCCCTCAGAACTGGAACTCGAACTGGAAATGGGAGAAACTCTACGCATCGCACCCACACTCGCAACCCGTCTTATCAATCGACGTTGCGCCCGCGGCGGGCGGGGAATACTTCCTCACCTCGTCCGCGGACGCGCTACTCGTCCGCCATCCGATTCCGCGCTTCGGCGACTCAGCACCCTCGAGATCATCCCGGATGGCAAGCGAGACGACGCCGTCGAAGAGCGTGCACACGAAACACGCGGGCCAGCAGGGTCTACGGATCCGCGACGATGGCAAGATCTTCGCGACGGCGGGGTGGGATTCGCGCGTGCGCGTTTACTCGGCCAGAACGATGAAAGAGCTCGCTGTACTCAAGTGGCATAAGGAGGGGTGTTATTGTGTTGCCTTTGCGGGGGTTCTAATGTCTTCCCGAGGGTCTGCAACGGATAGTCTGGTTGTGGATGGTGGGGAGCAGAGTCAATTTCCAGGAAGGGGAGGAGGAGATGAGAAGGTGGCAGTGACGCGCCGCGACGAGAAAGAATACACGCTTGCGCAGGTCCAACGGCAGCGAAGCGAGAAGGTCCAGAATACGCATTGGCTTGCTGCGGGGTCAAAAGACGGAAAGATCTCATTGTGGGATATCTATTGAGGTCAAGGCAGAGTCATGAATGAAGCGCTATTTACAGGAGATGCATGCAATGCAATGCAAACAAATGTGTCTTTTTTGCAGAGGATGGTAAGGTAAGTTTTCTTCGAGGGCGACTAGGCGAGGTTAAACTCGCTCGCGCCAGCCATCTGCTCCTTCATCTTCGCCCTCATCTTCTGCGCCGCCAGCGCTGTGTCCATCACCGCACTAGGGCCATCGTCGTCGTCCCGACCACCACCATAACCAGCCGCGCCAGCCTTCCTCTTCTTCCCACCGGCCGACTTCCGCTCAGCCTTGAAGTCCCTCTTCGTCTCCTCCTTGCCCGGTCGCAGACCAGGAACGTTAATCTTCCCGGGCCGATCACGCAGCGCGAAACTCTTGGCCAAGTGACCGAGGTGCAGCTCCTTGATATTGAAGATATGCCTCTCATTCGCGACGTGCGTCGCATACGCCCGGATATGCGACTGGTACCCGCGTCGCGCCATCTCCAGGTACTCCGGGTTCTCGAGCGCCCAGCGCTCAAGCTCGAGCTGCCAGTCTGAGGCCCGGTCATCCCAGTCTTTACTCTGGGACTCGACGTTGCCACCGAACCCGCGCTTGAGCATCTCGTCAGCCGTCGTGCGTGTGAGCGCTTTCCCGCCATCGCGGTACCCGCGCTTCAGGATGTCGACGTAGTTCTCTTCACAGCCGGGGAGGAGGAAGATGTGTGCGCGGCCGTCGCGGCCGAGACGCGCGGTGCGCCCGATTCGGTGCAGGTGTTCGTCGGCGCTGAAGGCGGGGTCGTATTCGACGACCAAGTCAACGTTGGGGAGGTCGAGACCGCGCGAGGCGACGTCGGTACAGATTAGGACGGAGGGGTTGCGGTCTTTCGCGAAAGTTTGGAGGGTCGATGTGCGGACGTGTTGTGGGAGGGAACCGTGCAGCTTGTACATCGTCACAGCGTTGGTCGGGTTGGAGAATGCGGTTGCGGGTGCGATTGTGCCTGCAACTGAGGCAGGGGTTGGTTTCTCTTGTTCTTTTTCTTTTGTGTCTTCGGCCTCGCTAGATTTGTCATCCTCTTTCTCTTCGCTGTCGCCTTCTTGCGCTTGTAGTTTCCGGGTGAAGACTTCAAAGTGGAAGTTGACTGAGTCGGCGCACGAGACGAATATGATCGCTTTCATGACGGATCCTTTTCGCATAAACGTTCGCTTCATGTAGGCCGTAAGCGTGGCGAGCCGGAGCTTCGATGCAACAATAGCATAGGACTGCTTCAGCTGCGCAGGCACTCTAAACGCCGCATCTTCATCGTCATCACCCTTCTTCTCCCCATCCTCATCTTCAGGGTCTGCCTTGATGTGAACCGCATTCTTCAAACTGATCTCTCCGAGTTTCTGCACATTCATCTTCAACGTAGCCGAGCAAAGAATTGTCGCTCGCTTTGTAGGAACGCCCGGAATCCGACTCGGCCGTTGTCGCGCATCCAGCTTGCTGATGATCCCCTGCAGCTCCTGCTCGAACCCCAGCTCCATCAACCGATCACCCTCGTCGAGCACCAACCACCGCACATTACTCACATCCAGCACCTGTGTGTTCTCCAGATGATCCGCTAACCGACCGGGCGTCGCAACGAGGATATTCAATCCTTTGCGCAACCGCGCCTTTTCAGACTTTTTCTTCTCGCCTCCAATCACTGTCCCAGCAACGATCCAATGCGCACACCGCAGGAGTCCCTCCAGCACGACAGAAATCTGCTTACACAGCTCTCTCGTCGGCGCAAGCACAATCGCAAATAACCCGCTATCCCGGTGGACGCTCAGATCCCCTCTCTCATCCCCTTGCTTCTTTGCCTTGGAGAGATCCATAATCCGCTGCACGAGAGGGAGTAGGTATGCAAGCGTCTTTCCGGAACCCGTCTCGGCCTGGATAAACGCATCCGATTCTTCTTTCAGCAGCTGCGAGATCGATGCCTTCTGAATCGCTGTCGGCGCCTTGAGTTCAAGCTTCGTGAGCAGATGCGCACCTAGCGTCGCTGATAATCCGAGGTTCGTGAACGTATCAAGTCCGTCGATCAGCGGTGCGTTCGTCGGCTTCGCATCTTCGATCTCCTCCTCGTTTTTATCTCTGTCTTCAACAGCATTCCTCGGTCGCGGGTTCTTCGAAAATAGCGACGAGACGACTTGTCCATTACTCAGTTTCTTCGGCCCTCGTCCCGACCCTTGCTGTCTACCCTGAAAGCCTCCTCCCTCACCATTATCAACCCGCGCCCTCTTCGCCGGCCGATCCCCCGAAACCTCGATGCGATTGGGATTCTGTGGCCCATCACCTCCATCTCTTTTCTCTCCACCTTCACCCGGCGCCCGCTTGGAATTGTTCTTCCGGTGTTCGGCGATCTTCTTCACGCTGAGTCGGTCGCGCCATGTGCCGCCTTTGATCTTGGCCTCCGGCGCGATGATCGTGCTCGGCAGGGCGAAGTTGAGGAGCATACCGTCGTCTGCCATCTTGAATTATAATTTGGCAGGGTTGCCGGATGCAAACCTATATTTCTGTGTGGTGTGTTGGGGGTTTTGTTAAGCCTGGGTCTGTCAGTCCGCGGGAGATGTTGATGCGGGCGGGCGATGGGAAATTTTCGCGGGCCGATGTTTCGCCGAGCCCTCGATATATGCCCTATTTTCTTTTTTGGGAACTGAGGCCACGACCATGAGAATTGTTCTTGCGGGACTGTAAATCAACTTTAGGTGTATTCATGTTGATATATGTGTTGCTATTGTTATTTGAGTTGCTACTTGACCACGGATCTTGAACTTGCAGAGCCTCTGGAGCACATGGAGCACGTAGAGACGAGTGGGTACGGATATATATTGTACAGAATTCGTTTATGATATAGGAAACACGAGTTGATATATACATTCAAATGTTGTATGAAATCGTCTTTACCTTTTGTACACTACTCACTGACAGGCTTCAAGATTAGATTGTCAATTAACCGGACTGCGACCTTTCCATCTCCAAGGCCACAGTCTTCTCCGGGATTCGTCGTTTCCAGAGGAGCCATCTTGATCGCACCACTGAGGATAGCTCCCTTTGCAGGATCAACGGTTTCTACTTCCTCAAGTGTATCAGGATCCGCGAGGGAGATGTAATCGACTTCAAACGTGGCACGCTCAGCTGGTGACAGAGACTGCTGCTGCGACAAAACATCCCGCGTGATATCGGTCGAAGGACCAAGTATATCGCTACGGGCGAGCTTCCCAGACTTGTATGCACTTTCAGCCGCTTTGAGCGCGCTAAACAGGACAAGGCCGACTTTGCGTCTGCGTGCTCCCAGGTATACATTCCGCGAACTCAAAGCCAGCCCGTCAACTTCGCGCATCGTCGGACCGATTTTCACCTCAGTATCCAAGTGGAAGTCCTTGACCATTCGCTTTATGACGACGGTCTGCTGGACGTCCTTTTGCCCGAAATATACGCGCTCGGCCCCGACGATGTTGAACAGCTTCATACAAACCGTCGCGACACCTCTGAAGAATACAGGTCGGGATGCGCCCTCGAGCTTCTTCGCCAGAGGCATAATTGTTACAAACGAGCCATCGCCGTTGATCTCTGAGGATGGAGGAAGGGTCGGATACATTGTTTTCGCCGTGGGGGCTAGAATAGCTGTAATGCGCCCGCTGTTACCGGATTTGAGTTCATCGTTCAATTGCTCTAGCTTCGCGATGTCGGCGTCCCATGTCCGCGGATAGCTTGAGAGATCCTCATTCACACCAAATTGTGTCGGGTTGACAAAGATGCTGACGAAGACGTCCGTGTTTTCGGACGCAGCTTGGCGTATCAGGGAGAGGTGGCCATTATGTAGAGCTCCCATTGTAGGCACAAGACCTACCGTGCGCTTCGACAAGAGGAGGTCGCGCCGTAATTGCCGGAGAGGAGGGACATCGCGGAAGACTTCGAAGGAGTAGTGGCGTGAGGAGATGGCTGCGGGGTAACGAAATAGCGACGAGGCAACTGCGGATAATACATTAGAGAGGCTCAAGCCTTTAACAGGGAGAGGAGGTCGCACGGTGCAATTGCCCTGCTCGTCGGAACATAGTGATGGCTAGCGATCCTTGTCCTGGAGCTCGGTTTGCCGCGGAGTAACCAGATTCTGTCCCGCAGTGACGAAATTCAGATCGTACCACGGATTTGAGAGTTCAGACAACAGCCCATGAAGAGGATCAGAGAACTAAGATAATAACTCAAGAATTCATAATCGTCACCAACAGAACGCTCGCTGTCCAGCTGAGAATTTTGTCGTGCCAGCAACTTCGGCGTGGAACGCAGCATAGAATGCCTGATGGGCAAGGCAGTCATGGCCGTGAGACCGCGGTTACAATGCCCCCTCACGTGATGTGCATCCGAGGTAGGTCGGGGCCAAGGGAGTCCCCGTCTGGGGCAAACGACGGCCTCCGACGATCTTTAGGTTTTGTTGGGATTTTAGCATCGGGTGGAGAGGGGCTTCTTCCTTTCCATTATGTTATGGCCCCTTCCTCTTCCCGCGTCCGCTGCCTCTGAGCTTCCCCTCACAGCTCCCCCATCCTGAACTACCCTTTTACTCTCCCGCTCGCAACCCCTCGGCAACCTCGTCCCTACGTACGATGGCGTCGGGGAAGCCACCCGTTGGCGAGTCTGCCCCAGATCTCGAAATCGTCGGCGACCAGGTTACGATACACCCTAGCGGATACACTGGTGGACCGGAGCCTCAAGATGGAGGGATCACAGAGCGCAATCTCGTCCGTAACATGGCGCGGTTTCGTGAGAATCCGTTCGACTTCCTGCGCGAAGTGAGCTCGTACATGATGGCAGGGACTGGGTGGCGCGCCTACGACGATGTTATTGGACAGCCTATATACTATTCCGGGTTCACGGAGCAGATCAAGACGCATATTCTCGCCAGTCCTATACTGCAGGGCAAGGTTAAGGAGCTTGCGGAAGCGCGGCTCGCTGTCGAAGAGAAGGAGGGACTCCTACAAGTCAAGACTGGCCCTTTCGCTCGGAACCGAACGCAGCGCCGGAATGAGCTGGAGAATAACCTGAAGGAGGTCGTGGACCAGATGCTGGAGAATATGATCTGCAAGATGGAGAGCAAGAGGTTCATTCGCGCTGCTTATTATCTGGCAACGCAACTCCTCACAAGAGCCTATCATCAGGGTAAGCTTTCTTGGCATCGTCATGTTTGCTGACGTGCTGACGTTTTAAGGTATCCACGTCTCTAGCGAAGAAGTGTTGCGACTAAGGGCCGTGGCGGAAGAGGCGGCGAAGAAGAAGCAGTCCATCGTTTTCCTGCCGTGCCACAAATCGCACGTCGACTACGTTTCGCTCCAGATTATTTGTTATCGATTGGGCATCGCCCTGCCAGTTGTCGTCGCTGGTGATAACCTTAATATTCCACTGGTTGGAGCATTCCTGCAGCATGCAGGCGCTATGTGGATTCGGCGCAGCTTTGGGAATGACCCACTATACCACACCGTCGTTCAGGCTTATATAGACACGATCCTTCAGCAAGGGTACAACTTTGAGTGTTTTATTGAAGGTGGTCGATCGCGGACCGGGAAACTATTATCTCCAAAGTTTGGGATTCTGAGCTTTATCGTCGACAGCTTGCTCTCCGGTCGCGTTGAAGACACCATAATCTGCCCTGTCAGCACACAATACGACAAGGTCATTGAAACTGAGTACGATTTTACCGGTCTATACTGGAGGAGTGCTGATTATGTCTAGGTCTTATATTAGTGAACTTCTTGGTCAACCTAAACGGAAGGAGACCTTGGCCGACTTCCTTTCATCTTCATCTGTTCTATCTCTCAAACTCGGCCGAGTAGATATCCGTTTCCACAAGCCATGGAGTCTACGCGAATTCATCACACAGCAACTATCTCGTATGCCTGAACAGCTGCAGTTGGACAAAGGACTCAAACTCGGCTACGCGGATCGCGGCCGCCTACTCCGATCATTGGGTTACAAGGTACTTTCGGATATCAACAATGTTTCCGTGATGATGCCTACAGCTCTGGTCGGGACGGTTCTGCTGACGCTCCGTGGACGGGGCGTTGGCAAGGCTGAGCTTGTCCGACGGGTAGAGTGGCTCTGTGACCGCGTGCGAGCAAAAGGTGGACGCGTCGCTCACTTTTATCGATATCCGACTGAGGTGGTTGTTGATCGGGCACTCGATGTTTTGGGTCCGAAGATCGTGGGAGAAGTCAATGGCCTGATTGAACCGACGTACTTCGCGGTGGATCGTTTCCAGCTCTCTTTTTACCGCAACATGACGATACATTTGTTCATTACTGAGGCGCTCGTGTCTGCAGCGATGTATACTAGGGTGAAGCAGGGCGGCGGTCCTTCGCACCAGCGGATTTCCTTTGGCGACCTTCTGCACCACGTCACGTTCCTATCGCAGGTATGTTGATTCACTCAGAATATTTTCCCTTTGCTAATCTGAACAGCTCTTCCGCGGCGAATTCATCTTCCCTCCGGATGGCCTGACCACAAACTTGGAGAATACTCTCAAGGTGCTCGAGAAGGATGAAGTCATTACGGTCACAAGGGATGCTGCTGGGGCGCCACTTTTCGTTGAGCTCAGCGAGCACGAGCGCCAATGCGGACGAGAGAACCACGACTTCTACTGTTTCCTCATCTGGCCCTTTATCGAGGCTTCATGGCTTGGTACTGTCTCTCTTCTTGGGCTCACGCCTCCTCTGGACGGGCCGAAAGATGCGTGGATCGATCTTAGCAAGGCTCAGAATAATGCACAGCTGGTAAGTACGGCGACCGCTATGAAAGATTCGTAGTAACATACTTAGCTTGGTAAAACCCTCTACCACCAAGGCGACCTCTCATACTTTGAGGCCGTCAACAAGGAAGCCCTCAAAAACTCGTACGAGCGATTCGCCGAAGAAGGAATCATCATCGTTGCCAAGAGCAAGGAGGCCCGCACGCCCGCGAAAATGCGGCTCGCTCCGGAATGGACACCAGAGCGCGATCCCGAGACCGGTAAACTTCTTCCTCAAGGTCGCCTCTGGGACTTTACGGAGCTTATCGCTCAATCTAGGCGCGAAGGGTGAGCTCTGAGTTCTCTTCTGTCTGCGTAGTAGAACAACAACTAACACCGCATAGGAAAAACCGCCGAGACGGCGCGACTATCTCGTCCCGCGTCCTTACCATGTCAGACAACATCGGCCGGACACTCTTTGAAAGCGCAGAAAGTCGTGATCCGGAGAGCGATGTTGACCTCTCCACCCGACTACCGCGTCGAAAGGCTATATCTTCCATCACCTCGAAGTTATAAAAATTCTGTTCTTAATTCCCTCATATCTTTTTACTTTGCTTATACCCATCCGTGCCCTTCCTCGATGTATTATATACCGCTCAATCAATTCCTTTTGCTTCTTGCGTAGCGTTGAGTTCAGTTTCGAGATTCTGGTATAATCAACCTCACGACCCTGATCTGCTTATGGAATCGTAGACGAACTCTACACAGGATAGATAATAGTGATGATCGTTCCTATTATGTCTCTTGGAGTGGTCTCGTAAAGTAGGTAGGATATGATGTAATCGTAAATAAGGTAGCGGAGCGCAAATCTAGAGCAGGGATGCTGAGCGTGATGTTAACAAATTGCGACCTGTCCGGAAAGGGAATACTTCAATGGGACTCGACCATTGCTCTGCTCTGGAGCTATAGAGCAGCAATGCCCATGCCACTAGCTCCAATCCAAGATTCTGCCCTCAAGAATAAGTTTGAGCCCTTTCTATCATGTTCCTAGAACTCCCGTGAAGCGAGGTCTAATTTGCTCTCATGTTTCTATCAGACCCTGTTCAATCTTCCAACTGCCTGGAACTGAGACAAACCCGCTCACCTCACTTGTGAAGCAAGCCCCCAGACCCGAAAGTAACTCTGGTGCATAGCCTGATCCGATCTCCCCAAGGCAACACTTTCATTCCCAGACACAAGTTTCCCTCCCTCTTTCCTCACTCTGCAGCCTTGAGAAACACAATCCCTTCTATTCCCTGCCCCTTTCCTTGGATCTCTTTCTCTCTTTTCTCTATCTTTTCTTCCCATCCTCTCCTCACTTACTCTGCCACTATATCTCACTCGACCCCAAACTTGATCACACCCACATTGGTAACAACAATACCATCTACCAAGCCCATCCACAACCAATCCACAACCAATCCACAACCAATCCACAACCAATCCACAACCAATCCACAACCAATCCACAACCAATCCACAACCAATTCACACACTTTCCAAGCAACTACTACTTTTGGGTATACTCTACCAATTCTCGCCCAAATGCGCTGGAGCGAAGATAACAAAGATATTGTATGTCCACTAATTTCCCCCCCTGGCCCTTTCCCCCTGTTACAAGATAGCAAAAGCTAACACCCTCCAGCTCTGGAACACCATCTTCAAGACACAGTCTTTCCACCTCGACCTCGACACTATCTCTGCAGAATGGAGTACGTACCCCCAGCTCTCCATCTCATTTTCTCCTACCCTCTATAATCCCACTCTCGCCGCACACCAATCCATACATCCCCAAAACGCAACTAACAAACTTCCCCTCAGCCGGCGACGAAAAACCTACACCTAAAGCTATCAAGGCATTCCTCGACCGCTACCGCAAGAGCCTCGGCATCGACAACAAGATCACCTTCGGGATGAGCGCCAAGCGCAGAGCCGAAGACGGGGTTCCCACGGGAAGGCCGAGGAAGAAGGCTGCTACTTCTGCTGCTACTTCTACTAGTAGTGGTGGTGGTACTCAGAAGAATAAGGCGGCACCCAAGCCTCGGGGTAGAGTTGCGGCTGCTGCCAAGGGGAAGAAGAAGAAACAGCCACAGGATGAAGAGGATGAGGAGCATGACGACGACGACGACGACGAAGCCCTTGCTATCAAGCAGGAAGTCAAGGAGTCCATGCCCGAGGATGCTCAGCAGGATATGCGACTTCCCCAGGTTGTCATCAAGCGCGAGATGAATGTGGAAGATGAGTACTATTGGCCTGGGGAAGTCTAGGGCAGTGCATGGCTTGGCGGTTTCCTAAGTAGGGGCGCGGATATGGACAGGGAGGAGGGGTGCTCCGCACTGGAATTTCGTTTTCGTGGATATTTTTATGGATTTTTCAGGGATTTACTGGTTATTAATTAGTTAACAACCGGCGAGAAGAGGCGTTCTCTTTGAGTTATGAATGGACATAGCATAGTGCGTCGAGCAATTCAATGGAAAAGTCGATTTACCAAGCAAGTGCGAGGCCAAATAGATTATGGAGATCGAATCTTGAGGTATCCTCTTATAAGTACCATCCGAGACCCAAGTCTGTAGTAACAAGCTCCGGCATCCATATTTCCCCAATAGCTGGCTAACGGGCATCGTGGCCCTGCTGCCATACAATAAGTATTCTCCGAAAACAAAAGGACAAAACGAAACTCCGTATTAAGCCAAAGAACCCTATCCGACATCGACATAAAATGTCTTTCTCACCAGACACAAGGAAAAGAAAAAGAAAAAGAAACACCTTGTTCTCAGACCATGCCAAGCTCCAACCTAAGCCACATCCTCAGTCTCCATATCTTCAGTCTCCTCCTCGTTCTCAGCGTTCATCTCCATCTCCTCAACCTTAACTTTGACTTCGCTCTTAACCTTCGCGTCGCCTTTGACCTTCTTCGCCGGAGAAGCCTTTGCCCCCCTGGGTCTTCCGACCGGGCGCTTCTGCGGCGACACCTGGGCATCGGCAGTGGTTGCGTCTTCGTTGGAATTCTCTCCAGAGCCATTATCGGCACTAGTACCAGCAACATTAGTAGATGCTCCGCCCTTCTCGGCCATGCGCTTGAGGCGAACGATGCGGTTCTGCACGGCGCCGGGGAGACAGTCTAGTTCGGTTCCCATTTTATTAGTATTATTCGTGGGCAGGGCAGATAGTGCGCGTCGTATGAGTGGGAGAGAACAACAAAGAAGAGCATCACTAGCTAGCTAGTCGCCGTAGCAAGGGTAAGGAAAGGGAAGGAAGTGTCACATACCGGGTCCCATGAATTTCGCGAGATACTCGCAGTCGAGTTTTGTTTTCGAATCTTTAAGGAGGTTGAGGACGCCAAGGAAGAGCTGGAGGTTGTTTTAGGGGTGTGATGTTAGTAAGAATGACCTAGACTAGACCACGGGGAAAGAGTAGGGTGGTTGATCTTGATGTAGGGCAGATGGTGTTGTTGTGGGGGGTGTGTGTGTGGAAAGCATACCTTGGCGTCGGCTTCGGCGTTCCAGGTCATAACCATTTTGGCGGGGAGAAAGGTGTTTGTGATCGAGGCGAGTGTGAGGGTTAAGTAGTAGGCTTGTTGGGTTGCTGAGAGTGAGGGGTGTGACGAGGTGATATGATGTTGGGTCGAGGTTGATTGCAATCCAAGTGGTGTGTAGACTGGAAAGGGAGGGGTTGATGGAAAGTGTGTAGGTGGATAGGTTATTAAAGCAAGAAGAGAGGGAGGATAATGGAAAAGAGGCGCTATGTGTTGGTCTTTGAAGGGGGAAAGGTGACTGGTAGTATCTTGTCGCCTTTGAACTGGGACTAAGAGTGAATTAAAGGAGGGGTGTTATTGCCGTCTACAGAGTGAGGCAGCGCTAGAATTTATTAGATGACCTTCAAATCACTCTGTCCAGCTCAAGTGTTATATAGTATAGCGAAAAGAATGTACCTCCTTTGGTGCTACTATTTCCTCGCCACTCTCACGCTCGGCCCCAGAAAGCTGTCCTCGATCCAGCTTATCCAACTCTTTTTTTTCCCTTATTAATACCGCATGCAACCATACTCATGGAGCTGCGTAAGTAATCAGAACTCCACAGAGAATTTCCAACGCAAGACGGAAATGGGGCCCGTCCTGGTCACGGTATGTAAATGGCACCCATGTCATGGCAGTGCCGCCCAGCTGTATAAGCGAACCCGTACGCGACGGCGCGTTTTACTGGTGGTCTTGGATATCGAAGTGGCAATCCAGGCGCTGACTGTGTTGTTCATGGAAAAACTGAACACCATAAGAAAACATAGAAAAGTACCGGACATTGGAGCTATCGAAGGACATGAAGATCGCAAGTCCGATTAGCAATAGGGAAATCAGAAACATCATGTACCAAAAGCGCTGCTCCGTGCAATCGCTAAAGTGGCTGTGTATGTAGGAGGAGATGACTGCGAACATGTACGGAGGCGCCACTAGGAGGAGCGAGACGACGTGGCTGTAGCCTAAGGTTGCGGTCAGTGTGGGGAAGAAATTGCTGACTCCCATTGAGATTGCGATGCACATGGAAGTTTTCCCTGACATGATGTACACTTTTTTTGTCTTCTAATGCCAGTCGGAGACCCTGGGAGAGAGACATGTTGGCTTCCTCAATGTCCGTTTCCAAAGTGTCCAACGCCAGGCATCAGATCGCTTGCGAGATGTCAGCAGAAATCAAGGCCTGTAGAAAAGAAGGCTACCCACCAATTTCTTTCATTTCCAGTGACAGACTGGACCTGTTATGGGGAAAATCAGGAAGAATGGCGATGACAAGGACTCCCGCGCAGAGTGAAACTGGCGGCGGTTATTTCACTGCATACACACACCAGTAGGATACAAACCTGCCCCCTAGATCAGATAGAGCCAGTGCCACGCTGGAATTCCACGAGATCCAGCCAGTCCACTGAAGATGTCAGCTGCTATCAAAAGACCGAATGCATTTGCAAACAACACGGCTGTGGCGCAGCTGCTGATGCAGATGGTAAGCTCCGTCTTCTTATACCATTTCTTCTGGCCTCAGCTTTTGCACAATTTTTCTAGGGGAATGGCCATACTGAGAGATAAAACAACAATCCAGGGGTTTGGGGTGCATCTGTGGTACTCATATTAGTCGGTGTCAACTCCATGTCAAAGTGATCACTAACCGACGAAGCCGAGACTATCCTACAGGCTAACATTCCGCCATAGTTATTGACTGCGGCCGTATATATAGTCACAGTACCCCAGGCAAGAATTGAGAGGCCGATATGCCATGGCGGCCGACCAAAGTGGTTGAGCAGCATGTTTGACGGAACCTGGAAGAGGACATAGCCGATCTAGAAAACGCTGAAACCTGCCTGGTACATTGAACCTGGCATATCCAGATCTTCTCCAAAGATTGAGGCGTTGCGCTGACCCATAGATGGATCTTCAACATGTTAGTTCAAAATGATGTCCATGATTCGGCGAACAATCCAAGGAATCACCGGTCAATGCAGCTAAGAAAGAAAGAGAGGGCGAGCAATCGTAGAGCTAGCATATCGATCTTGCCAACGAGCTTCTTCTCGATGAGCTTCTCATGTTCGCTAAAGGAACGAGGAGGAATTGCTTCCGCAGAGCGGACGCTGATTTCAGCTGTGGTTGTACTTGTTTTCTTGGACATTGTCCAAGGCTCAGAAAACGGTTCAATGCCTTCGAAAAGTTGCTATGGTAGATGCCCGGTACCACGACAGAGTACAGAATAGGCTATGGTCAAGATTAGATTTTCCTTGCTAGTGTAGTTACACCTAGAGAAACTCGAAGCAAGTCTTTATGCTGCGTAGCAAGCGAGGCGCTATTTGTGCTTCGGAAAACCACCAATGGAAGTGTTCTCTATCTCCAGGATCACCAAACTCGGCGACTTGTCGGTCCCTTGCTTCAGCTCGACAAAGGAATCGCAGTGTTTCTCTAGAAGGAACCCAGATCCCTGACTTTCGATCGGGGAGTATTTTTTGGCCTTGAGAGCATTCGCAAAGTGGCCAGCAGACTTATATGATGGAGACCAGGCCCCGAAGGTGAGGTAAAGGCCATTATTTACATATTAAGATTATCTAGCGACAGTGGGATCTGAGGCATGTAGCGCGGCATGACACTTCGTTAGTGGCATCTTGTGATCCCAGCGGAAGCTGCAGTGCAGTACAGTCAATATGCATCTGGTGTCATGGAGAATTGAGGTAACAAGTTTGGATCAGACTGGATCGCCAGCAAGAGTCTTTGGGGCCCAGTGTGGTCCTCCGGCTACGATGGAAACCGGTTGATTAAAAGAAACCAGTAGGACGATGGAGAGGCTCACTGGGAGGATCCTTGGACGATGAGCGACAGAGAGATTTAATGGTGGAAGCTTTGCTTTACCAACCATGTACTGTCTGACAACCCTCATGAGGAGTCAGGCGTAGATCATGGGTAAAAATCCGGTTGTAGCACGCTACTGCTACAGGGGCTCACTGTACATGCTTCGTCGTTAAGTTGGCCTGAAAATTTGCATGATTTCCTCTGCTACTAGCATTGGCGCTCGTTGAAGGTGCAATTTCTGTCGCCGAATACGCCGGTTCTTCCTACAGAAGCGTATATAGATACCATATCGGGGAACGCTTGAAGTTTGGTCTGGTAAGCGTCTAGATGGGGTTTCCTGTACGCCGAGATATCCGTCCATCGCTTTACGTCGTCGGTTGACTCAGATAGACATGGCTATCAAAGGATTTGCCAGCCACAAGCACCAAGCGATCTATTTATGAGATGAGTTCTTGGACAGGAGCCTGGGGAGAGATTGTGACTCGATAGCGTCTTGGAATCCTGAAAAGAGTGAGTAAGAGTGTCTGCTCCACAACTGGACTGATTGACGAATGCAAGCAGGCTGAGGCGCCGTGTACCTACCATGAACTAGGGACGCTTGACTCACTGTTTCACCAAGACGCTGTCCGGATGTAGTGGCTTGGTTCCCATACGAACCAGTCTCAGATACGTCAAATCAAGGTCTGGGAGAGCGAGGGTTATTGTGGAGTGCAGGTATCGCCTAAAGACAAGGTTGCCTGGGTACTTTTTTGACGACAGCAGCTGGCCCGGTTGAAGCACATGGATGACCCTGCAACTGGGTTCTTCCTGCCAGAACTTGAAAACGAACCTCTGCATCATAACCGTGCGTCCGCCATCCGGTTGTGAACACCTCCACGAGGAAGCCGATGCTCTGGACTCAGGTACGCCAAGCGCCCTCGGCAAGCACGACTCCTGGTTGGACCTTTTTCTTTTCTGCTCCAGCTCTCCTCTTCGTTCCAAATCGTTGGAAAGTGCTGATGGCGCAGGAATAATCTGGAGACAAAGACGGTTTGTTTTCTTTGCAATCAACAGCTTCGCCCAATGAGAGAGGCCGAGCGCGCTATCTCTCGCCAATTATGTGTCGTGTCGACTAGGAAGCATCAATGGTGATACCAGCCTTACAATGTTGCGCTAAACCCCAGATGGTTGTGTTTTCCCGGGGTTGTAGGCTATCTCAAAACTCTGGAGTCTCATTGGGTTCGTTGAGCTTTATCTTATCAGCACCATCTCGCTCCCTGATCTCCCCCCTTGGCATTATGATATCCATGCTCGCTGATAAGCACTTGCTTGCTTCTACATGCCCAAGAAGGTATTTAACGGAGTACATGGCTGTGCGGACTCTTGGCCTCGCGAGATAACAACTCTTGTGCATTCTTGGCTAGCTAATGGTCGCGAAAGAGGGGCGATTGCCATCGGATGGACCCAGTTTGCGAAACATGGAGGAAGTGGGACGAGGGATAAAACGCGATCGAGTCCTCTCGCCGCAAGGAGTTGAGGTTTCTCCGCTAGACATCCAGCAGGGTAAAGACAAGGCATCCTATCGATCGCAGATCTCTTCGACCCAAGTGCGACGGATAGCTCTTCGTCACCATGTCGACTGTGAGAACCCTTCCCCTTGGCGCCGCTCAGGGAAATTGACTGACTGTTTCGTTCGTGCAGCCAGAGTACGAACCTTCAATGCCGGACGGCGGCGATGCGACGCAGATTGACGTTAATGCGCCGTTTGCTGGGCACGAGTTCCACTCGATTTATATCGTCGCCTGTACCTTTATCGTTTTCTTCATCCTGCCAGGTATTGGCTTCTTATATAGCGGCTTGACGCGGAGGAAGTCCGCAATGACATTCCTGTTCCAAGCATTTTTGATACTGGCTGTGTAAGCGCTCGTGGGTCTAAGTGAGACGATCAGGGTACTAATTGTTTGCAGTACCACATTTCAATGGATCTTCTGGGGATACTCCCTCACTTATTCGAGAGACGGAGGTCCTTATATTGGAACGCTGAAGAACTTTGGCCTCATGAATGTGCTGGCAGCCCCTTCCCCAGGCTCGGCTGTGCTTCCTGAGATTCTGTTTTGCATGTTTCAGCTTCTGTTCGGATCTTGTACAGTAAGTAAGATTGCCGAGCTTAATCGTCCTTCATGCTCATTCGCATAGGTGATGATTGTCGTTGGCGGTGCTTTTGAACGCGGGAACATCCTTTCGACCCTCATCTTCGCCTTCGTGTGGGAAACCATCGTATATTGCCCTCTTGCACGGTGGACATGGAGTAGTCAAGGATGGCTATACAACCTCCCGTCGATCGACTTTGCTGGAGGTGGTCCAGTCCATATTGCCTCGGGCTGCGCCGCACTGGCGTACGCCGTCGTCCTTGGAAAGCGCAAGGGCTATGGCGAACCCTCCTTGAAACGACCTCACAACACTACCCTTGTGTTCTTGGGTACCGTTTTCATCTGGACCGGTTGGCTTGGGTTCAACGTAAGTTTCAGATTCTGACATTGGGTAAATCTGTCTGACTTGGATCTAGGGCGGCTCCACACTTAGTGCCAGTGTTCGTGGTTACATGGCCATTATGAATACCAATGTTGCAGCATCGACTGGTATTCTCGGCTGGGTCCTTGTTGACATGATCCGTAACAAGGGAAAATTCTCTCTTGTCGGGGCCTGTGAAGGAGCGATTGCTGGCCTTGTCGGTATTACTCCTGCAGCTGGATGTGTTACTGTCTGGCTGGGCGCTTTGATCGGATTCCTCACAGCTGTCGTGTGCTCGCTGTGCAAGAACCTCAACGACTGGATGCGTGTCGACGAGGGCATGGATGTGTTTAAGCTCCATGGCCTCGGCGGCATGGTCGGCTCATTCTTGACTGGCATTTTTGCCGACGAGTACATCTCAGCCTTGGATGGCGGCTCCCTTATCCCTGGAGCGATCAACGGCGAAGGCGTTCAGGTCGGTAAGCAGATCGCCGAGATCTGTGCTATTTCCGCCTACTCCTTCGTCATGACCGCCGTCATCCTGATGGTAATGAAGTATATTCCATACCTCGGAGTTCGCGTTTCGCAGGAGGCCGAGCTTGTCGGTTTGGACGGATACTTCTTTGTGGATGAGCAGGTTGGCGACTGGTCCGTGTTCGAGGGTATCAACAGCTCAACCTTAATTGGGGTGTCACAAACTCCGTCTCAAGAGGTGCAACAAACGGTGCCGGAGACCAAAACCGCCTAGACCTGGCTATTCGGCTCGTTGTCTCCATTTAGTCGCGTCGCGCTGGAGGAATGAAGTTGTAAGGCCGCTTGTCTGTCGGTGTAAAATAACAAACTATAATTTAGTCATAATGTATTTTCTCATGCAGCACTTGCATTGTAGACATACGGAGTACATAAAGTGAAGTCATCCTTGTGGACAGAGCCCTGAAGATCCTCCTCGTGCATGCATCTGGCCCCGTAACATTTTGTGTCTTAGCATCTTTCCTTGGCAGAGACGTTGGGGCGTCCACCAGGCGCTCGGCCAATCATCAGCTGCATTTTGGCACGCAGGCCAAGGGAGCTTGCGTCATCTCGGCCTATTAATATAAAGGGTCTGACCCTGAGATCCCACTTGGAGAGCCGAAGTTTTTCTTGAAAAGTCGGGGTGTGAGCTGCTTCTAGCTTGAGATATTGGCATTCATCGCACTAATTGACTCCAACAGTCCATAAATTATCAACATTGCCCTGCGTGCCACAGAAAAAGTCGAGAAGGGTGACAGCGACGACCCTGACTCGAACGGGACTAGCGTGGTATTGGATCTGCAGGCTGTCGCGTCCTCTGCTGTCGCCATCCGCTCCCGTCTTATCGACCCGGTCCACCTGGATTTTCACCCCAAAAGTCTGGCCTCACACTCGTCACTCCCTCCCTGCCTCTTGTTTCCTGCCCCCTTCCCCTCCCTCGTCCACCCTCCTGTCGTTTCAGCTGGATCCTTCGCTTTCCTCTCTTCGTTCGCGAAGCCACTCGTTTCTTCAAAGTTCAGCGCGATCCTCGAACCAACTTCAGCCTAGTCGGCAGTCTTGTTAACTCCGGACGCCTCTTACGTGCCGGTACTTTATTCTCGTTATCAACGACCCCGGATTCTCAACCCCTCTTCACTCGATTGTACCTCATCTCGCCTTCGTACTCTCTCGCTGCGTCTGGCCTTGCTGTGGCCATGTTAATTACCTAGTTTCCTCATCGATTCTACACGCACTCTGATCCTCATGGGTAAATGTAAGGCACTGCCTCAGTCCAGGTCCGATGCGAGCTAGGCTAATGATTTGATTCTTTCCAGGGCACTACGGAGTTGTCCTAGATGCGGGATCATCTGTGAGTTGTGGTGGAACAGAATTGGGAACTTCGTCTAACGTGTTCAGGGGACCCGAGTTCACGTTTATCGGTGGCTTGATAACGCCGTCGCGCGCGAAGAGCATAACAAACACGACCTCAAGTCGCTACCGGAGATCAAGACCAAGTCGAGTTGGGTGAAGAAGATTCATCCTGGTAAGTCGGAAGAATAAAGAGATCAGGGATTTGTTGCGTGTGGCGTGATTCTAATATCTCTCTAGGGGTATCTACCTTTGCGGATCATCCCGAAGAAATCGGCCCCGACCACTTGGCGGAACTGCTCGAGTTCGCTCGTGACATTATACCCGACGATGCGATCAAGGAGACACCAATTTTCTTACTCGCCACGGCTGGAATGCGACTGGTGGAGGACGTCAAACAGAAGCTCTTACTAGATCACATTTGCTCTTATGCGCGCGAAAACTTCGATTTCTCTCTGCCCGATTGCAACGTTCATATTCAGGTCATACCCGGCGTGACAGAGGGATTGTACGGATGGATTGCTACGAACTACCTGCTTGGGAGCTTCAACTCACCCGACGACCATGACCATGGGAAGAACCACCACACCTACGGATTTCTCGACATGGGTGGGGCATCGTCTCAGATCGCATTCGCACCCAACGCGACTGAAAGTGAGAAGCATGCGAATGATTTGACTCTACTTCGCCTACGCAATATTGACGGATCGACACAAGAGCATCGCGTTTTTGTCACTTCATGGTTGGAATTCGGGGTGCGGGAGGCTCGCAGACGTTACCTAGCCGCCTTGCAGAGTGCTGTTGGTGGTGATGTGAAGGAATCTCCGGATCCGTGCCTGCCAGCAGGGCTTCGAACAACTTTAGACGGCAAGCCACTAGAGGGGGAAGCGAGTCATTACCTTCTAGGTACTGGAAAGTTCGACGAATGTTTGCGTGGGACATACCCTCTACTCGACAAGGACGCCCCATGCCTCGACCAACCATGTCTACTTAACGGCATCCATGTGCCCGCAATTGATTTTGACGTAAATCACTTTGTCGGCATCAGTGAATACTGGCATACCACGCACGAGGTGTTCGAGATGGGACACACTGACAAGGCTTATGATTTCAACACTTATCAACATCGTGTGGAGGAGTTCTGCTCACAAGACTGGAGTTCCATTGAGCAGGGAATCTCTGAACATAGGTGGGGAAAGAAACTTGATCACGAGTTGGCCTATGAGGTTTGCTTCAAGGCCTCTTGGATCATCAATGTGTTGCACGACGGAATCGGAGTGCCGCGCGTTGGACTCGAACCCACATCATCATCCAGCATCAATGGAACCAAAGAAGTGCTTTCCCATGGACACAACAAAGGCTTCCTGGACCCCTTCCAAGCAGTCAACAAAATTGACTCTACCGAAGTGAGCTGGACCCTCGGCAAGATCGTTCTCTACGCTGCCTCGGAGGTCCCCGTGCAAACCGAAGAAGCGCTTCCTGTTGGCTTCGGCAGCAATGCTGCTGGTGTTCCGAGCGATTTCCAGTACCCCAGCGCCCAACTGCTTCCCAGCCCCGAAACTCTTCACGAAGAAACCTGGCAGGATACACTTTTCGACGGCAGCTCATCACGTCGTGTCCCAGGATTCATTCTCTTTATCTTCATTATAATTCTCGCCACCTTCTTCCTTTGCGGCCGCAGCCGGCGGCTACGACTGTACAGCAAGATCAGCAATATGTTCAAATGCGGACGCGGATCCCATTTAGTGCAAAGGAAGCGCAAGGCATCTGGGGCCGTGAAGCCCTTGTTTTTCGGTCAACGCAGCCCATCTTATGAACGTATCCTCGAAGAGGGTGCTCAAGACATTGAGCTTGGTGGCTCAGATTCTAGCCGATCGTCGTTCGATCCCATTTCTGATAGCGACACATCCGCCTTTTTGGCGCCGAAGCGGGCATCTAGTTGGGGCCATGGCAGTCCCTCGCGGCTCAAGTTCGACCACGACAACTCCTCTTCGGCAACCATCGGACTTGGAATCACGGCTGCGCCAGAGATTTCTGCCATTGATCGGGCGGGCCTCGTCGTGAGGACAGAAAGTAGGGACCACCTAACGCCGCTCGCCCTTGGCCCAACAACAAACGGACGACGGTCCCGAGCAGCGAGTCCATCGCGCTCACACTCCCACAAATCCCCCAACACCACACCTCTCGTACACGAATAATGTTAATGTCTCATATGACACCTATTTATTGCATACTTGCGGAGTTTTCAAGGAAGGTTCTGGTGTTATCGAGGCCAGCCTCCGGAGTCTTTTGACTTTTCTGACTTTTGACTTTGTTGTTTCGTCACCCTCCGGCACTTACCTGCCGTCATTGATTCTCGAAATCGTGCTCAGGAGTACTTTTTGGTTCATCTGGTTTCTTTTCATGGCTGTGCCGTTGTTGAAGTTCTTTTGCCCTTTCCCACTGTTGCTGGCCGGTGTTTGGTTGGGGATTATACATCTTCAAACACAATTGCATGTACGATTAGACGAAAACATTAGTCTGACTGCTAAAGCTAGTAGGACCCAATTTCAACAGTTTATAAGCTTGACTTCTTCGCCTCTCTTTTGCTTGATTTTGCTTGCTTTGAGGCTCATGAGGAGACCCATGATGCAGGAGAAGTGTCAGTCCCGTCCACAGACCTTCCTTCCCCTTCAAGTCGAGTGCTCATCGCGTCTGGATGAGCTACTGCTTGCTTGTAAGGGTTACGAAATTTCGCATCCACATTGGAACTTCTTTCCACCCTCCTTTGCATCAGATGTAAGATCTCGCTCTGGCTGTACACAGTGGAGACAGACCTTGCCCTCTCTTTCTCGTTTGGAGGTGCCCAACAAAGGTAATCTTACCACCGCAGCCTCCTGCACATTGTCACCAACGCGCTACCTCTCGTACGGCGCTGTGTTTATCCTGCCACCATGGCCACGGATCCTCGGCCGGAAGGCCTTGAATCGGAGATTGAGCGTGCGTGCCGAAAACAGTAAGTACAAATGTCACCCGACCCACGGTTGAAGAGGGATAGTAACCCTTAACAAAGCCCTTGGCCATTCTTACCCAATCGCGCGACGACAGGCTAGATCATTCGCCAGATCCAGGGGTCGTTTCGAAGCGTCACCCACCCACCGTATGCCTCGTTCGGCAATGGGACTACTTATGCTCCTAGCTGTGCGTTTGGGTCCATTCCTCTGCATAAGTCAATACTTCAACCGACCGGACTTCCCCTCACGAATAGTGACACTAGACTATACCGGTGCGTAATCCCCTTTCGAAGTGGTGGCTCGCGCCGACGATCTAGTCGACAAGGCTCAATCACACCAACACCGCCTCGGATTGCGCGTGGCGCAGGTTAGCGGGGATACTAGTACATAAGGTGTTCGGTATCGTCGTTAACGTTTCCAGGTGATCGTTAGCTGCGGATTCAGTGTACCGTTAACGATGTCCTCTGCGTCACCGTTGACCTTCCGTAGTGCAGCACATGAGCGTCACACGAGCCGACTCCAAACAAACGTTGAGCTTGGAGTTCAATCCGCAATCTGTTCTGGGAGAGCTGGACTAACTACACAGCGTGCAAGAAACGGTGTCTGTGGAGCCCAAGGCAAGTTCTGACGGCCGTAGCTTGATTTTCATTGAAACCGCCGATCCGTCTGTTGCACATAGCGGCGGTCTGCTGCTGGGTGTTGTCGTTGACCTCTTCAAAGGCGGCAAGGCGCAGATGCTGAATCACGACTCTGCCTTACCCATCGAGCTTGAACTGGATGAACATGCCCCTGTGGACCATGTCTCCGCCTTCAAACTCCAGCGGCACGATCCGACTCTAGACGGGACCGATCTCATCATTTCTGACGCCTAAGTGACCCAATGTTTAGACCAGATTCCGACCGACTTGATCGACTGGGAGAGGCCAAACATAGCTGACATGCACATGGCCTGGTCTCTTCGTCGTAATCTTGAGCATATATTGGGACAGGGTGTGCGTGGGCGCAGCAAATTCCGCCAGTTCGGCACCCACCCCCGGGAGCAGAGCGTCTTGAAGGTGCCAGGGTTCCCATTCCTCATTAGCTGTCTCGTCGATTGAAAGGACGGCTTTTACCTGGTTGGTCCGAATCCAAGGGAGTTTCCCGGTATGTACTGATATGAGAGTGTCGAGGGCGAAACACCTGAGCCAGACGCGTTGATGATGGTCCGTTCGGCATTTTTCAGGCTGGTCCAGTCCAACGCGACTGGCCACTTGAATAGCTTGTCCGGTAATGACCCGGGCAATTTCCCACTCG
Source organism: Aspergillus baeticus (assembly GCA_027569055.1). Classification (NCBI taxonomy): domain Eukaryota; kingdom Fungi; phylum Ascomycota; class Eurotiomycetes; order Eurotiales; family Aspergillaceae; genus Aspergillus; species Aspergillus baeticus. The sequence goes on from JAPDEI010000064.1 coordinate 64,393, forward strand.
TACGAGGAGTAGTGGACGAGCCCTAGGAGGAGGAGGACTTGTACGTGCCCGATCGAGAAGCTGTCTTCCCTTTCTAAGGGGATAGATTTTCTGGCTATCATGTAGCTTCCATCAAGATGAGCCGCAGATTTTGAAGCAGAATTGCTATTGTTGCTACCAAGACCATGTATTGCACCCATATATGCAAAAAATGGCCCACAGCACTGCGGTATCCCCCATATCAACCTGGGCGACCCTGTCAACGACAGGGGGCTTGTGATACAAAAACAGACTGCGGTACACTGAATGTCGCTCAACGATTGGCAGCCAGCTATGAGTGAAGGAAAAGTAGCGGTTTGGCAGCTGCATTGGAATTGGTGGTAACGGGGGTAGCGTGCTTTGGGGCGTGAGAATCGAAGATATGGGTGCCTCCGGTGCCGGATGGGTTTGACGAACAGCATCACCATTAGTGTCTCTTGTCTACTGCTGAGTCTCACCAGCACACCACTGGCAAACTGTCTGTGCAGTTCTGGGTGGCGGACTCCATAGTCCAGACGGGATTTCGAGTTAGACTCCAAGTGCGGTTGATATCCTCTAGCTGAGTTGACAAGTGCGCCATTGTCGCAGCTGGAGCATCATCTTCCGTATTATCATTCATAGACAGAAGCGCATCAATAGCTTGAGGAATTCTACTTGACTTCCACGTCTCCCACGGCGTTTCCCCTCCCTTCACGCAGTCTCGGATATCATCACGCACCCAGAAGCTTTTCCTCGAGGTGGCCGCGATGAGCTTCTCGATCGTATCCTCACTCCCTTCAATAGACTGAAGGACAAGTCCTCCCAGACATTCCAGCACGCGCACATAGCCCGTCCATAGTCCGCGCCGTCTCATGCTCGCCCCGTATGAGCACTGCTCGTCGGCCTTGACACAGGTACTACACTGGGGCAGGGCACCATCGCACCTAAGCTTCCCCTGGCGACAACGGTCACATGCTTTGGATACTCTGCGCCTCTTCTGACGGTGAGCTCGATCATCTGTATCAGATGGCGGCATTTTTTAGCTGCAGGTTGAGTGCTTTTCCGGTGATTGTTGAATCCACGGTTGCCATGCACTGAGTCGATCTCGCTGCAGCATCGCGCTAGAGTGAAGGTAAGAATTGGAATTTGAAGAGCAAATCAGACAGATGGCTAACCTCTTTCAAGAAGTCTAGAACAGCCAGTCCGGCTGGCAGAAATGCCGGGCATGCTGCACTGCGGCGGCCTCTATCACTCAGCCAGGACGCATCGATTGTCTTCACGGGCCCCCGTGGAAACGGCAAGTCGAGTCTGGCGATTATCGCGGGATTGTTATTGCGACGGCCGGTCATTGATGCGGATGATCGGTTTACCAGCAAGATTGGCATTCCATCGGCTGCTTTCAAGCGAAACTATGGGGCAGAGAAATACTTAAACGAACAGCTGGAGACCACAAAGTCGCTGCTGACACAATATGAGAAGGGTTGTGTGATTGCCTGCGGGTCATGACCGAGTTCATAAGGACACACCCTGTCATCTACGTCTCCAGACCCGCAGGAGATATCGCAGACTATCTTGGATTGCGGGAGAAGGGAAAGATGCAGCAGTGGCTGGACAGCATCCACTTAAGATTCCTCACGATTTCCATTTTCGAGTTTTTCAACTTGCCCGAGGCGTGGAAGGAGACCGGTGAGCCGTGTCCAGCGGAGGAGTATCTCGAGTCTGTTCTCAATCATCGTCTGATGAGGCAGAAGAAAGTCCAGGCGCTGCAGAAGACCCAAGCTGCGGTTGCCAGATTTCTCACGGCTGCCCTGGGATATAGGGCCACCTCGCTGTCTCATACTGTTTTCCCCACTGTGTATCCTACACTGCCTGAGTACAGGATCTACTCAAATGCAGTATGTGTTTCCCTAACCTCGCTCGTTGCTGCAGATGTGTACATCACCCGAACTTCCCCCGGGCGGACGCAGTAGAGATGCTCCTCGATTGCAACGCCACATGCAAGAAAACTGTCGCCTCAGGGCTTGCTAGCCGGTTTATCGCGGAGATTCGCCATTGTCATGCTGTCCCGGTCATTTACCACGTACGAATGGACGAAGTGCAGCCGGTCGACTGGAAGTTGTATAGTTATCTGCTATATCGACCACACACAGCTAGACTCTAACGCGACAGACATGACGATAAACGAGAGATGGAGCACTTTATTTACATTACAAGCGTTGGATCCTTTCCAATTTTTTGTCGTCGGCTCCAGCGTCAAGGACAGTCTTTCCCCAGCTATGCACAACGCAGCATTCCAAGCCCTCGGCATGCCTCACAATTACAGCATCCACGAAACAAACGCACTCGAAGACCTCACTACACTATTCACAGACCCAAAACTCGGCGGCGCCAGTGTCAGTCGACCGTTTAAAACAGGAATATGATCAATGGCGAAGACCCTAAGCCCTGCCGCCAGACTCATCGGCAGCTCAAACACCATCCTCCCACTTCGCAGCATTCCAGAATTCCTGAGCAATCAGACCCGTGCAATAAAAGACAAAGACACCACGCAGGGCCTGTGGAAATGCTGTATGCAGATAACACAGACTAGATGGGCATCTGCGCGTGCGTGTCCCGGTCCATATCTCCAGCGAATTCGGTAAACTCAGAAACAGCGGGACTCATTATCGGAGCAGGTGGTATGGCGAGAGCGGCTGTCTACTGTCTGATGCGCCTGGGTGTGCGGAATATCTGCATTTATAACCGGACGGTGTCGCATGCGCAGTCTCTGGCAACGTATTTCGAGCAGTTGTTTAGCGATTTTTTGAGTGAGAACGAGAAAGAGAACGACAACGAGAACCAATGCTCTCGCAACTCAGAAAATATAAATAGCAGTAACTCGGAGCGATTGAGAATCACCGTCCTGGACTCCATCGATAGCCCTTGGCCGGAGAGCTTCAGTCAGCCAAGTATTGTGATATGCGCTATCAAAGCCTACGACCATCAGAACCCCACCGCGCCACCGCTAAGGATACTACGGGGCTGGATGAAGAATCCAACAGGTGGCACCGTCGCTGAGGTAAGAAACCTGAACCGTATTTATACCCTACATACATGTAACCCTGATCCAGCCTGCATACCACACGCCAGAAACACCACTGATGAAACAACTCCGTGAAGAAAACCACCTTGGATGGACAGTGATCGACCCAATTGAGGTCTTATTCGAGCAAGCCTGTGCTCAATGGGAGTTGTTTACTGGGAATCGGGCACCGAGGAAGGCTATGTGGGAGGCTTGTTTGATTGAGTATGCCGATAAGATGAAGAATAATGACTACGGACATATGTGATTTACTGTATGAGCTAGAGAAGGGGATATGAGCGAAAAAGATCGTAGTTTGGTTAATGGGCGTCTTAATATCGTAAGGGACTGAGCATTGCGAATGCGGGTTAATTCTGAGATATAATCGGATCATAACATTCTACGGCGAGAATTAATGGGTTGACCAATTTTTCATCTGCTACTATATAAAGTAAATAACAAGTAAAAGCAAACACTGACTGTTCTCATGAAACCATGCCTTCTTACTCAAACTGAGAGGATACTGCGTCGACCCAATCTGCTCAGGGTAGTCTGGGGGGGACCCTGACTCTCCGGGGGGAGGGGTTTGGTCCTGCCCGGGGAAGTTGGTGTTCCAGGGAACCGTGACGCTCTCCAGCGGGGGCCTGCCAGCGTTCTGGGCTACATGTCTACCGAGGGAACGTTCGAGGATTGTCTTGAACGCTAGCTAATCCACATGATCCTCCTCTTTTGCTGGCCAATACATCACTACAGCATCCCCTAGACACGCATTATTTCACGCTTCTAATCTGACAGGATCATGCTCTTCTTGCAAATAATCATTCACAACATCGGTCTGGCTAATAAATCCTAAATGACTCTTTCTGGACTTAGTGCTGAGACCTCACTGCAAATGAATGCTTTCGTCAAGCATGCAATCGAATAGCTGGGTGCCTATGTTGCACGCACGAACTTGATGAAGGAGGGTCAGGACTATCTACATCTCTAGCACTATGGGTGTTTTATGCAGAGGCTTGAACACTCTATTTACCGATTATAACAATCATGCTACGGGATACAACATTTCAGAGAGTAGAACTCCACACGTTTCGATAACTAATCTGTTCGCGCGCTCAGGGACTTGCTTTATCGTCGAGTGTGGAAAATGAATGACTTCATTGTTACACCTGCTCCGTGACTTAGATGACTCACATGCTGCCGTGGATAGGGGAATTTTCATTCAATGTCTGTCGCGAGTTTGGCACGGTTGGCCGTTATAACAATATCATAAAGCGTCATTACCTGGGCCGCAGGGAGTTCGCCTCCTGTTTTGCGCGCTGCAATGGCACGGCTGACAATTTCCGGACAGCCCTGTTGTTGCATGGCCCATTTGGCCCCGTCCAATTTAGAAGAAAATTCGCCTGTGACAATGAATCGCCAGCCTCGGCAAGCGTTGAGAACACTATTGGCCGAGTTTAGTTCGTTTGCTTGGTGCCAATCGAGCGAATTCGCGATTGCTTCCAGAATCCAGCGTTGGGGGATAGCGCCGAAAGCGTCGGTCGTATCAGGGCCGTGTAGGTTACGGCCAAGTTCGCGCCCCATAGCAATATCGAGCAAAAACCAGTGGCTCGACTCGTCAGCTGGATCAAGGCTGACATGATCAGGTTGGTGACGTCCCGTGTTCAAATTAAGTTCGAAACGAGGGTGACGGCTGGCCGGATAGACAGCGCTTTGAGCATAGACCACAAACTCGAGTTTGGTAGCTGGGCAAGGCAAGGCAGCCTGGTTCAAGCGGCATATAACTGCCTGTTTATCAACGGTGTCAAGCGGATCCTTCACTATAGCCTGCACGTCAAGGTCGCTGAGGCCAGACTCGTAGGCGTCATAGCTCGCTGATCCAAATAGATACACCCCGACGAGCTGGTCTTTCAGGTAATCAGTAAGACGATTGACCAATTCCTCAAGGTAAGCTTCCACGTCTTCTGGTAGGTTATTGGCCATTGTTGTCTCTATTCTGGTTTATCGTTGCTAGGCCTTTTTTTTTAATACGGAGTAGTCGGTAATATGATGAAATTGGGTTGAGTTGCATTTGAAGCTCGTAACGGAATTTAAAATCAAGATACATGTGCGGGGTTCAAGGCTGCCTGCCTAAGGCATTAAATTCAATCGGAATTTGCTGTCTCGCTAAGATCCCTACAAAAATATGTTTCTTTGGATATCGATGATGACGATCTGGCTAAAGCCAGTCCGAACTCGGAAAATTGTACCCCGAAGAGCTTGCCGACGGAGAATTTCTCTCCTCAAATAGGGGCTCTATCCCAGCATTGCTACCCCGGTATATGGATTCAGTTCTTAGTAAAATTTGCCAATGACTCTGCTCGCTGCCCAAGAACAACCGCCAGTCATGACAGATAATAGTAGGTGGCCTCGTTCCTTGCGATGCAGCACGCGCAATAATGCTTGCATCTTGTATAACACCAAAAGCAGTATGGCGTTGGCTGTGTGGATCCAGAAGCGGTAGTATTTCAATGTTTTACATCAAGCGGTAGTCTGTATTGAGTCTTTCCAAATTGGGACTAATCTAAAGGTACTCGATGGCAAGTTCGTTTCAGTATATTCGTGGATCGCTTGGCGCCAACAGGGACCAACACGGGTCAAGGGACTTGTAGATTATACCTAATTTTTCTATTAAATCATACTAACCTCCTGCTTAATCGCTCGTATATCATATCAAGGTACTTAATAAAAAAAAGAAAGAAAAAAAATCAGGGCTCCATATAAAATAATACCGTCTTTGTTCAAGTACAGTTAGCTCAATATCAAATCCAGGCTCGATCCTTGGTAGCGGGGCTAACAAACAATCAATGTGTCTTTAGAGGTCAGGTCGATTGCAAGAATGGCTATATATAAGAACTTCACCTCAGCTCTTCATCGTTCTGATGGTGCCGAAGTCCCCGTGGATCGCGGCACCAATCCTATTAATGAGAACACCAGGTTCCCACTTCTACAGTCCTATCTCTTTAATTTATCATCTTTGGCAAGAATGTGCTCTCCATCTCCTCGGAAGCTCGTGTCCGGTTACTTCTGTCACCAGTGGCAGCTCTACCCTAGTAGATGCCGCAATATATTTCAAAATCGAAGGATTCGATTAGATCATATCACCATTGCTGCTTCACTAAAGGATCGCTTGTGCAATGATGTGCATCAGCAGTCTGGATCGCGTCCAGGTCTTTGGCCTCGTGCCGAAGAGGCGGCGAGCAGATGGCTTTTGCGCCTTCGAATTCCGTCTCGGGTGAATCCCCGTTCTGCAACCGCTCGCTCAAGAGCAGGACGTAATGCGGACATGTCTCCCCATGGACTGGAAGCATCCGCGTCTGCACAGCACGAATATGCTCCATGGCAATCTCCGAAGAAATGTAATCAGATACGGCAGGCACGCGGTGGCCGCGCCTTCCTATTATGTCAGAGTAGACACGTGCAACAAAAGGAAGGTACGGCCGACCCACCAACAGTAGAGAAGGTGCGACCCTTGGACTGAGTGAGCAAGGCAGGTACGCGGTTTCTAGCCCTTCTCCCTCAAGGGTTAATATAGCGCATACGTATCTTACTCGGGTTCCATTCCATCATTGTTTCCTAGATTTATTGCTTTTTTACTGATTGTATCTTTCTACAGACCAGCTTCCATACGCACCCCCCGAGATGCAGCTGGTCGCCGGATTCGCCAACGGCCAGCAGGCCCCCGTGGCCTTCCCTGGGACTTTTATGGCGCTGAAAGCAGCATGCTGTGGGTTAAGGCAACAGACAAAGAGCGAGATCGATACCGAGGACGTCTTTAAAATCCTTCGATACAAGGCACCTCAGTTGACTCCAGTGGAGCTGAAGTTTCTCCGACTGGGAAGAACAGACTTGGAGAAGTTTGCCAGGGGAAGGCCTTGGGATAGTATGATCATATGATCCCAGAGCCGGGGCTGGTTAGCCCGGGTTGTCTAAGGGACCGTTTTGTATTCAATGTTGTGAGCAATTCAAGCACTTTCGTTTAGCAGTCTTCAAATCCAGAGTTCCCAAGAGGGGTGTAGTCAACTAGCTAAACATGAACACATCAAGGCGCATACTGTTTTAAACAGGCCATTCAACCCCCTTTTCACGCATACCCTCTTCCAAAGGCGTGAACCAATCATTGCCCGCTTCTGGGGGCGGAAGGCGGAAGTTCGTTCTTCTTTTTCATCTTCGCGTAGAGCTCAAGTTCGAACCGTCGCCCCAATGGTCACATCTTCCTTGTCCACCCAGGTCTCGGAACTGCAGCAGCATCATAGCTTCGGTGTACCGGGCTGGCAGAGGCATTTTAACAAAGTAGTTCTGTCTAATGTGCGACCCCGCGCAATTTGGTGTTCCGCAATGCGCTTGTCAGAGGTAAGAATATAATAGGGGTCATATCGTGATGGTGCTCCAATGGGAGGGTCGGAGAAGCTCCAAAATAGCTGTGATTTGCGATACAAAAAGGTCCCACAAGTCATGGCAGGCGCGCATTCCGGGTAGCGGAGATCAGTATGCCAGTGGTGGCTGGCTATGGCTGTGACCGCCCGTTCCAAAACAATGTGCAGGCATCGTGCCCCTACTTGCAGCCTAGGAACTTGGCCTCATTGAGGACTTGCGCGGCTTTTCCGATATACTCGTCTGGGATCACAAACGCGGTGAACTCAAGGACGTGTCAGTTTCTAATTATCGAGCGCACATTCCATGCCGAGGTAAAACATACGAATATCGATGTCATAACGGACAACACTGGCTCAGCCCATATAAAATTGGGTGCACCGGCCTGGTCCAAGATCCCTGCTACAGCAGACTCCAGTTGTGGCGTTGGCTCCTGTAGGTGAGCCCAGGAATGGTGGAGTCAACTTTGGGGCCAGTGTAGGTGCGGCCAACCCTAGAGGAAGGGTCATATTTGACGCTGTTTGGCATGTTATGTATATATATATGTGTGTGTGTGTGTGTGTGTACACTGAAAGAAGATAAATCAAGAGGATAAGGGCACCGATGGAAGGAAAGCGCTCTTTAAATTCCTCGCAGGGTGGCCCAGGCCTAACTACTTCGAGCGTCTTCCTTCATCTGGTAGTGACATCGTAGAGTTTTTTTCTATTGGTTCTTGCTACGCCATGAAATCCGCGCAATAAAGAACCCAATCCCTTGGAGCCTATGGGTTGGGAGATGATTGTTAGGGCCAAGTAGAGTAGAAATCGGTTTGTTTAAGTACAACAAGTTGTTGCACGTACCATCGAAGCCTTTGGACTCATACGGGGGGCCCAACCTGGAGACCTGGCAAGCTGAACACTTTAATTCTCCCCATGGGCCCCTGAAAGGCTCGATGAACTCTTTTCCTTCTTCTTATTCTTCTTCTTCTTCTTTCTCTCTCTTTGACCTGAGCATAACACGGGGGCCCGCTCCATAGAACCTGCCTCCCATATTCTGGCACAGACAAAGAGCGCCGCTAGTACAGGGCACACGACTTACGCAAAAAGAGCTTGGATTCGTTAGACTCTCAAAACTTGCTGGTTTCATTGACGATGAGTTTAGACTTCTTTCATCGAGCGCCGAACCAGGTTTGGGGAACGCTGACCTCTTTTTTGTATCTTCGGGGTACGTGACCTCGACAACCTCGGTGAGCTCAGCCAACAAAGTGACTACCAGATGTTACAGCAAAATTTCGCACTCCGGAATCTCCGCAGAACTAGCAAACGAGATTAGCTTTGGCGTCCTCTGTAGGCCAGGCTCTCTTTTGGAATTTTAGAGTTACAGCGTTGTAGGGCAAGGTCTCGGTCACGTGAAAATTCGATAGGTAGGTGAATTGGTCATGACTAAGCCCCTTCCCACCGCCCGGCAAAACCTGCAAGCTGCTCTCAGAAATCACACCAGACACAGACAACCTCCAATTTCATCACCCTGTCTGCGACCGCAATTGCACTTCATCCCCACCTCTCTCGCCGATCGGACCATAGATCGAGCCTCAGATATTGATTCTATATATGCGCCGCCGATAGCGAACCGCCACCATGCGCTTGACCGTCGAGCTGATCCAAAACTCGCTCTCCTACATCAACCCGCTCAAGGATCGCGAGCTAGATCTACGAGGTGCGTTCCACACACTGGGCCTGAAAAGGACAGAGACTACACTTTATGCATGAGCTGGATTGATATCGACCTTTGTCGTTGGAGTTGTATAGGGCACAAGATACCTGCGATTGAGAATTTGGGTATTGCAAAGGTAAGCTATAGCGAGCCACCCCGTTTACGCTATTTCATTCCGCCCTATATCTTTGGATTGATTGAATGGCGCTGATTCTGGGCTCCTTTTAATGTAGGACCAAGATGCAATCGACTTCACAGACAACGATATCTCCTCCCTCTCAAATTTTCCCTTCTTCCCGCGTCTCCGCACCCTCCTTCTAGCGCGCAACCGCGTGCGACAGATTCAGCCGAACCTGGCTTCTTCGATACCGGGTCTCACGACACTTGTCCTGACGGCGAATAACATTGCCGAGTTGGCGGACTTGGATCCGCTGCGGAATCTCACGCGCTTGACGCACTTGACACTGCTCGAAAACCCAGTCACGAGGAAGGAGGTACGTACAACCCGACCATTTCCCCATCTGACTCGCGGTTCAAATTCCATCTGTGGAGCTCGCGTAGGGCTAACTCAGTCCTGGCACAATAGTACTACCGCCTCTGGATAATCTGGCGCATCCCAAGCGTGCGCTTCCTCGACTACCAAAAAGTAAAAGACGCCGAGCGAGCCAAAGCAACCGAGCTCTTCGGGACAAGCGAGGAGCCCTCCGCACTCGCGTCCAAGATCGTCGGCGTCAAGTCACGTACTTTCGATGTTCCATCCGGTGGAGCAACGGACCGCGTACCGGCGGAGAAGGGTCTACGCGTGAAGTTGACGGATAAGGAGAGGAAGAGGATCGAGAAGATGATTCGGGAGGCCAAGAGCCTGGCGGAGATTACGCGGTTGGAGAGGGAGCTCAACGAAGGGCGGATACCTGGCGGTGCGATTTTGGACGGTGAAACGAGTGGGGATGAGGATTCGATGCAGATGTGAGGCGTGCCTGCTTTTTACCTCTGATCTTCTAAATGTGTCTGCATATACTACTGTTTTTACTGGGGATATTTTCGTCTGTCCGGGTTACCCGGTTCTGTTTAGGCGTTGAGTTTGCATCGGAATGTCGAGGTTCGGGCTTGGTTTTATGCCTCCAGAATTCATATGCCGCGTCGGATCGAGCCCTTAAACGAACAAGCGGGCCCCGAGTACTAAATGCCCTTGATACCGTACAAAATCCGGAGGTGTAATGGCGCATTTTATATCAAGAGGCTGGCTGACCCTGTTCGCGATAAGATAAGGCGCGTGCCAACGTCATTCTGGCATGACTCCAGTTAGACGCCATCTTCGACTTCGTCTCTCCTCCATTCCCTTGCTCGGTTGATTGAAAAAGCTCGCTTCCTACGTATTACCCAGCCATTCCGTCTACATTTGTCTCCAATAACCTGCAATTGACACCACCAGCATAATTAAACCAACGCCCCACGCAAGCTGCAGTAACCCCTCAACCCCGCACCGCAACCACAACCACAACCACACCAGCATACACAAAAATATGCCACCCCAACCCGCCGCCGCTGCAGCCCCATGGCGCGCTCTCTTCCTATCGGGCCTCGAAAAATCCTCCGCGTCCTCATTCACCCTCTCCACGATCGCCCACGCCCCCGGAAAACCCGCCGTCCCACGCGCCCGCACCGTCGAATTCCGCGGCTTCTTCCCCAAGCCCGCGTCGTCACTGCACCACTCCGCGATCGACGCGCTGAAAGCCCAGAACATCGGACTGAATCCGGAAGTGTATGAAAGTGATCTATTCTCGATCACCACGGATGCGAGGATGGGCAAGGTCGGGCAGATCGGCGGTAGTAGTAACGGGGAGGGCGACGAGGCTGTCGAGGGGGTTTTTTGGTTTGATGAGGAAGTCAAGACGCAGTGGAGGGTTCGCGGGAGGGGTGTGACGGTTGGTAGTGGCAAGGAGGGGGATGCGGGGCGGGAGAGGCGTGTTCAGGAGCGGATCTTCAGGAGGATGAGGCTTCGTGGGGGCGCTGCTGGGGGTGCTGAGGAGGCCAAGGGATGGGAGTGGGAGAGGCAGGTTGCGACGTATTTTGCGTCGCATACGCCTGCTATGAGAGGTCTGCTTTCTTTTTGATGACCCCTTCTGGTCTATATCGTTCGTTCCGCGAAAGGCTAATGGCATTGCAGGCTCATACAAGAACCCTACCCCCGGCACGCCGCGGTCTCAGAACCCGTCAAATCCGGAGTGGAAGCTGAATCAGAAAGTGGAGGATCTGAGAGATACAGTTGCCAGGGAAAACTTCCGGGTCCTCGTCATCCTACCCGAGGAGGTAGAGAGATTGGATCTCTCGAATCCCGAGGACGTGCGGCGGACGAGGTGGACATTTTTTGATGACGGCGAAGCAGGAACATGGCAGGAGATTGAGCTGTGGCCGTGATGGACTGGAAAGGCCCAGTGTATACTAGTAATTGAATGTAGAAAGGACAATATACGAGGGGCGGAGCTCCGGTTTGACTTCATGGTCGCTCCTTCAAATGCACGATGCTCGCTGTTTCGATTTTAAGGGTCAACATCCAGCTACAAACCACCGGTAGCTTGAGGGTTTTTCTTCCTACACGGCTATCCAGCGCTCATCGAGTACATTACTTACCTTTATATCTTGTGAGCAACTCATCACATATACGGATAGCTTACTTGATTATACTGCACCACGCTCTTTTGAAGCAACATAGTCTCCGAATGGCTCAAAGGACAGAGGCCCCCTAGCCCCAGACCTCCCAGCTCCCCTGATTCAAACACAGAGAGAAACTCTTTTTCTTTCAAACCCTCTTTTCGATCTACCTCCGCTCCGCCAGAGGACTCAGTAATTTGCAGACTCACCAGCGCAACCAGCAGAATGAGGTTTGGCTCGAGCTCACCCATGCCGCCCGACGAAATGAAAGGTCAGTAGCCCTGGCCCGCCGCTGCGGGGACTTAGTTTCTTCCACTAATCCTCTGATTCGCGACCAGACCACGTTCAACTTCCGCCTGGAGCACCGCGGCCGAGGCCCATCGATACGGTGGCCGGCCGAAATCGAGAGATCAGATATGGTCCACCCAAAGATTTCACTACCTTCCTTTCGGCACCAAAGCCAGCTGGAGAGTCGGCTAATTACTGTTAGGGGTTGGATGCGTCCGACCTCCGCCGTCACTTAGGAGACACCAAAGCCCAAACGTTAACCTGAGACGTGTTAAACTCGATGCTGAACTCATAAGCAGAGATGTTACATGCGGCGAGGGTGAAGTGGGAATAGTCGGTCGACAGATCGTACAACAAATCAGACAAGCGGCTGAAGACGGGACTCTGGAACGGTTTTGGGAGGAGGTTCAGGGACAGCCCGAGCGGTCACATGATGAAATCAACCCCATGGAAATTGATGAGGTGAGTTTTGCCATCCTAGAGCCCGGCTGGAAGCTGATATCGTTTCGGGGCTTCAGTCGGCAACCAGCCCCGAGGCAACGGGCGGGCAGTCAGCTCAAGCTGCAGGAGCTGGACTCAATCGAGACGGGCAAGATATTCGGCATCAAAATGAACCGTCTGGTATTTTCTCATGAAGCACACTCTTTAAAAGTAGCTAACCATGGTCAACATCGGTTAAGAGCCATCTCCTGAGGAGTATAAAAAGATACCTCCGACCTCAATAGCCTGCCTGCTGAGACGCAGCAGCATTTTCCATCCCAATGGTCAGGATCGTCTGCACCGATATCGACACCCAGCCAACCGCACCTGCCCAGGGGATCAAAACGCACGCGGCCTGACTCCAGTGACGAGTCGGGACCCGGTCGCCCGAAGAAGAAGAGAAGAGGCATCAATAGTATCTTGGAAGACGCGGTTGATGCCTCATGATGTTTTGAGTGGAACTTGGGAGTGGGACAACCGTGGGAGACGGTGAATCGATGTCTCGTGGAGTTGGAACGGTTAACTTAGATAGATAGGCAAATTAATATTTTTCGTCACGTTGCAGGGAGCCTTCATGCAACCCCTACTAGATTGGATCCCCTGCAAGAACAATGCAGCAGCGTCTCGGCCGGATTCAGTCATGTGGAGGCAGTATTGATGATTGTAAGACACGGATCAGCATCAGTAATCTGTCTGGAAGGGAAAGTGTAGCAACATGAATCCATCGAACGGAATTGGTCTCCGGCTCCGTTGTCCACTGTCGAGTCTTTTATCTCGTCCCGTGAGCGAAGGGCGATTCCAACAACCCTGTTCGATGACTCTAATAAGCCACTTCGAAAGCCTCCTTCGAACAATTGGACGAAACGCGTGCCAGTCAATCCGAAGCAAGACAAAAAGAAACGTCCGAAATGATCTACCGCGGAAGCCTGTCAGAGAGCCGGATGAGTCGTTGACAAGCACGAGGCGATCGCTGTCTCCCGTGGTGCTCCAAGCCGCGTGGGGAGACGGTGGGAGTCGAGCCAGAATGAGCCCCAGCCGTCGTCTGTCTGAGCACTCAGCAGTCGGTAACGCCTCCAATGACGGGCCAGCGTCCTAACAATCACAAGGTTGGCCGATGGTAAATGCTTGTTGACCGTTACGTGTCATGTCTGGTTTGGGTAAGGCGTGCTGCTGACCAAGGCACATCATTGAGCATTTGTTCCTCTTGCCGGCCCCATTGCGGCCGTCGCCGTCATGTCATATCACGGTGGAGCGGAAGGATCAAGAACTCGTTAGTGGGTGACGGGACTCGGCGCTTAGCCGATGGAAGTCGCCGAGTCAAGAAAGTAGGCGAGTATCACCAGTGTTGGATTGATGCTTCCAGAAGCAGCACATATAATCAAGGAGTTGTGATCTGTCCCCTCGTGGCAGAGGGGACAACCCATGTCAGTGTCACCCTGCCAGAACAAGGACCTCGCAGCCACTTGACCGTAAACATAACCGAGCAAGCCCAGGGCAATCGCATTTTTGACCCCTCCTCGGAATTAGTACTTCCAGGAGACTAGCTCGGATGGATATCCAGTAGCGCCGGGTCGAGACTGGGATCATTCCTTGCATGGAGTCCTCAAGGCTCAAGGAGCTCCTCCGACCAACATGATGCATGCATGCAGCCAACTCACCGCTGTTTGACTTTGCTAACAAGGATGGGAAGACGGGATAAATGGGATTGTTGGAAGGCCGCATGCGAGGGTCGAGTTGACACTTGGATGTGGAACAGATCTGGGCCACGACTGGGCGAGAAGGTCAGCAGAAGCAGAAGCAAAAAAGCACCGACATCGCTGCCTGAAATCCCAGGCCCTGAGGGAACTTTGTCCCTATTCAACCGAATCAGGAAAGAGACTTTAGCGGTACGCTGGGGCGTAATTTAACATCCCGGTACGGCTAGCAAGGGGTCCCGGGCGATCACAGCCAACTAAAGGCTGGTGTGGCAGGTGACAGCCGAATCCATACGGCTAGCGCGGCGTAAGATACGGTCCGGGCTGCAGCTCACCCGGAGAGAAGACAAGGCCCACCGCCTCCGAAGCAGTACTTTCGTGAGGACTTGGCTTTGTGTCTCTCTCTCCAGTCTGTCGCTCTCGCTCCGTCCCGTCTGCCGTCCGACCCAAATTTCCCTCTCTTCCCATCTCCTTTCCTTTCCCCTCCCTTTCTTTCTTTCATTTTTCCTGGGGATCACGCCTCGACATTCACGATCATTTGGAAACTCTCCTTCTGGTTTCCGACGACGACAACTCCCACACGATACTCACCCACGGTCGACCATTGCCCATTGCCCCATGGATCTGGCCTAGGCTGCCCGAACCAGCCTCAGTTCCAGCAACAACCACACCCACCAGTTGTCCAACCCCGAGCGGATTGATGATTCAACGACGAAACGAATAGACCTATTCTCCTCTTCACCATTGAACTAACATCCGATCATTGCTTTCTCCTTTCCCGCCACCAGAGTATGCCCGCGGGACAAATGGACGCCTTGGGCGCCTTCTCCTATCTCGCCGACAATCTCCCCACCTGGATAACCAAACTCTCCGATGTCACTGCACACACTGCTGCGAAGCATGCCGAATTCGCCGAGGCATTCAAAAAGCACTCAGCGGGGCCAGTGAAGGTCCGTAGACGAAGAAATAGCTCAGTTTGCTCGATTCATACAGATTCTGTGCGGTCCGGGAATCAGCGGCGGAGAAGGGCCGCTGAGGATGGGGATGCTTCTTCGTCGATTGGCTCGGCAGATGGGCCCGCTGTCATTAGCACCCGGCATAATCTTATAATACACTACGATGGATACACACAAAAGTCACTGGAGGAGTTGGTGCGGAATATTGGCACGGCTAGGAATAACCTTCGAAAGGGGAAGATGTCGCAGCTGCCGCTGACGGCTGGGTCACGGTCCGCCACGAGGAACTTTCACACTCGAAACCCGCCCATGATCGACCCGACCGCCGCACCGGAAGACCAGCTCATGGCTAGCGTCCGGACAGCACGGTCCCGAGGGCCTCCGCCGCCGCCGCCTCCCACACAGCGGAAATCCCCCTTTGAGATGGCGGATAAGCACTTGGAACTCGCTCACAGCTTCTGCGAGACGGCGGCGTACCACTTTCTCCGCCAGGGCGGTTGTGCGTCGGAACTGAACAGCGTCAAGGACAGATTCACCGTGCTGCTCAAGCTCGTCACAGATGAGGTACAGCAGCTCCAGAAAGAGAAGAAAGAAGACCTTGTCGAGGAGGAAGCTGAGAAGGTGCCTGAAGTTGCAGAACCACAGTCACAGTCCCTAAAGCGGCCAGCCTCCGGCCAGGGAACGATCGAGGTAGACGACGACCAGGCCTCGGTAGAGTCCATCGATCTTTCAGCGTTCCGAATTAACCGGCTTCGACGTTAATACCTCGTCTTTCTCTTTTCTCCGTTGACCACAACGTCTCTTCTCTCCCATTGATATTGCACATTTTGCACCAAAATTTTCGGAATATTGGATTCCCTCGCAACTCATCATTCATTATCATTTTCTTTGGGTTCATCAGGGTATCATCAGCGGGTCGATCTTTCCTTACATTTGCGAGCGGATCATTTGAACTGAGCGTGGCGTTGGCGGGAGTTTTGTTTTTGTTTATTTGCGCGGCATATTCCCTACACATACCATACTATACTATACCTATACTCGTTGTTCATCACCGTCTCGCCTGGTTTGCATACCGCCAGGATATCTCCATACCGTATATAATGTACATGTTTCACGCTGTGTCCTCAACTTTGACACTTGTAACTCCAGCTTGAAGCTGTCACACGAATCCATTTGCCGTGTAATCCCGTATTGCTAAGTTTCGAGGCGTCCCCAGTGGAGCCAGCGCACTCCCCGAGTCGGCGAGTCCCCGCTTATGCAGGGGTTTGATAGGCGCACGGAGGCCTCCGGGCTCCAGGCGGGGTTCATGGGATCCATACCATCTCGTCGCTTGCTCCGCTGGGCGCATCGAGTGGAGTCTCGAAGTGCCAGGTTCGAGGTCTACACTCTGCACTCGTGGAGAATAATGAGAACGATAAGAGACAATCTTTTTTTACAAAAAGCCCTTCAGCTTAAGCCCCGACTGCATGTTGTACCTATTTTGGGCTCTCCGTCGGAGTATTTATCCTGTGATCCAAGTCTACTCTCGCTACTCGGTGTATTTATATATCCACAATAGCAATGCTTGTAAGAATACTTGCTGTGCAGTATGTAGAACTCTAATCATGATTATATGCAGCGGTAGACAGCTGTTTTTTGCATGCCATTATTCCCTGCTATAGTCCTGTTCTTAGAGAGAGATATATATATATCAGCGAGTTGAACTCTTTGTAACAACTCCTTTTCCGGGCAGGCTTTTCTATCGTATGGTGGAGTCTGGCCTTTAATATCGCCTTTAATATCTTGACTGGCCTCCCGGATTATCTGCTTCATACCCTGTAGTTGTATCTACCAAAGAAAGGCGTTCAGCGTCGGTGCGCGTCTACGGTGAATTAATTCCCTACGTTGCGGCAGCGAAACGAGACCTTTTACTTTAGAGGAACCAAAAATAAAATTACATGAGTCATTAAAAATTCGAAACAATTCCATCAAGTATTTCTAATCCCATCTCTCTTCTCATCATGATTTAACTCCAATTCGAATGTTCAGTCTTCTCCAAGCGCTAAACGCCGAAATCCTAGTCCGGTCGGGGATACGACATGTCGCGGTTCCAGACTGTCGGGTTTAGGGCCCCAACAAGGGTGTAGCCTTTATCAGATCGAATATACTCCAGATACTATGTCTCCAGGTTTCGTGACTCAAGTATCCTACGTTTTCTGTGTTTGTTAATCACCAAACACTACATCTGAGCGGTCTACCGGGACTCGGCACAATGCTGTCTCGAGATTTTTCTCGCTCTCTGTGAGTACACTCGATTAAACTTCCCATGGCTGGACATTTCTTTGTCTCCAACAGCACAATCCCTGTAGCAACTGACGCAATTCTGAATCCCACGCCCTCTGTCCATTGCACCATACCACGATGGCATTGCTCTTTTTTCTTCGATAATCAGCATGATGGCGACACCTTGATAAGCAATGCCAACCCCGCCTGCTCCCCTCGATGAAGCAAAAACGTGTATGCACATACATATATACCTAGCTACTTAAACCCTGCTCTGCACACTCGAAGAACTCCACCACAAACCCATAATCCATCTACATACACCGTCTACTGGTTAAATTCAAAAATAAAATTAAAAAATGGCCCACCTCCAATCCCGCACAAACATCTCCCCAGACTCGGGAACCCCGATAATACTACACCCACACTTCAACCCCAAGATCCTCGCCCATACACCCCCGGAGTCGATCCGGGAAGAAATCTCGCCCCCGCGCGACCGCGCGCACTTCGCAGACCCAGAGAAACGGGCGCTCTTCGCCGTCGCGAAGCGCGTCGATCTCACTGAGAGCATCGGCACCGTCCTCGAGGGCGTGCAGATCTCGCAGCTCAACGGGACTCAGCTCGATGAGCTGGCGGCGCTGGTCACGGAGCGTGGTGTCGTGTTTTTCCGGGACCAGGATTTGGATACGCCGGCGCAGGTGAGGGTTTTTGAGCATTTTGGTGCGTATACTTTATATTTTTTTTTCAGAGGTTGGTTGGATGTGGTGGATGGAGCTAATATTGCGTAGGTATTTTGGATAGGCATCCGGCGCAGAAGGTGAGTATTCTTTTTTCATATATCGGGTGGTGATACCTGGCATGTAGCTAATAGGCATGATTTTCCAGGACCAAAAGGTAAGACCACCCAGCTAAGCATTTCAGGTGAATCCATCTAATCCTCATAACTAAGTTTGTCAACATTCACGGGAGCCGCGAGGACCACCGCGAGCTCCTCAAGTATACGCCATGGGTATGGCTGCCTACACCTCGAGAGTAATCACGAACTCTTCTAACAAGTTCTCCAGCCCAGCGGCGACTTCCACGCCGATACCTCCTTTGAGATTAACCGTGCGCCTTCCTTCTTCTTTGGTAGTTTTGATAGACAGCAGCTGATAAAGCGTAGCACCCTCATACTCGCTCCTTCGCATGGAAGAACACCCCGAAGTCGGCGGCGACACGGCTTGGGTACGTTCAGTCATAGTTCAAGGCAGATGTGTTTTGCTATAAGGCTAAGTGAGAATCTTTCACAGGTCTCCCAATACGGCCTCTACGATGCCCTCAGCGACGCATACAAGAAGTTCCTCGACGGGCTGCATGCCGTGCATACGTCGCGTTTGCAATGTACGTCCACTAATTCTTTCATTTTACTCCCACTCTACCCTGTTGTAGCCAGCACCATGGCGGACAAGTTACTGATCAATGTATGATGATATATGTAGACGACACAATCATCGACCTCTGGGGCGTTGGCCCCAACCGCCCGCCAATCGACACGCACCACCCGGCCGTGCGCACACACCCGGTGACGGGGCTGAAGGCGCTGAATGTGAACCCGGGGTTCGTTACGGCGCTTGCGGAGCTGAAGAAGGTTGAGTCTGGTGCGTGGCTCCTAAGGGGTTTCCCTCTCTCTTACCTTCCAATCTGTCTGTATTGAAGGGGTGATGTATTGATTGGCGAGTTGATGTTAGACAAACTCCTCGACTTCCTCGCGTACCACATCCACTCTGCCGATGATCATGCCGTGCGCTGGAAATGGGCTGTTGGCAGTGTGGCGATGTGGGATAACCGGTTCGTTTTACCCCTATACTAAATTCTACCCGAAGCAAGCTGGTCTACTCCGTACTACCATACATCTGAAAAAAAAAAGGGGTGGGTACTAAACGATCTGTACGCGACAGATGCACCCTCCACCGCGTCATCCCCGGTACATACGAGGGCAAGAGAAGAGGAATCCGGACGACAGTTTTTGGCGAGAAACGTAAGTCGTACACTTACTTTACCTTTTATTCAGCACGCATCTTGCCTGCCCGGCTGCCTGACGCGACGCCTGGGACAAAAAGAAAGGGCGTGGCGAAATTCAGGGCAAGATGCAAAGTTTTTATTATATTGTTTTAAGCTAGGAGACTGATTTTTGAGAAGCGTACTTTGACCCCGCGAGCGAGAGCCGGAATGAGCGCGGGCTGCGCGAGAAGAAGGAGAAGGAATCAGGCGCAGATGCAGGTGCAGCTACCACTGCAGGGGAAGCTCGGACCGTGGCAGTAGCTGGTAAGGTTGAGACTCCAGCGTAGTTTGTTCCCTCTCGGATATTGGTTATGGTGGTTGGTGATGATTATTGGGTTTCTGGGGTGATGAAATGAGCCGCGGTGGTCATCTGAATATTCGTACAAATGTACACACCTCTTCCAGAAGGAGAAACAATCTCCGGTTGAAAGTACCGTGCATATTGCCCTGTCTTCCGGGCCCAAGGCGGCGCGTAAGTGCGTTTCATCTAGTTCCAGCAATAGTCGAGAACTGGAGATGGGCAAAAGTGATGGGTCACATTTGCCTCGAAGAGGCTGCCGCACGCGCCATGACTACACCACCATTCAGAAGGACTGGGATCGTTGCTATGGGGCTGTAAGAGAAGGATCATTATTATGGAAATGATGAATACATAGCATGGATGCTTGACAACTTATCCTCCAACCCTTACATTATTAACTCTTCCGTGACAACCAAGCTGGTCATAATTGAGAACCGAAAACTACCACAACGTCCGCGTCAGGAGCGGAAAATCAGTGACTGACATACGAATCCTACGAGTCATATTTTGGATCTTCGCCTCCACGAGATCTGATGTCATGACATGAGGCGAGATTAATATGGGTATGAGGCGGGCTCAGGTTTTGCGCCAGGGTTTCGCTTATACACGATGTTAAGTGGTTGATTGATTGATTGACTCGGTAGTTAAAACAGGCCTTGGAGACGGTATTCAAAGCCGTTATGGGCAAAGCGCTGTCAAACGATATACTATTGCTTGTATCTATCTACCGCTTCGCTTGTTACCCTCCTCAGGACAGTGGGGGCTTCGGGGGTCTGAACTAGTCCGAATGTGCGTGAATCAGATGCTTTTGCAATAACTAATCTTCCAGACCATAACCATGACTTATCAAGGAGAGCGAGTGTATCTCCTATGTCCCTCATAAGACACACGTCATGATTCTCTAGGGACTTGAGTTCCCGCTCCTGATCCTGAATGAGAAGCCTGTGTACCATGATGACGCCGCGTCCAACAATTTGACACGGCTTTTTCCTCGCCGTAATTCGGGTTAGAGTATAGAGAGGCAAGTGTCATAATGACACCAGCACTTAAGGCATGAGGCGCTATAGCCCAATACCCGGGGCAGTGGTCCTTAGTCGGTAAGGTATGCTTTTAGCAGGGACACAGCAGAGTTCAGACAAATTATTTGACATAAATGAGTAACTAGCCATGAAGTGGACGGCCTGTAGTGTACTCCAAGCCTTTTTGGTATCAGATTCTAAGCGAGGATCTACTGACCGGTAATACTAAAAGCCCGATGCTGTTCGCTATTCATGTGGCAAGGTCTAGTCTATATCGTCTGTTAGCAGGACGGGACAACATCTCGTGATAGCAAAGTATACCGAGTCCCATGCTGTACCCAAGTTTTCAGCCGCCATATACGCATTCCTGCATTCCCTTTGGGTTTGGGGGGGCGGAAGTTGGAAAGTGGAGGACATTGAGTACCCTGCTTACAGTTTTCTCCAGGAAAC
The DNA here is from genome assembly GCA_027569055.1 of Aspergillus baeticus. NCBI lineage: Eukaryota > Fungi > Ascomycota > Eurotiomycetes > Eurotiales > Aspergillaceae > Aspergillus > Aspergillus baeticus. The sequence continues at coordinate 85,695 of JAPDEI010000064.1, forward strand.
CCAGGGTGGCTCGCTCTTGGTAGATTGCTCAAGCTGAGCCTATGTATGTAGTGACGGAACACCGAAGGAAGGGGATGATGTATTAGATAGACAGTCTGAAAGCGGGATGGAGTTTGAAGAAGGGGTTGCAAAGGAAGTTGGGGTAGTGGCCAAGTTATTTCAGTAAATGACTATCTCATTAGGAGGCACATCAGCATATGGCAGTCTTGTTTATAATTAAATGGCCGGTCTCCAAGTGTCACTGTCTTCTCCACGAAACTCCAATCCAGGGCTTTCAACCAGATACCAACAAGACTATTCAGTTGTAGAAAATCCCATTCTACTGTAGCGCACCCAACCAGGGATGTCGCAACAGGTCTTCCGCCGAAGCTCGCTCAGCAGGGTTGATTTTCATCGCCACCCGTAGCCAGTCGGCAAACTCCTCCCTGACCTCCTGGTCAAGACCCGGCATGAACGCCTCCGAAGCCAGCTCCGGCTGCTCAAGTTCCAGGGCATCTTTGACCGTACCGTCCGCACCAAAGCATTCCCATACAAGGTCTTGGTCACCCCTCTCCAAGAGCTCCCTTGGAAAAGCCCCAAACAAGTGTACAATCTCTGCTAGGTGCTCCTTAACCTCGTAATGCCCGTCCGGCGGCACAGCACCACTGAACATGCGCACCGCACGGAATATCTCGAGGACGATGGCGCCGAGGTTCCAGAAATCCGTTGACGCGTCCCAGGGGGCACGGATAAGGACTTCGGGCGAGCGCAGCGCAATGGGCTGGATCGACTCGCTGAGGTGGCGGTCCGCCCAGCTTGAGACACCCCAGTCGCCGAGGGCGATGTCAAATTCGGCTGCGTGTGCGCTATCCGCATCGTTGAAGTAGTACCGTCGGAGTGGGGTGGAGGGGATGACTGTGTACCGTTCTTCGGTGCGGTCTTGGGTGGGGATCGCAACAGTTGTCAGATATCCCGACTCTATCAGAGAGTAGTCGCGGAATTTGACGAAGATATTGTCTGGTTTGATATCTTCGACAGGTTAGCTGGATATGCATAGAATTGTAGGACTACAAGCTTTCCAAAGGGGCGCGAAGATACCGGTATGAATTACGTTATGCTCATGGGCGAAATCGAGTACAAGCAGGAGCTGGATCGTGAACCGTCTCATGACTGAATTCGGAAGCCTACTCTCGAAAAACCATGCTCCGAAGCTTCGGAGAGTCTCGCCCATCAGTTCGAACACAAGACAGACATGCGTTCCGTTTGGGCCAATTTGTTCAAAATCATCAAGTAGGTGGCAGACATGGTTATACCCGAGCTGATCACGGTCTCCATTCCTGAGATGGGTCAGGATCTCGCGCTCGAATATGGGTGCTTGCGAGCCGTCATAGCACTCGGCGCTGAGGATCTTGAGAGCGAGAAATTCGTTCTCGGGGCCTGGTCTGTTTATGTCAACCCATATATTTCTTTTCTACATCTGGGCTACGGGGACGGACATACTGTGAAGGCTTTAGATCTCTAACAAGCCAGACTGTCGAGTAGACCCCGTATCCGATCTTGTTAAGGATTTTGTATCGCTCGTTCAAAATATCCCCGATGTAAACAGGGTGGAAGCCTCCTGGTCGATAGACTTCTGTCCCTTCTTCTATGCTTCGATTCGTGTCGTCGGGCATCTTGACAACTCTGCTCCTAGATTCTATGTTGTAAGATTCGCGGCGACGGAAATTGTCAAATGGAGAGAGGAGTGTGTTGGAAAGGCCAACGCTAGCGGGGCACAGAGCCGCAAGAGTGGGCGGTAGCGGCGGAGTTTGTGCTGTGTAGCGGTGCTCTAGCCTGTTCCGGGATTGCTTGGCACGTCGCTTATCTACCGGAAGGATCCTACTACAGTGGCACGACAAAAGTTTGCCTCCCCCCACTTTCTCTAAGCCAATAATATACCTGGATTTACATTCGCTAAACTTGATATCGCAAGCGGTCCCCTGGGCGGTGATTCAAACTTTTGTCGTGCCACTGTATAAGCCGCGGTATTGTCCGACTTCAGTAGAAAAAAGTTGTCTTTTCCATTAATCTGTTTCTTCTGATGCAGATTCAAGAAAGAAAATGTGCCACCCGTTAGTTTTCTTTCTGAACCTCGCCAACACCCCCTGGTAATATGCCACGCTTAATACTTTAACATAGGATCATTATTGCGGCGCGAAAGGCTGAGGATGGCCTCCCCTGGATATTTGAACCAGGTGATTGCATACTACTGCCGTGTGATACCCTTTGGCAAACTATGTTGACTCCTAAGTTGGGCGACTTGCATAAACAGCGCCCTCTCACGAGGTCAGCTAGAAAAACTGCGAGAGGCGGGAGCGTCCGCAGACTCTCCCGAGCGATATTTATACCGGTCTACAACCTGTTGATTAGGATCTGTCCGTGAGAAAGGATACGCAGCACTCGTTAGCAAGTCACACACTTCTTCCAACGGTTTCTGTATATCCAGCCCTTAACCCTGCACAAACACTTGAATATCACGAGCTTCTCCGTATCCCTACCTCATCATGACAATTACAAGCACCAGCAATGTCACCTACACAAACCCCATCAAACGGACGAATTCAGTTGATCAAGCAATTATGAGCTACAGTCAGAAAGACACCAGAGATATATCGTCTGCTTTTGTGAAATGTACCCCAATTACAAAGTTCGTCTGTACCTCACTCCCTTTTCCCATCCTCATCCGTCTACTTCCACTCCGGCACCTCCTCACGCTTACCTGTCTACCTTCCTTTCCCTCTCCAATCTTGGTCGAATCCTTACAACTCGTACAGAGGAGAAAACACCTGGCATACCCAGGGTACTGACCCCAACGCACCGGAGCACGTTACGGTAGAGTTGAAGGATTCCAAGGGGGATCATGTCACCACTAAGCATATCAATAGAAAGGGAGAGGCGGTCTAGGCGCTGGTAGATTCTCGGGTGTGGTGTGGGTTATGTAGATGCAATGGCTCTCGGTAGTGCCATGGCACATATCAGTCAAGTTCTCAAGATTGTATACCCACTGGGCTTAGTTGGAATAGTTTGGTACACGTTCATGTGGTAATTTTTGATAGTCTTCGCCACATTTATTTCGATAGTTACCTTTTTTATTGCGTATCGTGTTTGAAGTCAGAATTCTTGATCTCATGACGAGCTACACATAGTACTTGCCTCTCTGCGGGATTCAAGCATGTATCTTGATTATTTCTCCAGAAGCTAGCCCTGACAATAGGTTCTTTGATTGATGTTTGTTTACTCTATCCCCGCATTGATGAAGAGACATACGAAAGAATCGATTCTCGGTATTTGTATGCCGTACTATATGTATTGGATCTAACGCCATAGTCAAGTGACACCCGACAATACGTGGGCAACACCGATTGGTGATTATGGGTGGGGCTCCCAACTACACAGGTAAGCGCCTTCCGACCGCCGGCAGAAGAAGAGTTGAGAAAACCCACCTTCCTCATAGTGTTGAAGAGCTTCAAATTCTTGTGGATCTAAGGAAAACTGAATCAGAAATGACCGGAAAGTTGTACAATTTCATTGTAGACATCGACAACAACCTCGTCGCGCCAGAAAGCTTCTATAAAGGGCTATACAATCTCTATAGCCGCCTCCTGAAATATTCATCTATCCCCCGGGGAAATGAACTACCGTCTTATCTCAGCGATGGACGCGAAGCTCTTGACTCTCATCCGCAATTACTCGGTGCTCACTGTATACGCGGAATATCTGGAGTAAATCCGGATCGATTCAAGGAGACGACGTTCGACTATGAGACTCGTCAATCTGCTGGAGAAGAAATCCAGAAGAATGCCAGTGATTCACACCTTATGGCTGCTCTCAGAGGCCTGGCATTTATCACGGATAGCGAGGTTCGTAACAGTGGCGTGGCTTCTTCTCCTAAGCTTGTCCAAAGGATGCCCAGGGGATGATGATTGGGGGCTTCTTCTCTACACGGAGGTTGAAGGACCTGATGCCAAGGGAATCTGAACAGATCGTAATGAGTACTTCTGAAACTGTCGTGGATCAGCAGAAGCTTCAACAGGCGGGAAATAAAGAGAGTGATGTCTCTAAGTTCTCCATCGGAGCTATGGTCGTATGGTTCTTTCGCCCTAGATGGAGCACGCCAGAAGAAGAACCGCAGAGCTGCGGTGGCTGGAAGCGAGCATTGGAAACCTGGCTATTACTACTGACTGACGAAACTTTGAGCAACCACTCTCGCATCTCACGGAGGAGCAAGCTTATAATACCCTTATCCTGATGGAATGGTGGCATGGAGCGATTGATTTTGAGCCCGCTACGCAACGCTCTAGGGAAGCGATACATCGATTGGCTGCATCGGGAGTGGAACCTATACAACTAAAAATTTCCACTGGGCGGTACCAACGGGAGATGATGCGGTTGTTCGAGTACGAGTTCCACCCTCAGTACTATGCGTTGCGGGTGATTGGAGGAATGTCGCCGCATCGTGGCTTACGTGCTGGGACAGCTGCTGCCCAGAGGCTGTCAATGGAAGTGTACACGCACCTAGTCTCTCGGAATGACGTTGGTTCGGGGTTTCTTCCCGTGGATGATATAAAGCTCGGGGATGTCGCCGCTGAGCATAGCAGACGTTTCGCCGCATCAATTTCGCCTTGTGCGTGGCTTTCGGATGCAGACGCAGAGAATGATGATGATGATATGCCATATTGTCTCTGGGATATTCAGCGACGGTGCACGGTGCCTACACAGAAAATGCAGGGAAAAGTCGAATATACTGCCATAAGCCATACTTGGGGGCGCTGGAAGAAACATGATTCTCCCCCTGTGCATGTTAAGGGAGTTGATGGCTGGTTCATCCCGCAGAATACTAAATTTGATGTTGTAGAGCTTCCGAATATACTTTCATCCGCCTGCATTGGGCCGCCCTATGTCTGGTTTGACCTTCTCTGCATCCCACAATCGCCCGACAGTGAACATCTCCAACAGATTGTCCACGATGAAATCGCGCGTCAGGCGAAGATCTTTCGCGGCGCCAAATATGCTGCCGCCTGGTTCAACGATGTGGATGGATGGACCGGCATAAATGCAGTTCTCCGTCAGCTCGCGGTAAGCTAGCTTCACAGGTAGGAAGAGCTTCCGGCATGGGATTGAATCTCGCAGGAAGCGACTAACAAACAGAGTTGCAACTAGTCATACTCCAGGGGGGGCAAAGCAGGAGTAATAAACGACTGGCTCTCCTCGCTCTGGACGCTTCAAGAGCTTTGTCTTTGCCCTTTTCCGGTTCCACCGCGGCACTCCTTGATCTCTTGACCTTCAGCGGACTTATAGCCCTCGGGGATGCCCGACGAGTCGACATCCTCGATCATGTCCGTGCTGGGCGTGACAGACTGGTACAGTAACAGCAGCAAGAGCAGTAAGAGCACTGCTAACGATGATGGAAAACCCCTATCCGACTCAACAGGCCACCACCAGCAGCACGTTCCCAGTGACAGATACCCACTCCCTTTTCTCCGCGAAGCCGCGCTTAAAATGGGACCTGAGTTCTACGCCGCAGCCTTTTCGCACCACGAGATTCTCAACTTCCTCCTCGACGCTCTCGCGCCGCTGCCGCCGCCCATGATGAGTCCCGACTCTTCTTCCCCACCAAGCATAGGAACGCTCCTACCGTTTGGAAACGCAACGAATTTTGCTAGAAGAGTCTTCACCACGGGCGGCGTCTTTAACAGCCCTCATCCGTCCGTGCGCACATGGACGATCCAGAATGACCTGAGCGTTGAGATCCGCCAGGCAGCCGTTATCTCATATACGGAGCAGGTGCGTCCCGAAGCCCGAGCTGGAAAGATCATCGGAACTCTATGCGCGCCTTATATAGAAGACTCTAACATGCCACTCCGCGTCGACATGCAATGGAACGTTGATCTAGATCACTAGGTTGATAACTTTTATTCGCAGTCGCGCAACTTTGCGGTTTGAAGATCTTGCTACCCAGGGCGTGCTTCTCAAGGAGACTGTTCCGGGGGATCTTGCCAAGGTTGGGCTCTTTCGGGTATATGGGGTTCACTTTACAGAGAGCTTTCGCGTGGACTGGCGGGTTTTGTAGGAAGCCATTCGTATTCGTGGCCACCGAGGGTTCCCTGACACTTTCACATTTTTGAAGAGAATCTGGATATAGATGGTAGTAGATATGCCGAACTCTATGGAAGCTCATTCTCTCTAATGATACTACCATCGCCTGGTATCATCTCGCTCACAAGATACTGCACTCGCTAGTCCAACAGCGAACCAGTGTCTGCATTCTATAGCCCGGTATGGCGATATGGCCCTTCAATCGAGCAGACTCGCATCAGCCGCACTAGGACGGTCAAATTTCTTTCTCATAACCGGTCTAGGCTCCAAACTCGCCATACCGCTCAAAGGCTGCGAGGTATATGAGAAAACCGCACGCCGCCGAAAAGGGAGAATCAATGACGATCTGCGATTCGATACTTCTGGGCTTGAAAACTCACAGGGGGGGTTCCTGCTATTGTCTCTCGGTGTTGATGTGCGATCTCGCTGGGTAAAAGCAAGAAGTCAGCATAGCATCACTACGAGAGATCAAGGACAGGCAGACAGGTAGGCGCATAGCATACATCAAGACTCAGCTTACTCTTTCTACCGAAGACGGCATCGTCCACATCAAGTATAAACTCACGTGGAAGAGATTCCCGCACGTCGCCAAGCTTCGAACTACTTGCCCTCTGCGCCCAAATACGGATAACAAGCTTTCTCAGCGACGAGCCGGGCCTCGACGTTTCATACGCAAACCGCACGGCATCGATTGGGGCCAGCTAATTCTCATCAGACGCAAGCAGGCACTCACACGTTTTCAAAGCGAGGGCCATTAGTTTTGGTAACTGGATCTTCCCCGCAAGTTCCCACACGCGAAATAAGTGGAGTATTCGGTCCGGATACGCCATCCTCTCCGCTGCATCATTGTCGAGCGCGCCCGTATACGCCCAGAGAGCGAAAGTGGCGAATGCTGAAGGATCGTCGTCTGGCAGCCATATGAACTCTTGTGTCGGGTCTGGGACGGGGGTACGGGATCGGTCGGGGAGGCGCTGCTTGAAGTGGGGAGAGCAGTGGGGGAGGAGCTCTCTGTGGATGGTGAATCGGGTCCCTTCGCTCCCGACAGTGATGGTGGCGATGCCGCCTTTGAAGGTGCTGTGCAGGTTTTAGAATTTAGTGACTGTATCTGGAGATTTTGGATGGTGCTCCGTACCCTCTTTGGAGCTGTTTTGGTGGCATTTCTGCGAAACTGAGGGTGAAGCAAGGAAATGAGAGACGCAGATTGAAATGGAAGCAATTTTGCCATCTTTAGCGAGGGATAGAGTTGGCTAGAGGGGTGTAACCCTATGTAGGTATACTTTCATCCCACGTGGCCATCGCACTTCTTGTCTATTCGATGTTCTATATCTCAAATCATGCTCTATGGTCTTCAGTCCGACTGCTAGTTTCGTCATGCAGCCAGCTCCGCCACTCTTGATCGCTCAAGATGGATCTCACTCGCGCCTCGAGCCACTCTGTATTCCCCCAGAACCCCCACGACGCCTGGAACCTGCACCAGTCCACCAGCGCCGTTTCCCAGTGCCGCTTGAATATTTCCCATGTGTATGCTTCAGATCCGTCATCCTGAAGAAGGCTTCTGCGATAGTACACCAGAAGTTGCTTCTCACCATCACCCATTGCCAACCGCTCGGGTAGAGGCTCGTCGTCTTCAACGAGCATATGGAGCGGTACCGAGCAAGTAAACAGTTTCGCGAGATCACAGACTCCTAGCCCTAGGCCAACATACTGAAAGTCAAAGAATGCCACTTCATCTCCGTTCTCTGTTGTAAAGAGGTTCTCTGACTTGACGTCGCCATGGATATACGACTCGACTGATCTCCCACACGGCGTTAGGAGCAACGCCGCCATCTCGGCTATAGATAGCCCGGAGTCTCCAGAGACACTGCATAGCGCATCCGACCACTCAGAGTCTGTATCCTCAACAAGTGAATCATATTCCTTCCGCCGCGTCGCAAGATACGTATACCCCCCATTCAACCACAAACCCCCTTCAACATCACCACCCGCGCTCCGCTTCTTGGCCTCCTCCAACGGCGGCAAGACATACTCATCCAAATCACTCGACAGCAGACTCCAAGACCGGCCATGAAACCCGGCCAACCACTCCAACGCCCCACGAACCTGCACTTTGCTAAGCACACCCCTCTTCCCGGCCGCAACAGGAAACTTGGGCCGCAAGTCAACCATAACCGTCGCCATGAGGCCCTCGAGCTCCTCCGCGCCCTCCTCACCGTCCATATCTCTCGTCGAAGCAAGACACTTCGCCACAGCAGTATCGTCGCCTAGCAGCGGGACCACATCGCTGTAAAAGTACTGCTCAACTTCGTAGCTCAGCATCTTCCGAAGATGCCCCTCATCCTCATCCTCAGCTTCTTCACCACCACCACCGCTTTTCCGCGGCGGTGGGGAGATATATTTCAGGATGAGCGCATACGTGCTCCCCGCGCCCCCCTCCTCAACCCCACAGAGATTGGCCACCTCCGCGGCTGCTTCGTCCGTCGTTGCGCGCGCGGATATCGCGCAGATCTTGCCGTAGCCCGCCCAGAGGGTTTGGAGAGTGGTGCACGAGACGAGCTCGAGCGCATGCCATGAGAGCATGATGCTGGCGACGCGGTCGGGTGAGGGAGCCATGGTTGCCAAGTGTGTTGTGTTTGTTGTGTTGTCGTGAGGTTGAATCAAAGATATGTGAGGATTCGCGTTTGGTGGAGATGCGATCTGCCGCTAAGCCCTTTCGGGACGTGTGTGGAACCGACAGCCTCGTATACAGTCCGTGGCGGTCTTGGGAGTAAGCAGCGAAAAGACCTAATATTGAGGAGATAATCTTTGTGGGAATAGCTATGCAATATAACAGATTTAGGAAGGAACATATTGCGGCGGGGCCGGGGGTATTTCCTCCCTTCCAGTGATTACCATATTTAGGGTGCTGATCGCTCTTTCCGTAGATTTATGTTGAATCTGACAAACAAGGAAGGAGCGACCACGAGAAACATAACCCAGGGAAGGAACGACACATGGGTTGCGCCTTCTTAGTATCGGGTATCAGGTTGGCAGCGTTAATCCAAACTCGTCACTCCTTTGCTAAGGAATACATTGAACAGCTGCTTGAGCACGACGGGTTATGACACACCATGAAGAGCTACAACAATAACTATTCGATACATATTATGTTACAGCGGCGAGAAGGAGGCGAAGGTAATTGATCAATTAAACTATTAAATAGAGTATCGATATGAAATCAACCAGGCTAGGTTAAACGTCCACAAGGCACCGCTTCCCCTTTGGCGAGAGCAAGAAGTGCAGCGTCTGCTCCATGTCGCCATCGCTCATGTTCTCCTTCGTCGAGACCCGCGCAGTAGGGAACGTACGGAAGAACGAGGCCGTCGCGAGCCGCAGCTCCATGCGGGCTAGATGGATCCCAACGCAGTCTGGAAAAAAAAAAGTACATAGTTAGTTAAGTTAGAATTGATTCATATGCGTTAGGTGGGCATACTGCGCGATCCGGCACCGAAGGGCATGTAGGCATCTTTCATCTCTTTGCTTGGTGATTCCCAGCGGGACGGATCGAATCTGGAGCTTATTGTTAGCTTGTTTCTTATATCCCTAGAGTATAACAGTTCGTACCTCTCCGGGTCATCAAAGACCTCAGGGTCCCTGTGCAGTGAGTACAGCTGTGTCGTGACTGTCGCTCCGCCGGGCAACCAATAGCCAGCCAAGGTACTTCCCTTGTCAGGAACAGCGCGTGGCAAGGCTGATGGAACAGCAGGATACAGCCGCAGTGCCTCGCTGATCACCTGGTTGAGATAAGGCAGCTCTCGCAGCTCGGCATCGCAAAGCTCTTTCTTCCCAACACTCTTATTCAGCTCTGCAATGAGCTCCCATCGAATGTTCTCGTCCCTCAGAACAGACCAGACAAGGTAGGTCAGGGTATTCGCCGTCGTATCACTCCCCGCAATGATAAACGACTGCGCATCGTTTCTTATCTCCTGATCACTCAGGCACTCCTCTCCATTCTTCTGGTTCTTCTGGTTCTTCCCCTGAGACTGAGAAGCGCCATAGAGCTTCGTAAAGAGTGTCGGCTTCGTCTCCGCCTCATCCGGGTTCATCGCAAGATGCGCCTTATATCGCTCGACACTCTGCGTCGCATAGCTCACAATCCGATCCGTACTCTCCACAACCTCCTTGAAGATCGACAAAGGGAGGAAGCCCGCAACAGCCATAACAAAGGGGAACGTCGCACGGATGCCACCAATCTTCGCAACGGTCTCCAGGTCGGCGATATATTGATTCTTCGTCCCAATCTCAAGCATGCGGAACGAATCCCCAAAGCTCAGCTCGCCAATGATATCTGTCGCCATGAAGAAGAACCACTTGTAGATATCCGCGACCCCGCGCGGGCTCGCTGCCTCGGATTTCATCTTCTCAATCGCGAGGTTAATCCGAGCCCGCACGAGCGGCTCCATCTCGGTGCGTAGGTTCGCGTCCGAGAGCGGAGACGAGAGCAGGCGTCTGTGCCGACGGTGGTAGTCCGGGTCTGTCGTGCTGAAAATGCTCTCGCCGTCCTTGCGGTTGAGCAGGCGGTACCAGGGGGCTTTCATGTAGGGGCTTGCGATGCGGTGGATTTCGCGCGCAGCGGGGATGTCGCTGATGTCGATTTCCGTCGGCGAGACGCGAACGATCGGGCCTGACTTTTTTTAGCATTTTTTTTTACTTTCATTCAATGGGCTAAGGTGCGCACCGTATTTCTCATGGAGGGCGTGGACGTAGCGCGGGCGCTGGCCGAGCACCGTGTAGTATTTCAGGATCAGGTCGGTCCATTTTGTAATCTCGGGGCCGGGGATCGAAGCGAGGGGGTTCTTGCGGATGCGATTGGCGACCTTTTAAGTCATTCTATTAGTCGATATTTGTTGCTGTAGATGAGCTAGCTGAGAAGTTAGGGCAAGGTACCGTGAGGAAGTATACAAGGCCAAGGATGACCAGGAAAGAGGGCAAATTGCCCATGATGAAGCTTGGCTGCATGATTATCGCGAGGAAATTTTGCAGATTATCCTAGCGACTCTCAGCGTGAGTCCAAGCAAGTAGTTTTATCAAGCAGCTAAATATTCCGAACCGGAAAATCACCGAGTCTTGATGTCACGCCGGATCAGGAAACGGGGATACCTCTTCGACGGAAACAGAACAGCCACGGCTCGAATGCTACCTCAGCCTAAGCCCCATAAAACTAAAGTGGGATCTAGACTCTGTCTATCTATTCTACTCTATTCTAATCCTTCTTCGATACTACATTCCAATCCTCAATCCTCTGCTGCAGCAACGCCGCCTCAAACGGCTCCTCCCTCAGCACCTTGCGCAGCTCCTCCACCGCCCTCCCCATCTCCCTCTCCCGAGTCGACAACGGACTCGCCTCGATATTCCTCTCACTCCACTCCTTCTCAAATCCATGAATAATCCCCTTCGCCGTAGCAACCCGGTACCAGAACGCCTCCGTATCCCGTAGATACCACGTCTCCTCCACAGGCAACTCCCACTTCTCTGGCGTCCGCTCGACAATGTCCAGCCACCGCTCCATATGCGCCCAGCGCTGCTCGCCAAGCCCCGGGAAATGGACCAGGTAGTTCCCTTTCTCCCCCTCGTATGCGTGCGCCCACTCGTACGTGTTGATCCAGGTGCGCGGGAGGTAGGTGATGTTGTCTTGGTAGCGCGAGCCCTTGATGACTTTTTCCATCGCAGCTTGGTCAACTTGCACGCCGAGGTCCACGGAGGGGTTGTAGGTCGGATAGCCCAGGGATTCGATCAGCATGTTGATTGTCCATTGGTGCACGTGTAGGAAGAATATTCCCGTGTTCAGGCCCTTGTGGTCTTTTGTTGCGACCAGGTGGATGTCATCGACGTGTGACGGGGGGAGGAAGATCTCGAGCGGGATCGAAGGGTTGATGACGGCGGAGTCGGCGTCTACCCACCTAGAATTAAAGTCAGTATTCGTTTTCTCAATCATGTATCCATCTGGATCATCGCCAGATATTCGTAGGGAAGAAAGCATACATAAACCACTCCACCCTCTCACCTTCCTTCTTCGTCATCTCCCGAACGACAAGCGAGAGCAAATAGCTCGGCTTATTCCAGTACCCAGTCGAGATATCATTCCGCAGCACCTCCATTCCATACCCCCATCGCTCCGCATGGCGCTTGTGGCTCTGTAGCGCGCGCTCATACAGCGTGTTCCGGTTCCCGTATAGCATCGACACTTTCGTTATTCGGCGCGCGTTGTTCGGGACGGTTAGATCGGTTTTCCCACCTGCTGTCCATGAGACTGGTCCGCGACCTTCGTATACCGTATTCAGCCAGAGGAGCGCGAGGAGGAGAGGCGAAAGCGTTAGCAGGGTTAGCAGGCGGAAACGGCGGGATGGGGCGATCATTGTTGTTCGAGTGGGCGCCCCGGCGAGGTGTGGATAGCGAGGAGGGTTTTTCGTCTGTGCCATATATATGAGTTCTTTCTCAGCTGAGATGAGATTGAATTTGGCGACGTTGAGGTTTATTGATGTCTGTTTACACCGGTCTAACCTGGGTGTTGTGGTGTTGGGTCGGTCGAGTTAGGGCTGGCCGCATCCGGCGATCCGGTTGCGGAAATGTCACGACCAGGTACGGCGGCGATGTAACGGTAGGCGCTAGGTACATTATGGAGGATATAGTAGGAGATATATGTCTTCATTGAGGCTTTTCTGCTTTTCACTCGTTACTACCTCCGCAGTGCATTGCGTGTGTGGCTGACATCATCCAAACTTGCGGCCCTTGTGAATGGACCAGACGACTCTATACAAGACATTGAGTGGTCCAACCCCGAAACCTCGACATTCTGAAGGCGCACATCCTTTCTCTTCATTCGTTTATTTGATTTGACTTTTATCTACGTCTCCTCTCTAGTCAGCATATACCAAATTATGGTCTTTCCTCTTTCAAAACCTTCTCCTAAATAAAATCTCCTCATCCGCACTCAATCCTCACCTCTGAGGGCAAATTTACATACACTCTTCCGCCTGGCTGCTTTTTATTTAAGACTATAGCTCTTCAAGTGCGCCGTAGCTCATTCCCGATGCGCGTTATGTTCTCGGCAGATCCGTGTCGCTCCTGGTCGATTGTGTCCACAACTTTTAGTCAAAATACCAGCGCCTCTCGGAATCCCGTGAGATTGGAGAGAAAACAGTTACACGGAAAATGGATTCACGTGGCCAAGTATAGTAGGTAGCAGCAGATTACTCTCACTTCTCCAATATGGCCTTTCCCAAAGAACCAGCTACCCATAACCCATAAGCCCAACCCTACATAACCACCATCTCCCAACGGCACCTATCAATCTCCAGCTCAAGTGGCTCCATATACAATGATCTTCCCCTTCTCCTTCTCACTAGCCTCACTCTTAGCGTCAGCCTCCACCTCAACCCCTTCAAGACCCATCGGCGCCACTCCGGCCGGATCCAGGCGCTCAAACTTGCTATCTATTTCCTCGAGTGAAAGCCCCTTCGTCTCAATCCAAAACACGACAACAAACAGAAACTGCACGACGTTCCATGCCCCGTTGATCATGTACGTTTGCCAGCCGAGGGCTTCGAGCGCGAGGGGCCAGACGAAGACGCTGAAGAGGCTAGTAGTAGTACTCGATAATTAGCTTGAAAAAAATAATTTAATTAAAAGGGAAAAACGAAACAGAGCAAAAAAATATATAGCAAGAAACATCATAAAAAGGGAGGATATAAATATGTACGTACCCGCCACAAGTAACGGCAAAAGTCCACGCGGCCATTCCATTACTCCGGATTGAAAAGTTGAGGATCTCCGGCGGGTAGAGGATTGTCAGTGGTGTAATCCCAATGGCGTAGCTAGCCTGGAAGAGGAAGATCGTTGCAACGGTGCCGTAGATTCCAGAGGTGTTGCCACCATTCCCGTAGACTATCGAATATTAGACACCGAGAAAGGGGGCTAGTATTGTAAAAAAAAAAAAAAAAAAATGACAGCAGGAGTCTGGAGTCGGAACTCACGCTTTGTGCAAGCCCCAAGTAAGAAGATAAAGACGGTCATTCCTGCCACTGAGATGAGACACATGGTTTTGCGTCCACAGTAGTCGACGAGCCATGTCCCTAGACAGGCGACGATGAGACACCAAGCCGTGAGGATGATGTTCTGCGGGAAAAGGCAGGGGTTAGTTATCCGGTACGGTTCAATATGAATTATGCAAGCGCTGTGTGCCGCGAACTTACAATCTTGAGCTGTGTCGTTGAGTCAGTTATGCCAGCCTTGGTCAGCATGTCACCGAGGTAGTATGTGACCAGATTATTTCCTGAAGGGAATGTGCCCTGTTAGTAAAGGACTTATACTTGGGAGGGAGAATGGCTTGCACGGGGATGCGAGCAAACGGCAAAATTAGAGGACCCAACTCACCACTCGACATGGCCAGAACAGCCACCGAGACCACAAGGAGCAGCCTCCTACGAGAGCTAGGCGTTTTAAAAATCTCCAGGTAGTCCATTTTCTTGCCGCTCGATCGCTCCCACTCAATCATGTCCATGATCTCTCTGTGTTGAGCCACTGCATCCGGATGCGTGATGTCGGAGTTACTATGCGTTGACGCGATGGAGACGAGCGCATCGTGCATTCGTCCGCGATGGGCCAGCCACCGCGGAGACTCCGGGACGAAGAACAGGATTAGTAGGCACAAGATACTGAAGACTGCCTGCAGGAGGCAGGGGACTCGCCATGACCAGGATCCCGAGATGTCAGCGGTTCGATATGTAACTCCCGCGGCAATCAAGGCCCCTTGAGATTCCAGGTACGGTATATTAGGACCCGATTATATTGTGCGGCTGGATGGGAGGGCAGGGAGGAGATATACGCGCTTACCGACATAGAAGACCGTATAGACAAAGCTGAGCCCAGCCGCGCGGTGCCGCTTGGGAAGCGTTTCCGCCAGCCATCTAGAAAAGGTCGTGAGCTTGGATCATGTCATATGGACCGAAAATGGGAGATATACGTCGACGAAGCAATAGATGAGGTTCCCGCTCCGGCCCCCAGCATTATGCGCCCAATGATGAACATGCTGACCCCCTGAGCGGATGTCATCAAGGCCACGCCGATGAGCTTGAGGAAGATTGAGATCAGGACGCCCGTGCGGCGCCCAACATGATCTACAATTGGGCCCATGAAAGTGGACACAACCGCCCAGCCGATGAATGCTGAGGCCGAATTCAGCGACTTTGTCACGGTCGTGAGCTGCAGCGTCTCGGTGTACGAGGGCATGATGTTGATGCCGTTTCTGGAGTGGGGCATGAATGAGTACATAGTGAGCGCAGCGTAAGGGAGTGATTGTATCAAAGGGTGGCTGCATTTACATAAGCGCAGAGTCATATCCAGTGGTCTGTTCGGACGTATGTCAGCGTACGCACACTCCCAAGTTCGAATAGGATATCTCCACATACCGTTGCAAATATGCACGAGGATAGAATGAGACAGCCAATAGTGATTGAGCTTGACTTGTACACTTGCATTGGGCCTCGGGCCCCGTTCAAAAAGATCATGGTAATATTCGCATGAAGCCTGCTGGCGAAGACAATGATCACAGTCTCCAAATGCGAGGGACGAGTATTATGTATCCTACCGACGTCTTGAGTGAGAACCTGGGTAGCGATAGGAGCGATAGGAGCGATAGATAGATACCCCAGACTCCAATTGACACTACTCCAGAGGAGCTTGCTGTATCTTTCTCTTTCTCTTTCTCTGGACTTGAGGCACTGTTCGAAATGGCCTTGTTGGGGCAACTAGAGGCACTATCCCCACCTAACCCACTGAAAATTCCAACCAGATACAGAATCAACCTAGCTTCTTTTTTCGTTCTCATTTGCTAATTTTCTACTCTTAGCCCACCTTTTTAAAACACCCCTGCCGCAATTTGTGAGGTTTGTAGTGCGCCGCTTCAGACTTCACCAAGTGGTTTAAAGGCAAGCCAGAAACATACACCCCTGTGAAAAGAACACGGAAACTAGATGACAAAAGGCTGTGGATGATAAATGGGGAGGAGCATTTGGGGCCCTATCACTATCACTATCGCCTCTTGGCGATTGGGGTACCTAAGTGGTTCCGGCAACTGTCAAGATAAGCTATCAGCTCGTGTTCTAAGCGAAGGCTCAGTGGCATCGTTATCAAGCCGATAGGATATACAGTTGGAGATTCTACGAGAAGTTGCATTTTTTGGGTTTGGTGGTGCAGCCATATCCAAGGGAGGTTGCTTTATTATTTCCTCTCCTGCTATCGAAGATCATCCAAAACAACTCACTCTTCATGAGGCGCAATCAACATGGCCCCAATAGCGCTGGAAGCACCAGACTTCACTTATCCATCTATTCATATTCTCACCAAGTGAGTGATCCACTGTTACAACATCGCAGCACTAATTGTATACTCGCAGAAAGTCTTCCTATGATGATTTCCGCGACCAACTGCGAAAGGAGGGCTACGCCGTGATAAGATCCGCCATCCCCAAGGACCATGCCGCGGCCTACCAACAAAAAGCCTTCGCCTGGCTGCACTCCTTCCACACGGGCCTCGACATCTCTAAACCTTCGACCTGGCGAATCGACAACCTCCCCGCAATGAACGGCGTGCGCCTCTTCCACGCGTACGGCGTCGCGCACGAGAAATTCATGTGGGACGTGCGCATGGAGCCCGGCGTGCTCGACGCCTTCAGCAAGCTCTGGGGCACAGAAGAGCTGCTCGTCAGCTTCGACTGCCTCAACGTCACGTTCCCAAACATGCCCGATCTTCCCCCGCGCCAGCCGTGGCAGCATGTCGACCAGAGCCCCAACAAGCGCGGCCTCCACTGCGTGCAGGGGATCATCAATCTCTCCCCCTCCGGCCCCGAAGACGGCGGCCTGGTCGTTTACCCCGGCTCACATCTCCTCCACGATGAATTCTTCAACGCACACCCGGACCGCGCGGGGAGGCAGTACCGCAAGGATGTCTACCTGTTCCCCGAAGCGGAACTGGCGTGGTTTGAAGAGCGGGGGATACATCCGCACAAGGTCTGCGTGGAGCCGGGGGATTTGATTCTCTGGGACTCGCGGATCATCCACTATGGCTCGGATCCGACGGAGGTGGGGAGGCAGATCCGCACGGCGGTATACGCGACGTATATGCCTGCTTCGCTCGCGACTGCGCAGCAGCTGGAGAGGAAGAAGAAGGTCTTTGAGGAATATGAGGCCACCACGCATTGGCCGTTTGACCATATTGAGCCGGGGTCGAGGAGGGCATTGCCGGTGCTCAGGAGCGGCGAGGTTGATCCGCGCGTTGCGGAGAGGAACAAGCCCCTTGAGGTGCCGGAGATGTCGGATAGATTATTGAAACTGGCTGGCGCGATGGCATACTAGGATAATAGTGCTCGTGTAGAAAATCACATCCAGAATATTGATATAATCGTACCGACTGCAAGATGCGTTTGCCGGGAGTCGAGTACGTAGTGTAATATTCAGAGCCCAGCACTATCTCCCACGAAAAGTGGGGGGGGGGGCGCATACACCTGACGCCCAGTCCTAAAGTAATTAATACTAAGTTTATAAATGTACCAGGCTTTAAGGAATTAAATGAATACTATCTAAAAAGATATCAGGCTTTAAAGTTTAAAAGTCGGTGAGGTAAAATCAGGCGTTATGTAGGCGAGGACAGGCGTTAGCGTTGATAAGCGTCCCAATTCTACCCCCTCCCCGAGATAGTCCCCCGCCTCCCACGATGTGGATTTATAGCGCTATCAGACAGCCTGCCCACCCTTCTGCCTTGCACGCAGTATGAAGAGGCATTACTGCACCACCCTTGGGTGTGGCAAGTCATTTTCACGGCCGTCCCATCTGCAGCGCCATGCCCTGAACCACTCAACCGCGCAGTGGGGGTGTAGTCGCTGCACTGCCACCTTCAAGCGACCGGATCTCTTAGGTACGTACATAGAAGGGAAATCCCGTTTCTCGACGTGTTGTTCCAGAGTCTACGCCAGAATAACATGAAGTATAGAACGTCACACCGCGCGACATGCCGCGAAGGACAAGGGGGCTGGAGGCACTGGGTTGGGCCTTCTCGCGACGAAAACGAACATTCTCAATCGGGATACGGCTTTGGAACAGCCGCCAGAGTCACCCTGTAGCGAGGAAACCCCTGCCAACAGCAGTCGCCGGGCATATGAAGCGCCTGCGCACAATTCGCACCGCCTTGCAGGGCAAATCAGGAGGCAAGCGCGGCCGCTCGAAGCCGACGCCGCGGTGCTGTCTGACGACTCGTGTATGGGTCGCACTTCACTCACCAGCAGGCCGGACAATACTGAGACTGAAAGCATGTTCCACGATTGCACGCCTGGTGCGGTGCAGACCAATGTGGGAGAACAGCTCAACAGATCTTCATCGTTTAGCCGAACCGGTGGGTGTCCAATATCGCACGACACGACTACAGAGCTTCCAGGAAGCTCCGCTGAGAACGGTGGGCGCTCACCGACCCAATGCCCGCATGGGTCTAGTTACAGCCCACTTTCTCCCCAGCAGGCATCCCCAGCAACCCCGGACGCATCATCATCATCATCATCATCATCATCCAGAATAGCTTCGGTCGCCGACAGCCAGTCGACTGTACCGCGATCGTCCAATACATCAACTGGAACAATTCTGATCCCACCGCAGAAGCAGAACGAGCTGGTCGATCTGATAACCGAGATCTGCCCAGCCCTCCCAAACGGTAGCCGTATTGGAGCTGATCCGCCGGACGGCTTGACAGCGGACCGGATGCAGATGTATCTTTCCCTATTCTTCGAAAACTTCAACACTTCGTACCCACTGGTTCATCTCCCGTCTCTAGACATCTGCAACCTTGATCCCATCGTGCTGCTTTCATTTATTATCATGGGTGCCACGTACAGGGACAAGGAAGCCCATCAGCTATCCGTGTGCATGTACGACGCGATAATCCCGTATATCTTCAGTGGCCTGTTGAGCAGTATGGTGCCGGACCTGGCGATCCTACAAGCATTCATGGTGCTAGAGTGCTATGGCATGTATAGAGCTGGCCCGCATCAGCGCGAGAATGCGATACTTATTCACTCGTTATTGTTGAATGTGAGCTTGTCCTCTTGTTACCTTTCCACCTATATTCACTCTGTGGGGTATCTGCGGAAACTAATGAAAATAAAATAAAAACCTGTCAGTCTATTATCAGAGTCTCACGATATCATGTTCGAGCATGCATAACGCTTCCCAGCCGCTTGACTCATACGGGGAAGGATTGGCTCGAGTTTTCCTACGCAGAGCAATACAAGCGGTAAGTCGAGCTATTCCACCGCGCCAAACCAAGTACAGAGAGAGAGAGAGAGAGAGAGAGCTGATCGCGAGTGTGCCAAAGGTTGATAATGTTCTTCTTCATGTGGGACACGCAAAACGCCGCCTGTTACTCGATTATGCCAAACATCTCAACCCAATCACTGCATCTCGGGCTTCCATGCTCGAGACAACAATGGGAGGCAGCGAGCGAGACAGAGTGGGAAGAATCAGCGACAAAAATCCAGGCGGAGGAGGGGGAGGATTCCTGCACGTTCCTCAGCCTCGTCGAGGTATTTCTCGACTCGACGTATCGCGAGATGCCGCGAGCATACGAAATGCTCGACTTCTCGCTCGCCCTACACGGGCTAGTCTCGATATGCAATGATCTCATCCGCTTCGACCGGCGGTCGCAGGACTTCACAATGCTCCGCACGCAGCAGAGCGTCTGGTCCACGGGTCGCGAACAGATGGCGTATGCGCTTTCATCCTGGAAAGCCAAATACGAGGCCTACACCATGGACGCAGTGCGCGATACAGCAGAAACAACCTCACCATCCAGCGCAAGGCACGACGAAGATCGATCCACTAGCCAGTTCACGCGCGATAACTCAGGCCTCTACGCGCTGTACCACACCGCGCATATCGTGCTGAACTGTGAGATCCGCCACCTGCAGATTGCCGCGGGGGCAACGGCACTCTTCGGCCACGGTATCACGCACATGGACTATGAGGAGAGCTGCAACTGGGTGCGCACGTGGCTGCGCGACTCGGCGGACTCGGCGAGTCGCGCGGCGTGGCATGCCGCGCAGCTGTTCCGCGAGGGCATGCTCAGCACGAACATCTGGGACGGGAACCGCATCTTCCATTACCCTTGGTGCCTATACATTGCCACCTTGACCTGCTGGGCGTACCACCGATTCGGAGCGGAGATGGCATCTGCCGGTAACGATGGCTCGCAGAGGACCACAGCAGGTGGCATCGGGGATGGTGCTTCTGCTACTACGACCAGCCGCAGGCTCTGCAACTCGCGGACTTGTCCCGCACAGACGGAGGCTCTGAGGCGGCGCTCGCGGCCGTCCATGCATCATCTTGTCGCCACGATGGCCTCGGTTACACCTGCTTATATGAACACGTTGATGGGGAGATGCTGCACCCATGGCCTGACCATCGAAATGACAAAGTATCTCCGAAGCATCCGCTGGACAGCAGCGTATGAGGCAATGAAAGTGTTGGAAGGGCTGTCAAGTCTGGAAATAGGTACAGTAGGCTAATGCGGAGGCCGGTCGTTTTTTTTTTTATGACTTGATGATTTGAGGAACAATGTATCTATCCCAATTCTCCGCGCTTCAATTGTAGCAATTTATGCTCCTGCTCAAAACTGGACAAATCCTACAATCTACACCCTTTGCCTCGCACAGCCACATACTCAGGCCCCAGCTGATCAACCGCCGTGACGCCAACCAGCGCCATCGCCGTCTCAACCTCCAGCCGGAGAAGGCGCATCGCCTTGTCCACTCCCTCCGCACCGAACGCCAACGCATACAGAAACGGCCGTCCAAGACCGACAGCCCTCGCGCCGAGTGCAAGGGCTTTCACAATGTCTGTCCCACGGGTAACCCCACCATCGACAATCACATCGCATTTCTGGAGCACATGCGGGCAATGTCGGCGGATTTCAAGCAGGGTCTCGATCGCCGACGGCGCACCGTCGAGCTGCCGCCCGCCGTGGTTCGATAGCCATGGGTGCACGTTGTACTCCGCGCAGAGCGCTGCATCCTCCCAGCATTGGATTCCTTTGATTGCGATTGGGAGGTCGGTTAGACCGCGCAGCCAGTTGAGCGCTGAGACCCAGTTGAAGGCGGACCAGGACGCCCTAGTATTTCTCCAAGAGTTAGCAGCCGGCTCCCCTGGTATCATCAATACCACGACCAGAGTGAAATTCAACTCACCCGCGTTGCGCACTAACTCCTCCAGGTTCCAGGCCACCCCCCTCGTTATCCGCTAGGCCCTGTCGAATATCGCGCTCCCTCTTCCCAGGCACGATCGCATCAACCGTCAACGCAAACCCCCTATACCCCAGAGCCACAGCCTCCTTGATATCTGCTTCGCTGACGGAAAGGTCAGCCTTGGCATACACCTGCCAGAAGAGCGTCTGGTCAGGCGCTCGGGCCTGCGCCATTTCCCGCTTCGTGCACCCGGCCATATTGCAGACCCAATGTAGGGCTCCGTGTTCAGCTGCCACTTTTGTCATGAGCGTCTCCCCCTCTGGGTGTGCGAGCTTCCCGCCGCCGGCTGGGCTGATGAAGAATGGTAAGGAGAACCGGGAGCCTAGGATCGAGGTTGCGAGGTTGATGCCTCCAGGGATGGGGGTGAGCGGGCGGAGTACACGCGGGCGGAAGCGGAGGGTGTGCCACGACTGGCGATTCCATCGCATGGTGTGTTCAGCATCGGCGCCAGCTTTGAAGACTGGTTTTGTCACATCACATGAGCCTTTGTTTTCCCCAGGGTCATTTTGTTTTTTTTTCGGCACGGAAGCATTTATACACAAAACTCACACGCAAACGCCTGGGGGGTCAGGTGGTGCCGGGCGGCTGTCTCGAAATCGTCGATGCTCACGACCGAGCGCAGCACAACTGCTGCTTCTGCAGGAGGGCCAGACGGGGTCTGCTGCTCTGGAATTTTGCCGGAGACGTGTCCTAGAACATGCCTGCTGGCAGTCAGCACGTTGAAAAATTCTTACATGATGCTAGATAACAAATAGTCTTGTTCTGTTCACATACTCGGGTCCTATATAATTCCCAATGATAACCTCACTCGAGTGGATCCTCTCAAAGGCCGTTGTCGCATCTTTCCCAGCGTATTTCAAGATAACCGCTGATCCGCCAGGATGCTCTTTGAGGAATGTCGTCAGATCGTACGCCGTGCCATGGAGGATGACCAAGCACCTGTCTTCTTTGTGCGCAGTTTTGGCGATTTCAGACCTTGGTTCCGGTGGCTGTGTTAGCTCCCCGTTCGTTTTTAGACTTGATGCACCGTCTCGTATCTTGGCTGGTGTATTTATGTCCCTGGGGGAGATGCCGATCTGGTAGTGCTTACCTAGTCAACATTTTTATTTTCACGCTGGACAGACAGATCTCTGTGAAGGAAGTGAGACAGGGATGGTGGATGACTCAATCATGAAGTACATATACAATCAATCACTTGCTCTTCATGTGCGGCCTACACACTAGACTACGTGGGTGGGGAAAGTGGTACAGTGGGGGGGGGGGGAGTGCGTTCTGACTTCAAACGTTTCTTCGCTTATTGCCCTAGCGGCACTTGGATGGCCTAATTCAAAGATACTCCTATAGCCTGTTTCCCCGCTTAGCCTCTTCAGACGAGTGCATGATAACTCGCCCCTCCTGTCAGTGAACATCACTTCGTCCCGATCTAGACCCCGAAGCTGACAGGAAACGCCGCTATAGTGAAGCGCGTCCGGTGCCAATGTACATTAGAACTGTTGAGTGGGAAGTGTACGTCTCTTTCCCCCCTGTCTCTGTTTCAATCTCCAGGAGAGGCGATAGTGCGTTAACTTGAGAAATGAAACAACAGAAAAAGAAGCCACATATGCGGCGATAGCCTTTTCCAACGAGTACCGGGCAAGAAGCCATCCAAAGGGCTCGTTGCCAATCTTCCACGTCCTCAGCAGAGACAATCATCTCAGGTAGGGAAGGCCCCAGAACAAGTAATCCGTGGCTTTCTATATCCCCCCTACCCACGATAACAAGAACTGATTCGCGTGGGATTATCTTGAAGCAACATTCTCTCCATCGGAACGGAAGATACGGCTCAGGCCACAATGATTCTCGACTTTGTCGCCCGCTGTGCGACAAACGGAGATGCTCACGGTACGACTTCCGCACTCCAAGCACTCTTCGTGCCTATCAATATCTAGGTGTCCCTGACTTGTAGCCGTGATTTCTTTCCATGTAGAACCCGCTGTGTTGGTTACCGCCGACCAACCGCGACCCTTCAACAACACCCGGTCTCATCTGTAGGAAGGTGTGTAGACAAGGCGGGCGGAGGAATTACTTGTTTTGGTAGGCCATGGATAGCCACATCAAAGCTACATAGACCCATCGCTTTTTTTAAAATTCACTGATCTTATTGTGAGGCGAAAGACTGAGTTATCGATATGAGTTGTCTGAACGTTACGCTGCTTTATATCCCGCCACATCGCCACTAGGCGCCGAAGTATTGCATCAAAGTCAAAAGGTCTATGCCAAGTATCCAGAGCATTCTATAGTAAATTGCATAGCCCACGACACGGTTGTTGCTAGAAGCGCGTAGAGTTGATTGCGAAAGCGACGAGAGCGGAAAATGGCCCTCCATGACTTCAGAGGATGAGTCAGTCCGCTTGTGGGCGCACGGCAGATCGGGGCTCTTGTTGGGCGCAGAGGAATTCGAATCTGGGGCAAAGCAAATGTATCGAACCCCCACATCGCGTGGGATAGAGCGAATTGAACGGGCGTCGCAAGGCTCGACCCTGGGTAGATGGCGCACAGCTAACTCATGCCGGGCTGAATGGATCCTGCGTTGGGCCGAGCATGCGGTGCTTCGAGATTGTCCCACCTACGACGATAAGCAGCGCAAAGTATGTACTACTTGTACCACCTTGACCACGATCCGCAAATTATAACCAGTCAGTTTGATCATTGTTGGCTATTAAGCTTATCGCGGCCTAGCCAAGTAGGCTGCAGTTTAACCACACCAAACAAAGTGGTACTGCATGTATTGGTGTGTAGCCCACCAGACGAGTTCGTTCTATCCGGTCCCATCCCGACCTCTTGGCGACAGGACCATATACATAAATGAGATCGTATATCTCGATAAACGGCGTTCTACCTTTGCAGGCCGCTCACGTTAGTAGAGAAGTAAGTTAGTTCTAACCAGGTCTACTGTTACGTCACCGACACCATGGCCAGCCGCGTCGTTCCTGCAATTTCTCTGAAAGGTATTTTCCCCCCCAGGGACGAGGTCAGGGACCAGGGCACCAAGGCATTGACAGCAAGCCGACAGACTACGAGAGACGTCGCGAAGAAATCACGGGGCAGCTCGTTGAGGCTGCGGAGACTGCGGGCTTCTTGACCCTCATCGACCACGGCATCACAGTTGACGAGATCAACACGCAGTTCGCTCTCAGCAGAGCTTTCTTCGATTTACCTGCTGACATTAAAGCAAGGATTCCTCACAGCCTCGCCACCAACAACGGATGGGAATACTATGTAAGCATGTTTCGTCTCTTCTTCTTCTCACTTTGCGACACATGTATCTCGATGACTGACGATGCCGGTGGTAGTCTCAAATTCGGCCCAGCACCGGCGTTCCTGACCAGAAGGAGTCATTCTGGCTCCAGCGAAACTCCGAATGGCCCAGCGACGAGGACGTTCCCGGATTTAACACCACTACTCGAAATTTCATTGCCAAATGTGAAGACATCTCAAGCAAAGTCCGTACGTGGTCCCCACCCCCCGGGATACAGCCGGCATTGCAGAGGACGAAGCGAACCCGATCCTGTAGCCGACAAACACCGAACACTAATATGATTTCACCAGTGACGTGTTTCTCCATCGCACTCGGCTTCCCCGAAGACTACTTCTGCAAAGCCATGGACACTACCCAGCCCGACAATCTCACCCAGCTGCGTCTCCTCCACTACCCTGCGTCGCACAACACCGAGGGATCATGGCGCGCAGGCGTCCACACGGACATCGGCTGCCTCACGCTTCTATTCCAGCGCGACGGTGAAGACGGGCTTGAGATCTGCCCCGGGAGGGAAAGCCATTCGAGCTCCGCCTGTGCTGGCGACGCCTTCTTCCCACTCCCCGCGGAGACCGGGCCGATTGTTGTGAATATAGGAGATATGCTCAGTATGTATATGACTAATACTTCTTACCCTTTCGCCGTTGCGTGTTTTTTGCGCTAATATATGTATGCTACAGTGGCATGGTCTGACGACCGACTGAAAGCCAATTTCCATCGCGTGCGTGCTAAGGGGGTAGGCTACTCTCCCGACCGGTATTCCATTGCATATTTCAACACAGGACGCAAAAATGTCATCATGCAGGGGCCGTTGAAGAAATAGTGAGTTCGACGGTAAATCTGATATTCTGTGGCTACATAGGGTGACACGTTGCTTTTCTTTCCAGTCCGGCAATTACATGCAACGAATACTTCCTCCACCACACCAAGATCCAATTTGGGTATGTTTTACCAATTCAGGTCGAGATCCATCCCGCTCCCGGGAATGCATTTTTTTAAGGCTGACACGGCACCCGTAGACACGAATGCGAAGGATAGACCAGAGTCGGCGGCTGGAAAGCCCACTGAGAAGGTGGGCGTTGCCGCAGCCTGAGTTCCAGGAGCGCTGGATTCCCCACACGATGGAGTACTACTCATGACATGTTCTTCATTCAAAAGCAAATCCTGTGCTAGTCCCGTATATACAATACCAGTGATCCTTGATATTAGCGATGATGGTGACTGTCCGTAATACCTACATTAATTAAAGATATATTAAATAAGATACAAGTGGTCAAAGTTTAGGTAAGAAATATTAGTAGCTAAGGAGAAATGAGGTGCGTTAGTTGGGTCATCACTGATTGTATACATAGAATAGTGGTGTGAAGCACGTGAGGATGTTAAATCGGTCGCCCACTGCTAAGAGATACTAGTACAGGGTGGAAATACGGCTGTTTATGGCCTCGGTAGCGGTCATTTTCAACGTCAATTTCACAGGTCCTCATATTCTAGTTGTGAAAACGAAGGGCCGGTAGGAACCAATTGAACACTCGATCGGCGGCTCCTCGGCTGGCTCATCCTCGGTCTGGTCGACACTGCCTTGAAAGAGCAAGGGTCGCCAAGATAGAGACAGCAGTTGCTGTGCTTTTCCCCGGCCTCGTCCCCGTTTCCGGTCCAGACGCCACCGAGCAGAAACACAGCAGGGAAAGGGGAGATCCTCCCGCCCACCATCAATCAGCCCGGGCCCCTTATAGCCTTTCCCAATTCTGCAACCCCCAGGCCCGTCGTCCGATGGTCTTGGCTTGGCCACGCAGATTCAATTTGGGTCTCCATCAATTCGGATACAGACTGAGATACCCATAGACCAGCAAGGTAAACCAACGGTCCCAAATCACGCTCCCTTGGCTTTTACAAATTGGGCAAGGGCCAAGTCCTCGAGTTAAGATAATATGAACGCCCTCTTTAATGCGAAGAACAAGCTTCCATCGTCCCTATTCACCGTGTTGTCTTCTTACACCCGGATTTGAATACCCAACATGTGCCCGCCTGAAAATAAGACTCGTTCAAATCGAGTGTGGCATGACTTGAGATCCCGAAAGCTAGTAACGTTATCGCAATATAGCTATTTGAACCTGTTGCATTTCTGGGTGAGACCCGCCGCGCAAACCCTAACTCTTCCTCCAACACACAACGCCCCTACCCTTGTGAGCGAGGTTTACTTAAGAGAAGCGGGAACATATAGGTGTGATGATCACACCTCCTGGACCTTGTCTGAACCCATTTAGTGAAATCGATCGTCTCATGCAAAGTCAGACCTTCAGCACACAGTGTTTTCTTCTTGCACTGAATGTCGACTGGACGGGTTTTTACAGCACTTTCCCTGAAATAGTGATTTGAGCGCGAGCGATGGGTGATAATAGGTACTTCCGCCAATGAACTCCTTTTCTAGTGATCCCTTCTGCCATATGAGGTTCAAGAGACTCACACGCACTGGTAGTACGCGACCGAAAAATAGGCGCTGCATCTTTTCGCATCTTGAAGTTGGCCTATTCGGCGCCGCCATCATCGCCCGACGTTTGGATAGGTGTCATCGTTGTTTTTGAATGGCATCTAATAGCCTTTTTTTTTTTTTTTCTTTTTTTTTCCCCCAGCATTCAACGCGGAGGAAGCCAACACCATGAGGTAGGAGGTAGCTTTGTGATAGTGATTATGCTAATCTGGCGGGATGCGAGAGCTTCCCTTCTTTTGAGACGGGGACGCCTGCCGTCCGGGGGTATGAGCCTAATAGCCTCGCAGGCAGGCGCCGCAGGTCTATCCAAGCCACTGATGATTCAATAATACCATTTCGGTACAGTTGGCCAATCTACTCATTCCTCAAGGGGTAAATGGCGTTTTTTAGGCACCGACAATGGCTGTACCACCCCTTCGTGCAGTTTCGGGTCGACAGTTCGAGGTACATTCGTTGGTCGAGGTGTGATGACCCTCCAAACGACACCGCTATATAATATAATATTGATTAGCCCTGGGCACTTGCCGACTCTAGAACTGGTCATACATACTGATAATGCGGTTGACGGGAGCACTATGAAGTGCACAGGGTTGTCAAACGCCGTGTGGGCTTGAGGGAGTATACCCTATCCTTCGCCCGTATAGCAATCTGCTAGCACCAGAGCAGCGAAGACGAGCCATTAAAGGATCGTGTTGCCGTCGTTGGTTCCAAGTGATGGTATCTCGATATGTTTGTCTCGACGAACATTTGTATATGCAAATCGCGCTGCTACGGGAACGGGCACTGTGACCCCGTCCCCATCGTGACAGATAAAACGGTGTAGATAGAATTCCGGCGCATGGTCGCTAAGCACTAGTGGTATTGTTAAGCGGTGGATGTTAGTGAGGATCTTGATAGATGTGGTGTACATGGTCCAGCTGGTACGCGATAGCTTACTCCCGTGGAGAGAGGCAATGTATCAGCCAAACAGGGCTTGATAATGTGTGGCAAACGATAGGGCGCAGTAAGAGTCTTCTCACTCAGGGTGCAGCTTGTCTTCTTGGATAGCTAGGTGAGTTGGCTGCGTGTGTGCCTAGGGCGTCATGAATAGGCTTGCGGATTGGGGGTGGAGGGTGGTTCGGTTTAGGTATCCCTGAGTCAAGCTAAATTGTGTCGAGCGTTGCTGCCTAGTCCGGTACTAGTGATTGCAAAGTTATGACAAATAGTTGACATGGTGGATGACATGGAGAGTCCAAGGTGGTTGCAATATTCAAATAGGAGGCGATACCTAGAAATCTGGCAGGGATATATATGCATGGCTGTGGGCAAACAGGGTGAAAACATGTCCAAGACAAGAAACTGGGTGAATCAACCAAAAAGAAAATTAAGGCATATGCTAGTAAATTCAAGACCCCACTCAACACTCTCAGTCACAGAAGCTCAACATCAAGACAGCAACTATACTGACATGTGAAGGCTATGGTCCCCTTCAAGGTCCTGCATCAACCCGTCCAGTCTCCGCTTCATGCCCTCGCAGAGACCTTCATGCCTTCCGGATGTAGTCGGTCCCATGCTATCTATCAGTCTTCCCACACAGACCCTCGCTCGCTTCATCTCCTCAACGAATACCCTCCGACAGATTGCCATCTGGTCGAGGAAGTCAATACCGTATGCGCCACAGCGGACCCATCGATCTGTC
Organism: Aspergillus baeticus; assembly: GCA_027569055.1. NCBI lineage: Eukaryota > Fungi > Ascomycota > Eurotiomycetes > Eurotiales > Aspergillaceae > Aspergillus > Aspergillus baeticus. The sequence goes on from JAPDEI010000064.1 coordinate 114,586, forward strand.
GGCCCGTTGCAACCCATGTTCATCCCTTCGTGGATATCCATCTGACGTCGGAGCTCCGCGTAACCGAGGCTGAAGAGGCATATGACTTTGTCCAAGGCAACAGAGAAGAGCAAGTGTTCCTCGCTGTATGTATGTGCAAAGACAGGGCTGTTGGTAATTTGTAGGAGCGTTGTGAGGTACCTCTGATTAGCGCCGAGGATGGAGTCAAGCATTGAGGGTTTCGCATTCTCACTGCCTGGCGACCTGCAGTGACTGGCAAGCTGAACACTCTGCTCGATACTGTTGATGAGGTGAAGGTATATCGTGCACTGAGGAGAAGGAATAATTTCCGTGGGCGAGGCATAAGCCCTTGAAACGTTTTTCTCAAGGGGGTGAAGGTCTGGATAAGAGGCCGGTACTGTACTCGCGAGCGGGATCGGGTCGTCGGCGTCGATTTCCCAGTCTGGACTCAAGAGTCCAGGCCCACCTAGCTGGTCCAGCTCCGTTGTCCAGCACAGAGTACTGTAGTTAGACAGGTCTTCCGGGTTTGACTGAGCATAGCCTTGAACTAGATGGGGATGTGTGGCTTCGCTGGTTAGTGGAAGAGAAGCGACTGGGTACTCCTGAGGAAAAGGATAGGAAGTTGTTGGAATGGGCATATTCCTTCCTCCAAAGCTTCTGGGACTCTCGTACGAGTGAGCTGGGGTCAGAAGTGGGGGAGACATGACCGGAGTCGACATGGAAGACGTCGCGGTCGAGATGGGCGCAGATGAGGTCAACGCCGCTACAGCAGCAACGCGGTTGACTTTGCTTCGCTTTCCGGGGACTTTTCCTATCCGTGAGATCGAAAAGGCGCATTTTAGATGGAGATTTCCACATCGTTGGCAGCCGGTCTTTTCGCCAGAGCAGCGGACCTGGGAGTCGATCAGATACACTGCGGGTCGGGAGAGAAGATGAGCAAGCATACTTTGGCCGCATGGCATTCATTACAGGCCGATCGCAGCTTTGGAGGTCTTTTTGAGCTTGTATATCCCCTAACACTCAGATCCTCATTCCTTGAAGCGGGGAACGGGTATGACTTACGATGTTGGATCCATAGCGTCGCTGGCAGGGGCAGAGTATAGCAGAAGCGGAGAGCCTCTCTCAAGGAAATAGGGAACCGAGTATATAGATCTAGAGGTTGGGCTTATGTCTGGGTTTGCACAGCTTGAATAGAGCTGGCAGATACAACGAATCCAGGTATATGCTGTCAGCAGCGAAGCCGATCTGTCGACGACGCACACGCCCACCCTGTACTGGGGTCGAGATTAGCCAGACAGCATTGTGAAAAGAACCACGCCAGACTTGAGTCTGAGCCCTCTTGTCATGCACACAATTGGGCCCTCGGCTTGCAGATGCACCATTTCATGGTTGGATGGGCTCTGTGCTGTGTCGCGATTGCGTGTATTGTCCTTCGCCGTTGAGCAGATATGGCGAAAGCATGTGCAAAGAGCATCGTAAGCTTTCGACTTACACATAGATTGACCAGGAAAACGAAGCTTCAAGAAAGTCTGTGCTCTGTTGCCACCGTCGATGGGGAAAGGGGCGACTGTGCGCTGCCTGCCTTCCCTCGCATGGCCAGTCAATCTCTCTTGCACCTTCTGCGCAGAAAAAAAAAACGCAGGCAATCGGGTAGAGGCGTGATTCAAGCAGTCGTTACAATCACTCGTAATTGCGCCCTCGTCAAGTTCTACCCTCAGCCGGTTCAAAGCAACAATGATAGGGCGTCGACAATACCCACTACCAAGCCACCCAGACCCCTCGCCCGCTAATTACAAGCCAACCCCCGACTACGATGAGCACTCTCGTCCTACCAGAAGCAAGATTCCAAGTAAGACCCACACGTCTACCTTGCTCACCTGCTCAGATTACTCTTCCCCGCCCCGTAATCGCGAGAAATCCAAGCCAGAAGGACGGACATGATAGGGTATGGCTTCGTATTATTGGTTGCCCATTGCTGAAATTGATGAGTAGAGACGCACCCGCACAGACGCTTTTCTTATCCAGCCTAAAACCTTCGTTGATTTTACTTTACTGTCTCTGTCGTGCAACCCAGGGAGTGGAAAGGGCTGGCGCCGAATTACGCTGATTCTCGGCTTTGGCAGGTCCAGTGCCGCCCATCCACGGCCAGACTGCTATCCGGCCTTGTCCGAGAAGGAAATCCGACATCGAGTCATATAGTTTCGCAACAACGTGGTTGGCGTGAGCGCTTTTGGTCTATACCCGGCCATGGGTCATCTCATCTCTTCCAGTAAAAAGGCAACATCAGACATTGTGACGGCTGGGCTGTGGCAATGACGCCTCGGCTGAACTTCCTGTGCGACTGTTGAAACCGACAGAAATGACACCTGGTTGAGGTCTAATAAGTACTGACGACAACGGAAAGGCCAAAGTGGTCTGTCTTCCCACCAGACCGGTATTTTGCTCCACGCTTGTTGGTGTGAGAGCATCCCGTTGAGACGACGTTGAGGGAAACACCATAGAGCCTATGGGCCTCTGGAGTTTAAAATAGGTAAGCAATTCTCCGATTCGCATCCTCACTATTGAAAGTCCTTGGCTATTTATTTACCTGCACAGTGTCAGTCAGGGTGGCCCGAATCCGGAATATACACCGGCCGCTGTGGTCCGGTTGACGACTCGTCCGCTCGTCGCCCCCCTCATTCTGCATGAATTATTGATAGCGAACTGGATCTCATTCCTCCCGGTGAGTCGTATTGGGTTCTCTCTTGGCCAATTCGTAGTTCATGCTATCCCTCATCGGGGTGGAGAAGGGAGAAACTTTTATCGACCAACTCAATTCGAGGGGTATGCATATCGTGTATGGCTGGCTGGTTGACGTGAAACAGGCAGTCTCTAAGCACTTGCAGTATGAGTTATCGGTGCCACAATCCGGTAAAGTTCTACTACCATTCTTCCTTCTGTTCCATTCAGCGGGCACGTTAATTGGAAGCTCACCAGCCATCCAGGATCATTAACCTCTGAGCCTCGATCACAACAGGGGAAGAAAGGGCAAAAGAACGGTCCACCTGGGCACCTACGCTCGCCACCCACGGCAGTCAAGCAACCATCATAGGCAATTCCAATCCACTCGTAGAACACCGAGCCAGTGAAATCGCCCTTAAAGGTACCTGCCTCGTAAGTCGAATGTCAAAGCGCTCCGTTATCCACGCCCATAAGCAGCCAGCGCCCTCACTTTTATCCATCCCCGCTTTCACTCTTGTCAGTCCCTTTCATGTCGTGGAAAGTTCGGGGGATGGTCTTGGCCATGGCCTTGGTCATCCGAACGTCCAGACCCTTCGTCACAGAGATCTATCACATATGCGTCTGTATTCGTCATTTGCCCATTGGACGACTTTGTAGATGAATTGAGATACCTAGTTAGCCCTTTGCGCGGCCCCTACGCCCGCCTACCCGCCTGTCTATCCATCAAGCTCGGCACACAGACAGCAACGCCCTCCTACTCCCGTTGTGTTGACGATGCCATGTGATCATCCTCAAGAAAAGGCTGCTCGATCGCGGTGGTATCGCCCGGATCCTAAATGTCGAGCGCCGGAAATCTGATCTCGACATTTTTTTTTCCCTTTCCTAGCGACCGCGCTGCAGTTGGTGTAAACATTGATGTTGTAGTTGGCAATGCGGCCAATCACTTCGGTCGCTCGTCAGGGCTATCGGTGCACGTGACTGGCGCTGTTGAGAAGATGCCTTGGTGCGGAGAGGAGGGAGACGCTGTAAGCAACTGGAGCGATAGATAATTGGATCGTGTTGCAGCTGAATTGATGGGTTGAATAGCCTCCGTAGATGGATACTTGAGGTGGAAAGGGAGAACGGTCTCGCTGAGGCGAACAAGTCCTGTGGTCACATGAGATGAGCCAACTGTTCGTTTGTCGCACCGTCTTCAGTCCATCTGGGCCTCTGCCACGACTTATAGTAGAGGTTAGTAAGTTGAGAGGGGACGAAATCAAGTATAACAAGTCCATTGACTGCTTTAGCATCTGAAAACAACAAGAGCCAGCGAACCCAAACGCCAAAGAATGAGAATGTATCTTATCCCCAATATGTACCAAACTTTTAAGAAGATCGAGCCGTAGGTACAGATAAGGCGAATTAAAAAAGAAAGGGGTCGCAGTAACAATAATTACACGTAGCGATAATAGAACATATTGTATAAGTTGTAGAAAAGGGCAATTCTCAAAGCAGCAATAGTCTATAAATCGTCAACGAGGCGCTTCGCCTCCCACGCCTTCTTCGCACCCTCTAGCAGGGTCTCCATGTTCCCGCTATTCTCACACATGCTGCGGAACAGACCACCCTCCTTATTTACCAATGTCCATGGGTGATCGTATTCAACAACGCGGCCGTGGTCAAGGACAAGGACCTTGTCGTAGTCGATGATAGTTTGGAGACGATGCGCGATCGTGATGATGGTGCTGTCGTGGAGTTCGCGGAGAGTCTCTTGGATTTTGGCGTCGGTCGTGTAGTCGATCGAGGCAGTAGCCTCGTCCATCATAAGGACCTTCGGGCTCTTAAGGAGGGCCCTGGCGAGGCAGAGGAGCTGCCGTTGGCCCTGGGAAAGGTTGGTGCCAGATTCGGAGACCGGGCTTTCCAGGTTGTGGAAAATGTTTTTGTTATCGAGGATGGTGCTGGAGGTGAGATTGGCGTCGGAGGTTGGTGTTGCGGAGCCTTGCTCGGTCATGGCCAATGTGCTGGTTGTCACAGGTGTTGCGGTACCGGAGGTCCCAGACCCGATGAGGTGAACTCGGCGAATCGCAGTGAAGATCTGCTCGTCGGTGAAAAGACCAAAGGGGTCGAGGTTACTCCTGATTGTTCCAGTGAAGAGCGTTGGGTCCTGAGGGACGATGGTGATCGCTTCTCTCAAATCCTTCAAGCCAATGCAGCCAATGTCCACACCATCGATGATAATTTGACCTTTTTCTGATTCCAAGCCACGGAATAGCGCAAGAGCAAGAGAACTCTTTCCGGCGCCGGTACGGCCGACAATTCCAACTTTCTCGCCAGATTCGATTTTGAATGAGACCTCCCGCAGGACTGGGTCTAGGTCGGGACGGTAACGGGTAGAATAGTTAGTGAACGTGACCGCTCCTTTGCTAGGCCAGTTTGCAGGGGGCCGCGAGCCGGTAATGACAGGTGGTGCTTCCTGTTCGACCTCCAGGTATTCCTTTACCCGCTCGACAGAGTTCATGCTCTGTTGAACTTCGGAATAAAGTCGGACCAGCCACAGGACGTTCTCGTTGAACGTGACAGCGTATGTCAGCGAGAGACCCGCCGCACCTGCATCAATTCTGCCAATGTTGGTCAGAATAAATGTCGCTGTCAAGAAAGACACCAGAGCTCCAGTGATATCGACACGGAAGGCAAGCCATCGGTTAGCAGCCCACAGGTAGATATGAGGCCGGTTGTACGAGTTGATGCGCCGATGGTTGTCAATGATGAATCTCGGTCCATCTCCATAGGCACGGATAGTAACGATGCCATTCAGAGTCTCACCAAATTGTTGGTACAAAGGACTGCGCTGGACGGACTCAAGGCGCTTCATGTCCCGCGAGGCGTTCAAGTAAACGGCACCCAGGGCAAAGTACACCACACTAATGAAGACGGCAGCAACCAGGAATCCAGGGGTGATAATGGAGATCAGAACGACAATCATGATAACGGATGCCAAGCTGTGGAGCATGCCAATAGCCACGGGCGCAACCTCTTGGTCGATAGCTTCGATATCTTTGGAGAACCTGTTCATCAGTTGACCGAGGGGCGTGGAATCAAAGAAGCGGAATTTAGCGTGCATGACCGTGTTGAGCAGGCGCTTGTGGATGCCGCGCGATGCATGCAGCGAGCCCCAGAAGAGAACACCCTCCCTGGTTGCAGAGATACCAATGTAAAGAACTCCTAGAAGCGCATAAACTCCAAGATAGTACGCAACGTTCACCTCGTTGTTTGAATCCGTGGCCTGAGTTCCAAGCTGAGGCGCGACGACAGAAGTGCGTGGGACCGTAAGCGCGTTGAACGACGGGAACTTGAAATGGGTCATCGCAGCGTATGTACCCTCATTGTCAACATCGACTCGATCAACACTGTACGAGTTCGCCCATTGTCGAATCCAAATGCTGGTCGACACAGAGCCCAGTTGTTGAATGGTAAAAACAAGAACGGCGGCGATCCAATAGTACCAGCGACCCATGGACTGGAGGTACATTTGAATGATTGGCCACTTGACACTACCTGTCGCTTTACTTTCAACCAGGTTAGTCTTAGCTCGCTGCGGCTTCTTGATCGGCTTGCCGTTCGCAGCACCATTGGCGTCGGATTCCTGAACATTCGCGTCTGCAGTGTCCGAGGGCCGGCGCGATCGGGGAGGCGGCGAACTTGCGCGGGAGCCTGGGCGCGACTTGGAAAGGTCCTCACCCAGAGCCTTGGATGCCCCAGGTTCATCTGGCCGGCCTTTGAAAGTGATCTTTCCATTTTCAAGAGCAACAATGAAATCGGCGTAAGGAGCAGTCAGCGCAATATTATGGGTAACGAGAATGCAGGTCCGGTTCAGCATCAGAGGGCCACTGAGGGCTTCCTTAAAGATGTGTTTTGCAGTGTGAGAATCAACAGCGCTCAGGCAATCGTCCAAAAGCAAATGGCGGGCCTTGCTATAGATTGCGCGAGCAAGAGAAATTCTTTGCTTCTGCCCACCCGAAAGGCCAATACCCTTTTCACCGACAAGAGTCTCATCACCAGCATCAAGGATGTCCAAATCACGCTCCAGCGCGCAGGCTTTGATCACGGCATCATAGCGACTCTGGTCAAAGGGAGAAGCAAAGGTAATGTTCTCTTTAATAGTGTCATTGACAAGCCATGCCTCCTGAGCACAGTAGGCAACACTTTCAACGAGGCCTGTGCGAGAGTCCACTGGCAATTCAGCCCGATTCGATGTGCCGCCTGGCAAATGGACATTTCCTTCAAGAAGCTTCATCTCTCCCAAAAGCGCCATGAGAAGCGACGTCTTTCCGGAGCCTGTTTGTCCAGCGATAATATTCAGCTTTCCAATCAAAAATTCGACGTCAATCTTGATGAGCCGGAAGGTCTCCTCCTGATCGCCGGTCTGGCTCTTCTTTGCGGTGCCCCAGCTCAATGTAGCGTTATCGAGTGCAATCCTGGGCTCCGCGGTGTCATCATCTGCTAGTTGCTTGTACTTGTCTGTCTCATCTTCGTTGAGATACTTATCGACACGATCCAGTGAAACCTTGGATTCTTGAACGTGGGCCACCATATCTGCGAGCTGGTCCAAGGGAATACGCAGGAGAGAAAACATTGATAGAGCGGGAAAGGCAATAGACGGAGTCAATCTCTTCTTCTCCACCACCGTATAAAGGAAGAACGAAGCGAAGGTAATGAGGATGGGCGTCCCATACCAGACTGTTGCTGCGGTGGACCAGAGGATATAGCGGTTGCGGAGAGCCTTTAGTTCGCCCTTCCTCTTCTCATTGACGATATCCTGGAAACGCTGCTCCCAGGCAAAGTACTTGATAATCCGAATATTTTGGAGAATCTCGTTCGTGGAATGAATGCGAGCGTCGGTTCCCTTCAGAATCTGGGCCTGCAGTTTTGAGAATCTCTTGGCGATGATCAAGTTGATCGGGAGCATGAGAACCATAATGACGATACCGGCGAACGAGCTAAAACCGAGGAGTCTGTACAGAAGGGTGACGGCAATAACGATCTGCACAGGCACACTAGCCCAGAGGAAATGCAGGTAAGCTCCCACCTCACTGACCTTGAAAGAATCGATTGCCATCAGATTGATAATAGTTCCAATGTTGGCAGATGAATCTTCAGCCTCTTCGCTTTTCTTCTTATTGGTGGTATCACCTTCGGGATCACTCGCGCCCTGTTTCTTCTTACGGCCGAACGAAAGGATCCTCTTCTTCTTTTTATCCACGAGTTTCTCCTCGTCTGACTTTTTGGCGGCCTCGACAGACGGACCAGCCTTGCGTCTCAGCGCCTTGGCATAGATTTCGCCAATAATGATGGCGCGGAGCTTCACACCCATTCTGCGCCCGATCCAGAGAGCCTGTCCATCGGCTATGCCCTGGATAGCACCCGAGCAGAATAGAAGCGCAGCATATAGCCATGCGGCATTCGGCGTAGTGGACCTTGGGTCTTCCACATACTCAAGGATTACCTTGAGTAGGAGAGTTGGCAAGTAGGTAAAGAGGTTAGAGAACATGGTCCACAACCCTTGGATCAAGATTGTGCCGGAAAAGTAGCGTAGAAGCTTCCACACTAATGGGCCTTTGTACTGCCTGCACCGAAAGTCCTCTAAGACGGTAGCGGCCTTCTGGGACGCCGTTAAGTTCCAAATGTCTTCCAATTCAAGTGGCTGCTTATAACCCTTCCAAATCAGCGGGTCCAGCCAGGAAAAGGTCGCCAGGGAAAGTAAGCTCGCAACTGGGTGTTTTGCTGGGTGCAATCCATCTTCGTGTGGAACAAGGACCGCTTTATTTCCTCTACGTGTGGTCACGGACAGGATCAGCAGGAAGCTAGACAAGACAAACTCCACAGCAGAGAAAGTCAAAGCACGACTTGATATCGGGTAAATGACGGAGGACCGGAAAACTAATACGGTGAACAGCCACTGTAGTCCGTACAGTGCAAATGTATGTTCCCAAAGCCTTGCAGATGAATGTAGCTGTCGGACAGAAAGGAGGAGTCTGACCAGAACCAAGAATAGTATGTAACTCCAGGAGATCAGGCGAGCCACGGCCGGAAGACGACCGTCGCGACCCCAAGCATCTGTGTACAGAACAGTTATAAATACGGCGACTTGCGCAATCAGCCCGGCCGTCTCTAATACAACGAAAGCGATCTCGCCGCGGGGACGATCCAGTTCAAAATGTGTCGACTCAAGACGCGCCGCTTTGGAGAGCATTGGATCCGACTCCTCCGCCAAGTCCTCCTCTGCGGCTCTTGTATCCTGTGCGCATCCAGTATCATCGCTTGGTAGCAGTTTGTATGAGACGCTCTTTCTTGTAAAGGCGAATTGATATGCAACGCGGGACAATATTATGAGGAGGGAGAGGGCGCACGCGGCAAGCGGGAGAGTTTCTTGGAGGTACCTAGAATTGAAGCCGTTACTAAATCTCTCCTCTTCGACACCATTCCGACCAAGCTAATATGAGTGACGCACCTCCGTTGGAAGCAACGAGAAAGATCATCTATAGCCCAGATCGGGCCGGCGCATTGCGGAATCATGTCGAATGAATGCACGAGCAAAATCTGTCGCAAACGCGAAAGACCTGGGTAGGAACCCGCCTCTATCCAACTCCAGGCAGCACGCGCAGCTGGGTCGATGACGGGAGGCGAGAACAGACTTTTCGGGTCAGCAGCTCGTCCTTAGTTCGTAGCCAAGCTCGTGACGAGGGGCGAGCGAAGCATGACACCTGCAGAGACGGCGGAATAGATACAGATACGGAATAAATCGTCCAACTTTGGGGAGATCCGACAATGGTATGTCAAAGAATAGCGCTCCAATAATGGACAAAGCGAAGTTGCAAGCAGGTAGCAGGATGACAAAAAGAAGGAAGGAGAGGTTCCAGTCCACGGTTTGGCAAAAAGTGGGACAGAACGCCGCCATAGTGGAGCAGCCACCGCCCCAGCAGCAGTTGGAGAGAGTGAGACACCCATTGCAATCTTACCCAGATCGAGTCCCCGTATCTCTGCGACGACGTTTATCGGCGGAGGTCTTGCGCAATGAACTACTACTACGCCTAGTCTAGTGCGCTCGTTCCCTCCTGTGAGTCAGACCTTGCCCGCAGATGTTTGTGCTACTCAATCCATCACTAAACCCTCCAATTTCCAAAGGGCGCTCCTCTATACGAGATACCCCGATGGAGAAGACTAAAAGCAAATACCCGTCGAGACGTGCCCTCTTCGGAAAGATTTGCTAGGTTTCGGCTGGATGCTCCATTCCAGCCATTCCTGCGGGGCCTCGAACCCTCTTGTGTCTGCGATCTTCCGCGACCGTTGCGGAACTTGCGGACAGGCTGTATAGTACAGTTCCCCGCGCGCAATTGATAAGGCTGCTGTGTCTCCGAAAATACGGTCAAGCCATCGCTCAGCGAGCAGGCCAAAGTCCAGGTTGCCCATGCATCCCTGCATCGCTCCTGGCGGTCATACCACACCGACTTGGCCGGGATGTGCTCCTTCGCTCCATCACGATTTGGTGATGCATCGCGCGAGACCTAGACGACAGGACTTCCGCGAATCAACAGGTATGAATTACTTTACGGAGTACAGTCGCCGAGTCTCAGCGCTTCTTTTGCATGTCTACCGATATTGAATCTTTCCCTCCTTCCCCTCTCCTTTGCTATTCCGCCCCACCACCACCGATACCGCTCAATCCGACGCTAAAGCCGTTATACTGACTACCCAGGTCCCTCAGAGCGTCGCAGCGGGTGATAAGAAGCTGTTCCATAGGTCAATGACAGTTCGCGGGAGTCAATGTAGAGACACAGCACTGTAGGGAGTGAGGCCTTGGGTTACAAGTGCAAGATGCGCTCTCCTTTCTCGCTCCCACCCCTGCCTTCAACCAGTACACTGCTGAGTTCCCCATGTTATGACTGACTCAGTTTCTCTTTCGTACCCAGTCCTTCAAGCTGAAAGTTACCGCTGCCAGTTGTTAAGGTTTCCCCTTCACCTGGAGACAGCTCTTTGTCCAGCGCCGCTGATGCCGACAAGCCACTCAACGGGACTGAAAAGCAAACGACATTTATCCATCTTCTAGGCTCCAATTTGACCGTTTTCTTCTGTCAGCGCGTCTCGAAAATAAATGCGTGGGCTCATAAGAAGAGTACAAACCTCACCGCAAAGCTCTAAATGACAGTGCATCCCCGTGAAGGGACAAAAACGGGCTCCTTAGTGGACCCAATGGATTTAGAGCTCTTTATTAAAGCTCTATATAATAGGAAGCAATGTCTTCTCAACAGGAACTCCTGTGGATTTCACTCATCATACTCTGGACATCCTTCTCTAGAGCTTCCGTAATAAGAGTGATATAGATAGATAGATGAACGCACGGACCTTCCAGGACACTCGCTTGTTTGGTGAGCTTGTTCAAGATCGAAGAGCGCTGGTATTCTGGTAGGTATGTAAAATGCCGGATCGCGGAATTCAGTACGGATGGGACGCCATGCTGCAGAAGATCTCCACTTGGACAGGCTTGGTCCCCCGCTCTGTGCCTTGTGGATAACGGCTCGGGAGAGATAAGCTTGGAGGCCATTGGATTGGAGGGGAGTTGAATCCGGAATTCGGGCAGACACTGCGTCAATATGAGGAACTCGAGATCTTGAATGGTCGAACCCGGTTGGAACCTTGAAAGGTGGAAAATAGTATGATTCGCAAAGAATCACAGGGCTGTCTTCGAAACGGGTGACTACTCTGTAAGGCAGCGCGTCCATTTTTCGCAGCGCCACAATCCACTCCGGAACCTTCCGTTGTCGGATCATCGCCACGATCGTCTCAGGGAATAAATGAGATGGCGTCAGGCAAGAAGTCTCTGAATCACAGGCAGCCACCGCTCCTCCCTTGTCTTTGCTTTTTCTCTTCGTTCTGTTTGTTCTTCCTCTCTTGTTCACTCTTTCAAGCACCACAACAACCTCACTGCCTTTGTTGACCCCGAAGATACAAGCCCGTCGAGATCCGCCCTCGGTCCCCTTCACTTATCTCATCACCGTCACTATCACTGTCACCATGGCCGAACGCATTTTGATGAATGAGTTCAAGGCGCTCACCAAGGAACAATGGGTCAACATTGAGGTATGCTCTTTCCCTTGTCCACGCGACACAATGGTCCTGAAACTAACCATTACCCCTGCAGCTTAAAGACGAGGACATATTCAGCTGGACGATCGGGCTTATCGTCCTCAACCCCGACTCTCTATACTACGGCGGCTACTTCAAAGCAGCCATGGAATTTCCCTCCAACTACCCATACTCGCCACCAAGTATGTACCCATTGTCCCCTATCTAGTAGTCCAAACCAGACCTGCTAACGCACGTCCTCAACCTTTAGAATTCCGCTTCCTCCGCCCTCTCTACCACCCAAACATCTACCCAGACGGCAAGCTCTGCATCTCCATCCTCCACTCGCCCGGCGAAGACGAAATGTCCGGCGAACTTGCCTCCGAGCGCTGGTCGCCCGCTCAACGCGTCGAATCCGTCCTCATCTCCATTCTCTCCCTCCTCGACGACGCGGAGGTCTCCTCCCCAGCCAACGTCGATGCAGGCGTCCTCCTCCGCAAATCGCCAGAAGAGTACAAGAAAATCGTCCACAAGTGCGTGGAGGAGTCAAAGGCCGATATCCCTGAGGGGTACGAAATGCCGACACACGAGAGTACTTCCATGACTACGTCAAAACCCATCAAGGACGACGACTCGGATTTCTGGGCTGACAGCGATGTCGATGATGATGATATGTTTGGTGGGAGTGGCAGTGATCAGGAGGAATTGGACTCCGATGAGTTCGAGGAGCAGGATGATGATGATGACACGGGGAGTGATGAGGAGTCTGCAGTGAAGAAGTGAGGCAGAGTGTCATCTTCACCAGAAACCGACGGATGGAATGTGGCATCCAACTACACAACACTTTGAACAGTATGGGCATAGCGTAGGCGCATCTTCGGCATATTTATGGACGGGGTGGTATTTCTTATGATATCCAGCATTCGCATCGTTTTAGACCGGTTGCATTGTACTGAGCTTTAGTTTCTTTCTTTTTATATTCCTACCACATCCGATCAGTTTCTTAACTTTATCTTCCGCTCTAGCCACAGCTAGGAAACGGTGTCTTGACATTACAAACCCTCTCAACCAAAGACTATTTATTTATTAATTAGAATAAGCAGGAGAAAACACTTGCTACCAAAATCCCATGCAACCCAATCCCATACATATGATATATCTATGACATGACACCACCAGAATCCACAGATCATTTGGATGAGGAAAAAAGAAGACGTATCATCACTCATAACCACTTGCTCCTTTACCGACTGACCACCCCCCTGCGCACCATACCATAAAACTTCCTTTACTCCTCATCGATAGCGCAGTTGGGGTGCAGAACGTAGACGGTGCTTTGTGTTTGTGTTTCGCTGCTGTTGTCGACGAGGCCTTCGCCATGGATGGGCATCAGGATATTATCCTAGAAGAGAGATAGTTAGTTTCACTATGTTCAGATGCGCTTTCATAGACATAGTATGAAGGCCCGCATACCTTGACCATCCGCTTCAAGACCTTAACAGCAAGCGCACGCTCGCGCCGCAGATCCTCCTCATTGTTGAGCTCCGCCTCGATCTGCTCCAAATACCAGACGAGGAGATCCTCCTGCTCCACACCCTCACCCGCCTGCGCCTCGTCCTCACGGATACGGCGCACAACGAGGTTCAGGATCTTCATGTACTTGTCGTATGTGATCTTCGTCTTCGTGCGCTGTTGCTGCTCTTGAGGGGCTTCCTCGCGCATGGGGCTGTCGCCGTCCCTGTCACGATCGGCCATTTCCTGGTCCTCTTCGTCAGCGTTGCCGGTGGCGTCTTCCTCGTCGTCGACTTCGACGTCGTCCTTCTCGACAGTGACGATACTCTGGCGGAGGAGGTCGTAGGCTTCACGGACGAATTTGGGGACGACCTCCTCGACACAGTTGACCTTAGCGATGGCCTCGGAGAGGCGGATCAGAGATTCCAGCTGACGGACAGTGATTCGGTACGAAGAGCGGCCCATTCCGCCCTGTGCGTCGTTGGCGCGAAGTTCCTTGTATTTCTCAACGAGGAGAACCTTTGCCTCCTCTCTGAAGACGGGTCGGAACGTCCGGGCGAACCGGACATACCGCTGCAGCTGCTCGGTGCTGAACTCGGGTTCAACGGCCTCGTCGCGGTTCATGTGGACGTTGACGATGTGATCTGCAAGGTTGCGGTCGACTTCCTCGTTGGGTTCGTCGCGGATCACGAAGAACAGATCGAATCTGGACATGATGGGGGCGCTGAAGTTGAGGTTACCGCGAAGGGTTGTCTTGGGGTCGTAGCGGCCGCCGATGGGATTTGCGGCGGCGAGGATAGAGGCGCGCGCGTTGAGGGTTGTGTGGATGCCGGCCTTGGCGATGGAGATTGTTTGCTGTTCCATTGCTTCGTGGATGGCAACTTGGTCGCTGATGTCCATCTTGTCGAACTCGTCGATCGCGCAGATACCGCCGCCGTTCTGTTAGGTATTAGCTGTCGTCCATTAGGTGTGGTAGGTGCGCAAGTAAGAACATACCGCCAACATGAGAGCGCCAGCTTCAATTGTAAACTCGCCAGTTTCGGCATCCTTCACGACTGATGCGGTCAAACCAGCAGCAGACGAAGCCTTACCACTGGTGTAGACAGCACGGGGGTGTAAAGAGCAGATATACCTAAAGGAGTGTAAGCATCTTTATCGAAGTTAGAATAGACAGTTGAGGGACTTACTTGAGGAATTGACTCTTGCTTGTTGACGGATCACCAACAATACAAATATTGATATCACCACGTAGCTGCAAGCTCTCTCGCGAAGTCGTCTTCGCCACTCCTCCGACCAACTGAAGCAACAAGCCCTTCTTGATCTGCCGGTGTCCGTAAATCATAGGCGCGATTGAATCGACCAGTCGAGAATAGATGTACTCTGAGTGTACCATACTCTTCAGGTCATTCACTTCTGAAGGACTCAAGCTCTGGAGGAACGCCTCTTGTGCCTTATCATCATCAGGCTCGGGGTCAGGGTTCTGGTTTAATGAACCCAGGATTCTGTGTGATTGGCCGCTCAGTTGCTGGTTGGATTGTTGGCCAGGAGTGGTTGTATCAGGAGTGACCATGCAAGCCAAGAAAGCCAACCTGTAGGTTAGATCCCTCACACCAAGGGACTTGAGACCGCTAACACCACCGCCACCAACATCGCTACTACGGAAAGCACTGTTATCGCGTACTGCCTCGGGGCGCACACCCGGCAGGCCAAGCTGGCTGACATCAGGAATCACAATCAGTGTGCCTGTGAAGATAGAGCGTTCACCAGCCTTGACACGATCTACCATCTCGCCGCGCAGGATCACATCCATAGTGCGGGGCATGCTACCAGTCGGGATCTCGTGCGAGGACTCCTGCAGCTTAACCTTTTGCCAGTCAATAAAAGTACTCTTTCCAATATCCAGGTGCCACCCGAAGCGGTTTCCGCAGGTGTTGTTTGGGCATTGCGTGGGTTCCGTGTAACGGAAAGTCTGTTCGATGTTGGAGCAAACCGACCTACAAGCCTGGCAGAGGAAGGTTCCAAGAGACAGTTCCGGACGGATTTCAGAGGTTCGTGTGACGGTACCCGAGACTGAAAGCAGTTTTCCGATTTGAGATGTGCGAAGTTGCCGCAGTCTGGAAACGAGAGGGAGATTGTAGAACGCCAGAGAGAACAATTTGTCCGTCTGTTGGTGACGAGTCTTCTCACGTATCGTTTTCGCCAACTTGGGATCATCAGAAACGCTAGAGTTGCCGGCCATCAAGGATGTACCGGCCTGGGAAGAGACACTGGTCGTCGCCTGCCGGTGGGAGACAAAGTATTCGGGTTCGTATTTGGCAATCAGGTTGTGCAGGGCCTTGACCAAGAATGGCTGAAAACGGTAGTATTGGTTTGCAATTGCATCTGCCAAAATCGGGTTGTCCAGAGAGGTCAAATGCGTAAAGTCCACATACAGTGTCGACAGCTCCCACTTGGCCATTCCATGGATCTGGGCAACATAGTATTTATCGCTCATCGGCGCCGAAGATGGCGGTGGGTGTGGTGTAGGTGCAGCGTCCTCTTGGTAACTCTCCAACAATTCTTCAAAAGCCTGCTGTACCTTTTCACCTGCCAAATCAGGCACTGGCGGGGGTCCAGCAACATAGGGATTGCGCAGCCGGGTCACGGTCGACCCGTTGGACTCGGCAACTTGGTCGTCAGGGAAAGCATTGGCATCGCTCATAGGAGCGTTGCTCTCTGAGAGCGGTTGCGGCCTTGAACTGCTCGGCAGGTTATCTGAGTGTAGGGTTTGGTCATCGCGAGAGCCAGCGGTTGAGCCAAGCTCGGACTGGAGGACGGCGTCAAAAAGGGAGGACATGGCGAAGGTGGCCGGGGAGAGGCCGAGCGAGTTTTCTGTTGTTCAGATCACGAACTCCGTGGTTGAGAAATTTAGGGAGTGGACGCTGTCTGTGGCCGTTGCTCTCCGCAGTGTTGAGCCCAAATGTTTTGCTGCGGCCCTCCGAAAAGCCAATGAATTCTTCCAAGGGGGAACGCGTGTGCGACACGAAACGCGTCGGTGGCGGTGTAAATCCGCACCGACGCGTAAAGTGGTTTTCGGCGGCTTAGGTCAGCAGGGCTCAGCGCACGGACCGTGGATGGCAGAGGATGGGCACACGCTAGTCTCGTTCGGGCCCCTCAGACAAGGTCCAAGCGGACAAAAAGGGACTGAATTATCCAATAAATCCAGTGGAGATTGTTTGCGAATGAAGGCCTCTGAGGTGTCGATTTCGCGACCCCCACTCGTCAAGCCAACGCTACTGTCCGTCGAGTTGTCGAGTCGTCGAGTCGTCGAGTCGTCGTCCGTAGGCGGAGGAATGCAGAGACAGATAAGCGAAGCGCCTGCTTCCCCAGAGGAGGCCCTTGAACCCTTCTCCAGCGACCTTTCTCCTTATTCAGCGATCCCCACGATCCCTCGAATATGAAGTCCTGACGGCCTCTCCCACCCCCAATCCACCCGTCAATTGCCTGCCCCCGCCGTAATGGCCGCAAACAGGTGTCTGTCGGCTGATCCCATTCACATCGAGGTCCTCTCTGAACCACGTGCCGGGCCCTCTGAATCTCATCTACGCCGTTGGTCACCGAGCATTTACTTCTGTCGTACTCACTGTCCACTCATGATTTCCCTAACATCTCATTTCCCCAGGGAGCGCCAGCGAAGATCTCCAGAACCTCAAGCTCAAGCGGCAGAAGCGCATCTCTGGCGATGAATCAACAAAGAGCCAGTCCTTCTACTTCGTCGACTCGAATTCGTCCTCCCGCGAAAAACGCGCACATGTCATGCGACACCATGTTCAAGAGAAAAGGAGACAGCAGCGGCATACACATTCACGCAATGGTAGTGATAGGAGGGCCAATGGCCTGCTCCCGCATCTCTCGTGGGAACAGAAGCAGCCGGAAGTACAAGAGAAGACAGAGAACAGACAACACGATGCCGTTCCCTCTCCGAGCTTCCCAGATCGCACATCGCCCACCTTAAGCGCAGTAGGTCAACATGATGCAGAACCTTCTTTCATTCTTCTGCTCCCGAAGCTAGAATTGGCCTTGTTCGCTAATCGAGAGTATTATAGCCAGAACCCCATCCCCTTAATCTCTCGCGCACGAAACCTACCTTCATTCCTTCCGAAACTCCTCCACATGTACCGTCACCGGCCACTATACTTGATGCCTCAAGGAAAGACCCATTCGACAGTCTACCCAGCACCCGGTCTGCAGACGTGGTGCTGGCGGACTATTGGACGAATAAGCTGACCTACTGGTCTGGTCAGAACACATACCTCAAACACTGTGTCTTCAAAACCGCCATGAGCCATCCGTTATCATTCCACGCCGTCATACTCTCATATTGCGCGCGATGGAAATCTCAACTATACAACCAAAATAACACCACCGAAATTGATTACCACCTCTCCCACGTTGCAAAAGGGATCGAAGATGCCATGAACGGCCACCTAAAGATCGACAGTGACAGCCTCGCGATGGCCCTCGCCGGCCTAGCTCTACAAGAAGATCGCTTCGGCTCAAAAGATCAGGCAATGAAGTATGAAGACCGTGCCGTCCAGATCCTGCGCACGCGTCCACGCTCTAGTGGGCTTGCTGAGGTCTTCCTCCACTACGTCCGCTATGTCACTGTGCCCCCTCCCCTAACAAGCCCAATCCGCTGGCAAGATGGGCAGGAGTGGCTCGTCACTTTCCTCCGCGCAGCCGAGGGACTCATGAACTCCCACAACACGGAGAAATACCTCACCTCCGTGCCCCAGCGCCGCAACGCCTTCCAAATCGGAAGCCCTCTCTTCTCGCTTCTCTCCAGTGGGCCCCACCCCTCCCGCGTACCCCATGATTCCCGCATCTACGTCGTCCGCAACGTCCCCACGCAGGAAATCACTCGCACAGCCTCCCTGATCTATATCACCGCGGCGCTCTGGGATTTTCAGGACACACCCAACCAGACAGCGCGCTTCCTCGACCACCTCCTACACATCGTGAGGAAGCACGAGCTAGATCACCGTCCAGCCTGCGAGACATTCATCTGGCTCCTCCTTGAGGAAACCTGCGACACAGATCTCAAAGATCCTGAACGTGGCTGGTCGACAGGGGCACTACTCAAAATCCATAAACAGCTGCGCCCGGACCTTCAGTTTCAGTACAACGAAACCTTGCTGAGTTTCCTCATGCTGATGAGTCCATTGAAGGGTGTGGACACATTTGAAAAGGAGCTACGACCTGCTTCTCGGGTAGAGGAGGCCTGATTTTAATAAATGCTATTTGCCATGTACTGGTTTTCATGGTAGGCAGTTGTATGTGGGCAGGTGTGGAAGGAAAGCGGGCGGGAAAAATCCAGATAGATACCCCATGGCTGTGGCTAATTCGGAATACATTGTTGCGGGCACATTTTTATCTAGTTTACCTAGTTATTGTACTCAGACCAGGCGTGGCCTATCCAATCCATTTCGGAACTTAGATCTTTCCCCTGTTTCCACCGTTACTTTACACCCTCAATATTACGAAGCAAGGTTCTTGCGTTCAATGACATTGTCTTGTGATTATTATTTACTATTAGATCTCCAATCAAGATATAGAAAGAGTATATCCCACCAAAAAACGGAAAAACAGCCAATCGCATATCCCATCGTAGACGGCAGATGACATAGATGAATATGTATACGTCAACCACCACTGATTCTCGGGTATCAAGGTATCCAGTATAGCATGAGATAAAAAGTATTCAAAAAAAAAAAAAAAGGAGCATGATAAAGAGGAAAGTGCGAGACATCTCGTCTTGAGTATAACAACACTTCGTGGGATCACTTTCATTGAGCCAGCCGATCTCGTTTCAGTAGACGGACGTTAGGTGACGAAAAGCGATGGTCTGGCGCTTAGTAGTAGATCTTCTCCTCGAAAATTGGCGGGACACCCTTGTCGACGTTCCAGACGATGTGGTTCTTCTCGTCGAGCCAGGCCTCATCGTCCGTGATAGGGATGACACGGCTCGTGTGCCGGACCTCCTGCGTACTGATGCCCATCTCGTCGCGCGGGATCCAGAGGAGAGGAGGCTGCGCCCTAATGCATGGGTGATAGTAGGCATTTTCCTCGACCTCGGGAGCGTAAGTGGTGGCTTCTGAGGCGCTTGGGACCCAGCGGCGGAGCTGCTCGTAGCCTGCGTACTTGTCCGGGCGGAGATACTTGGTCAGGAAGTTCACCTTGGGTTGAACAGGGGTGGTTTGAGTAAGACCCTTCTCGGCGGAGTCAACGTTTCCAACCCTGGCGCCGTGGCCGTTTTCGTGACCGTCAGCGGCGGAGCTTGCAGCTGTGATGCCGTCGTGCTCCTCACCGTTGGCGGTAGACGCGAAAGTAGCCTCACGAGAAAGGAGGGCCTCCTCCTCAGCCTCAAGGTTCTTGGGAAGGTAGTTGATAAGAGGGTCGAGAGCCTGGTTAAGCGAGAACTGATAAATGATCATAACCACGAGCAGGATGATCATGAGAATTAGGGGACCCAGGGCGATGCGGGCAGCGCCGGTTGAAATTGCGAAGAGACCAATCAAGCAGACTACAAGGAGGTAGCAGCCCACAGTGATGTGCTGGAGAGCTCGGGCGAAGTTCTTGCCCTGAGTGTCGATATCCGCGTTGGAGACGTAAAGCAGATTATAACGATAGGCAAAGTAGAAGAGGTATAGGCCAATAGTGGCAAATCCAAGAACCAGAGGCGCAATGCAGGAATAAGTGATGGCTATAAGCGATTAGTCCGGGGACACATTTACAATCCGAAATCGTTGATACGCACCGATGACAGCCAGAAGAGTGAAGATAGGGTATACGGTTCCCCAGCCCAGACCCGCAAGGTTTGACCAGCGGGAGTACATCTTTCGGGGAGT
This sequence comes from Aspergillus baeticus, assembly GCA_027569055.1. Classification (NCBI taxonomy): domain Eukaryota; kingdom Fungi; phylum Ascomycota; class Eurotiomycetes; order Eurotiales; family Aspergillaceae; genus Aspergillus; species Aspergillus baeticus. The sequence goes on from JAPDEI010000064.1 coordinate 134,805, forward strand.
GTTGTCCAAGATACGGCCGAGAACCTTTCCTAGGATCAAGCCAACGATCTGTAGAAGGGCACCGGAGCTGAATGACAGCCCCTGTAGAACGATATACGAGATATAAAAGTTGGACGCGGTGGGAATCTTGTTGGCAAGTAAGCTGGGGGCACCTGTAGGGTCGTCTATAATATCCGACACAACACTCGAGGCTGAGGAAGCGAGTGTGACAACCAGGAAGACTTGAACCACCTGGAAGAAGAAGTAGAAATTCTGGGTCGTCAGTTCCACAGCTGCCAGGCTGGGAGCCCCGCCAATCTTTGCCATCACTGTAAGGTTTGTAAGCTCGAGGACCGACAACTAAAGGATTACTACAGGTATACTCACGTCGAAGAATAATAGGAAGCAGGGCCATCAGCACAGACATGAGAATAGTGGGAAGAAGACCAGTAATCGCGCCCTTGATGAAGCCGGGAACATGGTCGATGAAGCGAAGGAAATGAACACTGTCAGTCAAGCTGTCAATGTTGGAGAGAGAACCAACAAAGGCCGTTGGAATTGCCCAGAAGATGACCAGCGCGCCGACGAAAGCAACCGATGCCGCATAGCGAATAATGCGCTCCCACCACTTGATACGCAAGTTTGACCAGATGATTTGAGTAGGTTCCAGACCAATGTACCGCGGTGCCATGTGCAAAGGAAGGTTGTGCGCAACGGATTGGTAGGCGGCCTGGGCATCTGCCTGCTCGTAAAACTCGACAAAGACCGAGGAGACGAGATCCGCCTCGCCTGCCCTGTGGTTGCCTTGGAGCTTCTCGATCTCCGGGGTAAGACGCTCGATTTCCGACCTCGCCCAATTGATAGTATCGACCTTCTTACCAATAAGGAGCTTAAGTCGATGCGTAGGTCGGTCGGATGGTTTGACCCACTGAGCTGCGACAGAGCCAGACTCTCCATCGTCCTCGCCGGTGGTTTCGGGGACAACAGGTTCCTCGACATTCCCTCCTTTCTTGATTTTCTTGAGCCGCGCACCATTGGCCATCCGAATCAGCTTTGTTTCCGCAGCCTCTAGTTTCATAGCAGCTTTCTCGCGCTCGTCAACCATATCTGACAGCTCGGCAGTGTTTGTCGTGAGCCACACATTTTTCACTTTGTTTGCGCCGAACATGCGCCTAATCTTGTCGCGACTCAGGTAATCTTGAGGAACGGCGGTGAAAAGCACGGTGCGAGATGAGAGGCGGCTCGCATATGCGCGAGAGAGGGAGTACGCCTGGCGCAAGTTGATGTAGAAAAGACTCTCGCGGGTAACAGTGAAAAAAACAAACCCTATAGAGAATCAGGTCAGATTCAACACTATTAAGTGCAGGCATACTTACCGACAAAAATCCAAGCGATAATTGCGTGCCCGAAGAAACGGGCATAATTCTTGTCAGAAACGTTCGAAAAGCTCAGGACGTCCAATTGCTTCATTCCATTGCCTCCTGTTCCGTTCAATGGCATCAGTATGGGCCAAGTAATCAATGCGCCCACGAAGCAAATCGTGGTGATGATCTTGAGAAAGCGGAGCAGAAGATAAGCATCCATAGAGTGGTGCTGCAAGACATATTCGTCGGGTAGCTTGTACATGTCCCGCAGCCAACCCGTAAGGCCAGTTGACGAAGGAGGAGTGCGTTCCGAATCTCGCAAAACCCCAAGATAGGTTCGCGGCATATACATTCGGCGCTCGCTACGTCGCAGAATCACGAAGACCACAACCATGGCGGCTGCGACCGCCAAGGCAGGTATCAACGTGACGAGGAGACTGGAAGCCGAGTTGGAGTTTTGGTCGTCCTGTCAAGGTCAGATAATGCGATCGTGCGTTCAAACCGATTCAACCTACATCCATGGTGACTCTGGTTGGCTCGATATGTCGAGCAGTATCCGAGTCTAGAGATGGCTTGAGAGAAAAACAGTTCTGGCTCAGGATTGCCGAGCCGCAGGACGAGGTAAATCGGCCAGGGAAAGGAAGAATGCCACGAGAGCCGATAAAGGATGTTTAAGATAGAAATGGGCAACCCCCAGGAAAGAATGTGATCAGAGTCGGAAAAAGAAAAAGAAGCGAGAGCTGGAGAGGGGCAACGTGCCAGCCGTGGGTGTCGTGGTCCACGTCGAGGGATAAAAAACAAATCAACCACAGGAAAAAGCAAGCCTTACGCTCCCATTGGGACGATCAAGGCGTTAAAAGAGTGGAATGAGCGTCTGCTGCTGCCAGTCAGAGACTCGAAGTGTCATTGGATTGAGACGCTGGAAGGTGATGACGACGAGAGCCCAAATCTCTGGTGGTCGGGTTTACAGCTTCGCAATCTGGGTCGATCCAGCCGAGGCGCGATCGCCGATTTGGTCTGCTCTGCGTTTCAGCCACGCCATTTCATCATGACTCGTCCGACCGACCGACCGTACCTGCTCGGGTTCAGGAGCTTCCCCTGTACCCAGGACAGGTACTACCTCGGCGTCTTTCACCTGAAAAACGCAGTTCTACAGAAGATATACATTTCTATAGAAGATCCAGAGTTGCGAACAACTTCTTCAGATGCAAATTTGATGTTGAGGCTTCAGCTCCATTTGAGCGCAAACCCAAAGCGTCAAAGTTTTAATAGATCGGCTCTTAGCGCAATTCTACAGGGTGTTAGCGCTATGCTAAAGCTGTGCCATTTTTTTGCTGCCGCTGCTCCTTTGCTTCCTAGTGGCAAATTTCCACCCCCTTGGCTGTGGTCTCATGCCTCTTGGCTGAGAAAACTGCTTTCATCGCAGCACCTGCAAAAAAGTTGTCTACAATCTAAGTGAGATAGAGAGTGCAACGCTTCAGGTGGTACTTGGGCAGTTGGAGATTGGAGGAGAATACAACATTTCAGGATCGTGATGTAATAATCACATGACTGCTTCGTCCTGGCGCTACGCTCGACTTTTCCAGATCGGGTCATTCTATTGAGAGTTCTCCAACCCCTCGGAGGAAACAGGATGTTTCTCTGAGTCAAGGAATCCTTGTCAAAGGCTCACAGGTCATCAATGATGTATTCGTCGCATATGTTGTAGTCTCCCCCACGATCGTCTGAACAATAACACGGCCAGATATCAACATGGTTCAAATCAAGCCTCCATGCCTGCACGGCTCAATGGGAGACCGGATTTGACCAGAACACGGATTTCCCATCCCAAAATTCTGGGCGCTGAATCCTAGACCCATACTTTATCCTGCTGATCCTGATAACCAGTACCATGAAACAGTCTTCCTAACTTCGGTCAACCCCGTCCGGTGGTCCACCGCATCTTGCTTGAACTTCTTGTTCCAAGGATCAAAGGATCTGCTTGGAATTTTTTGCTCACGAACTGGTGATTCTGTTACCTCTCAAGTTCCATCATAATCCCATCAACAACTCGTGACCAATCGGCCAAGGGCCCGCATCTCAGCTCGCCTCGAATTTCCTTGTTCATGCGCCACACTCCACAGCAGCTCATTCTTTGTGGCTGTGAAGCGTCCGACAGACACCTTCCAACCCTCAGGTGCCTCTAAAGCTCTGACCTCTCACCATGAGGCAAACACATTACCTCGCCTTTATCGGTCAGGCAAATACTATCTCCGTGTCTAGGTCTCTGAATGTCAGTGCGATTCTAATCCAATTGCAGCATTGGCTACTGTGTGGGCGCGAACTATACAGTTCAGCAAACTACAATGCTAGGGAAGATGCTTTACCCCTACGCCACAGAGCTCTACACTCTTCTATCATAGCGGTGGCGCCCTTTCATTTTAGTCAAAAGATCGGTGCTACCAAGATCAAAGCTTCGCCGAGTGTCTGATTGGAAGTATATCCCCAACTGACTCGTACTAGTAGGTCCTTCCAGGTTTTTACTTGCCTCTCTTTGTAATATACACTTGTTAGCTTCTCGAAAATCACCCTTAACTGTCTCCATTTTGTACTTGGGGAGATTCCTGTGCTGCTTTGGGGAGCTAGTAGCTAGATGAGGCAAAATCCAACCATTTTGCTTACATATATATATATATATATATTCGCTCCGGGTTTGCGAAGGGATAGACGCGAGATAAAGACAAAGCTAGGATCTGATGTCGCCCTTACAATCGTTCTTCCCAATCCCAGCTCGGATTATCGACTAGACTAGTTCCATCAAGGCATGCCTGCGGGCGAGATTGTGTAAATTGCCCTTCTTGTGGTGCTGCATCTGCTTGGGCAGGAAAAGTCGCTGCATCACGGCGACGAACACGAAGGGCTATGCTTGCGGCCAATTGACGAATGGACGACTGCCGGCTGTCTGTAGGAAGCTGTTCTTATGCAATTTTCCCTGTGGAACATGAATGAACCCTGGATTGTATGCGATGAGTGAGTCGTAGAGGTCTGGAACGACTGGATTGTTGGGGTCCCCGCATCGGGTCGTGTCATGTGCGATAAGCCGATGCCGACGTCAGACTAGTAACCCGACGTTGACGGTTGATCATCAAGGGAACGCCTGATTCCTTGACATCGAGTCAAGCACCAGCCACGATGGAGAAACCCGAGCCTGAGCTTCCCCAGCACAATCCCGTTGCCTCTCCGGCTACCCCTGAGCGGCCCGTCTGGAAACGACGCGTCGCTGGCGTTGTCGTGGCTGTTCTGGTCGCATGGTATGGCCTCACTCGTCTGCAGACATGCGGCACCGAGCGGGACCCGGTTGAGGAGGTGCTGAGTCTACAGCCTCTGACTGGTAATATCAGATGATGACTTCACTCGATAATTCTTGACTAACAGGTCCAGACGGACACAATGACTTCCCCTTCTTCCTTCGCGCTTTCTACGGCGACCATATCTACCAGAGCAACTTTTCCGATCAAATATCTCTACCCTATCAGGTCGACTTTCCTCGTCTAGCTCAAGGCCGGATCCGTGGCCAGTTCTGGAGCGTTTACATTGGATGGTACAGCTCATTGAACTCAGATGATAGCTGGGGTGCTAATAGTGGACAGCAACGATACGCATCCCGAACCGGACTACACCTACGTTCACGATACCCTCCAACAAATTGATGTCGTCCGCCGCCTCGCAGAATACTACCCAGAGCACATCGAGATCGTACCCGACAGCACCGCCTTCCGACAGACCTTTGAAACGTCTCCTTCCAAGATAGCCAGCTTCCTCGGTGTCGAGGGCCTACACCAGATCGGCCACAGCCCAGCCACCCTCCGCCTTTACCACTCCCTTGGCGTCCGATACACAACCCTCACACACGTCTGCCACAACAAGTACGCCGATAGCGCGACACCCACCACCCCGCGGCACAATGGCCTCTCTGCAGCAGGACGGGCAATGGTCCACGAGATGAACCGCCTCGGCATGGCTGTCGACCTCGCCCACGTCTCTGCAAAGACAATGCACGATGCTCTCGATACCTCTAAAGCACCTGTGATCTTCTCACACTCCTCAGCCTACGCTCTCTGCTCACATCCTCGGAACGTCCCCGACGACGTCCTCCACCGACTCGCGGACAACGGCGGCGTGATCATGATTACCTTCTTTCCAGAGTACACGCGCTGCGATGACCCCGCGAGTGCGACACTGAGCGACGTTGCGGATCACATCCAACATGTGGGCGAGCTTATCGGATATCAGTATGTGGGACTAGGGTCGGACTTTGATGGAATGGAGAGCACAATCACAGGATTGGAGGATGTTAGCAAATATCCGGATCTGATTGCGGAGTTGCTGAGGCGAGGTGTTAGTGTTGAGGATGTAGCGGGAGTTATTGGAGGCAATATCTTGAGGGTTATGGGTGAGATTGAGCAGGTGAGCAAGCAAATGATTGAGGATGGGATTACTCCGCTGGAGGATGACAGTGTTGATGTTTAGATGGCTGGTAATGATTTTCTGGCACCGTTCAATTGTTATAGACTGTTACGAAACAAGGTATCATGGGCTCGATAAATAGTAACTAAGGTTGTTGTCTGCTGGCTACTACCTCATGAGCGCCTGAGGCTGCTCGTACTAAGAGTTTTACCTACAAACACGGTGAGACTTAGGGTGCATTCGTCGCCCTATTATCGAGGTCGGTCTACGGCTGCATGCATCGTCCCTGAAGCATCGTAACAGAGCCAAATGCTAAATGCAAGGAGGGCTTATAACGCCTGAAAATGCAGGTCAATGCATTTCTACACCGAAGCTTGATACAATAAGGACTTTATTACTCGAGCTTGCCGTATAGAATTCGGCACAGTACTGTAAGTATATAGACGCTACCCCTTGCAAGCCCCTCTCCCCTTCGTCGGGTTCAAGCCAGGAGGAATGCGCCTCAAGCAAGGGATGATAATTGAAGCTCTCTCCTCAACACCTGTTATTTTCTTTCAACCATCGTGAGCTCCCTATCCCGAGTGTCTAGTACTCAGAATCATTAAGATTATTCTTCGAGGGGATTGATATCAGAATGCGCGCCATCAACTTTTCCCTCAGCCTCCTCTTCCTACTCGCCTCCACCTCTGCAGCCACCAAAACAACTACGGTAAGCGCAGCGCATGCCGCGATCTAACCTGTCACACCCCCAGAGCGGAGCAGATACTGACGTCGATCGTGCACAGATTGGTCTGGAGACGGAAGAGATGAGTCGCGGTGTGATTGTTCCGATGGATGATTGCTTTGGTATTGACGAGTAGTGCGTCACTATATCACCTCGAACGGACGAAAGAGTGAACTAACTCGACAATAGTGAAGTCTATACAGTGGCAATTACGAAGAAGTGCCGATTCTTTGCGTGAGTCCCAGTCAACGGTCCCTTCTTCTCCATCGACCTCTCGAGTAAATACTAATTGAGTAGAGGGCCAATGTGCACAGGCCGAAACGCCCTTCTCGAACCCGGCGAACACTCATCGAAGAGTCCTGTCCCGGTGGGAAGCGTGCTATGCGAAGAACCGGATCTGTTCTAAGAATATTGATGTCAACCTTGTCAGCCGTGTCGGCTATATGCCTGAAGTTGCATTTACTATTGGATAGATTTCATAATAGAATCCCTTGCTTGAGTACTTTAATTACCTTTACAGAAACCTTCAGGAGCTGCATAGATGCTAGAATACGAATATAAAGGCTAGCTGTTGCTCCGTATAGCCAGGGGAAATTGCAATCAGCACCCATCAAACCACTGCGCCAGAGGCCGATAATACACGATGCATTTTCTCTTCTCTCTTGCAGCCCTGGCGGCTGCTGTTTCAGCGGCACCAGCACCCCTACCACAAGCTGAGAACTTAGCATCAGCAGCTCAGCAGTGCTCCAGGGGCCAAGCCTTAATTCGCAAAGAATGGTTTGTCTAGCTTCCCTTTTATGGTGCACGAACCCAGCTGACTGAGACAGGGGGACGCTTTCCACCACCGAGCGACAGAATTACATCGACGCAGTCTGGTGTTTGCGCGGTCTTCCCTCTGTTCTTCCGAATGAGCAGTATCCTGGTGTCCGAGACCGTCTGGATGACTTTGTCGCGTACGCTGCCTTTCCACCTCTACTCGTGTATAGAGAGAGGAAAGCTAACAGAGATAGAACGCATATCAACTATACCACCGTCATCCACAAGAACGGCGTCCTCCTCCCCTGGCACCGCCACTACATCCACCTCTGGGAAACAGCCTTGCGCACAGAGTGCGGGTATCAGGGTAGTGTTCCGTACGTTGGCCCTGTCCACATCTCCTCCCCCCCCCTCTCTTGTCTAGATTCGCTCGTACTTATAAAATGACTAGCTACTGGGACTGGACTCTTACCCCAGACCTCTACTCCAACACCATCTTCAACCCGGCCCAAGTCCCCGACACATCCCTCTCAGGCGACGGAACCTACAACGCAACCGAGCAAGCCCTCCGTGACAGCACAATCCTCTCGCTCCCCGAAGGCCGCGGCGGCGGGTGCGTGACCTCCGGCCCCTTCGTCGACTGGCCCGTCCACCTCGGCCCCTTCACATTCGCGCAGGCGTACGCCTACGCGCCCCTACCCGAGACCGCCTTTGCGTATAACCCGCGCTGCCTGCAGCGGAACCTGCAGCCTGCCGTTACCGAGCTATACAACGACCAGGCTGTTGTTGATCGCTTGCTCAACGCGCCTGATATCAATGGGTTCCTGGCTGTTCTCGATCCGAGCACGTCGGGGGTAATGGGGGCCCATGGCGGCGGCCACGATGCCGTCGGCCCGACGATGGCGGATGTGTTTGCGAGCCCGCAAGATCCTGTTTTCATGCTGCACCATGGGATGGTGGATCGGATGTGGGCGCTTTGGCAGCGGAACTCGGTTGGCGTCCAGGGCGTGGATGAGGCGAGCAGGCTGTTTGCGTTGAATGGCACAGCGGTTATCAATAACCCGCCCGCGGAGGCGCTCGTGACAACGGAGACGGTCGTGGAATTTGGCGTGTTGGATCAGCCGAGGAGGCTTGGGGAGCTTATGGATGTCGCTTCTGCAGAGTATTGTTATCGGTATGATGGGTGAGCTCTGGGGCTCTTTCTGCGCCATAGCCACTGGATTAGTCGAGAGGTGATATATTAGTGATGAGAGGGGTTTGTATATGATTATCGGCACGGTATAGGTGCTGTTATCATAATGTTTAATACAATCTTTATTTGATATCATGTGGAGAGACGCGATACTTAAGCCTCGATTGTTCCCGAGTTCCTCGGCGCACCCTCCTTCCACCGCTGCAAGCTAAGTTCATAAGCGCCGCTGGCCTTCCATGCACTCAAGATCAAGTTGACAATATGATCCATCCCCTTGCCATGCTTAACAACTGCAAACACCGTCGGACCCCCCTCACGCATCTTCGCCGCATCGCGTTCCATAACGGCCAGATCTGCACCCACAGCCTCGGCAAGATCGATCTTATTCACAACGAGCAGATCCGACCCCGTAATTCCCGGCCCGCCCTTGCGCGGCACCTTGTCACCACCAGCGACATCGATGACGTAGATGATGAAGTCGGCGAGTTCGCGCGAGTAGTTGGCGGCAAGGTTGTCGCCTCCGGACTCAATGAGAAGGAGGTCGGTCTGGAACTGTCGGTGTAGTTGTTGGAGGGCGAGCAGGTTTGCGCTGATGTCTTCGCGGACAGCGGCATGCGGGCAGCCACCGGTTTCAATTGCACGGATGCGGTCGGCGGGGAGGGCTTTGTTGCGGGTGAGGAACTCGGCGTCTTCGCTATTTCTTTGTTAGACTTGTTTTGCTGCTGCGAGTAGGTGAGATGGTTGGGTGTACCGGGTGAAGATGTCGTTGGTCACGGCGGCGATGTTGTATTCATCTCGGAGGGCGCGGGAGAGGGCCAGCATGAGAGCCGTTTTGCCTGAACCGACGGGTCTATTCTTGTTAGCCCTAAGGAAACCATGAGGAATATTCAGCTCGCGTACCCTCCGATACCGATGGTGAATGCGCGGTCCTTCCAGTCACGCCCCTCAATCAGAGGCATTTCGCGGTTGACGTACGAGCCCGGACCATCGAGGATCTCGTGCGAGTGGCCATGATCGGCAATGTTGTCATGGGAGTGGGAGTGCGAGTGGGAGTGCGCCATCTTGCTGAGTATACCTTAGTTGCGAAAATAAGAAGCAGCCCTGCAAAGGTGGTGTGGTGTGGTGGTGAGGGGTCGTTTTTCGGAGCCCCGCTCGACAGATCTCAGCTCCCGTTGGCTGCGAGTCTCCAACACCCGCACTCTCCCCCTCTCTCATGCCTCCTCCAAGACTCCATCCCAGCCCAAACGATCCTGTCAATTCGCAGAGCTTGTATCCTCCGCGGCATGTTCGATGTCGTTATAGTACCCTTAGAGCGAACTCTCGCAATTTGAAGCATAACCGCGATGGAATCGCTGCCGCCCGGACCAGCTTCGCGGAGTCTCCCCGACTCCAGGCTAAATGGCACGTTTATCCAGCCTTCTTGCCTGCCAAAACGCTCGGCACCTAAACCAAAAGCGAACGCCCTCTTCCGCTCGTGGTAGAACTGCGGGCTTAGACCCTGACTTGGTCCACGACCCCGGCCTGTGTGGATGGTACGCCAAGTTGGCCAACCCCACGGGGAAGCTTCATGGCTGCCGTATCCATCAAGGAGGCAAGCCGGCCCTCTAGCCTGGAGCCAATACCTGCAGGTTTTGGACGGGGATTTTACCCGCCAACAGTCTTCTCATTCGATTATGGTTAAACATTGTTGCACCAATGCATTCTTGCTGCAACATATTTGGCTGAAGCGAGACTTGAGACATGAGCTCCGTATAAACTACCCTCGGGTATAAAACTGGAGAGATCGCCCCATGAACATGCTCCCCATCCCTACAGCACCGGCCTTTTACTTCCACTCTATCGTTCCAACCAGTCGATTTTTATTACCTCCACAATGGTTGTCGTGGGTAAGCAGCGCGAGGAGGATCTCGCGGAGCCCGTCCTCGAGACCCTGATCGCGAACGATCGCACGCCGTGGTACAAGAAACCGAATTTGCGAATTCTGTACCTGATCCTTTTCCCTGCTTGCATGGGTATTGAAATCACCTCTGGATTCGATTCGCAGATCATCAACACGGTCCAGATCGTGTACACATGGAATAAATGTTCGCCCAACCCTTTCTGCTTTTGCGACCATCTTCCGTGGTGCTAATTGACATTTGGCAGATTTCGGCGACCTGACCGGCGAGATGACTGACGATGGTCTCCCCGAGTATAAGATTCCGAGTGAACTCAAGGGTTTCCTTGGGTCTGCGTACTCTCTCGGTGCTATTCTCTCGCTCCCATTCGTCCCATGGCTTAACCAGCGATTTGGTCGTCGGTGGACCATCATGTTTGGCTCCTGGGTCAGCCTCCTCGGTGCCATCCTCCAGGGCTTCTCCAATGGAAGTAAGTGAATCAGCCAGTCATTGCACAACTGATGCTAATATTTCTAGCCGCCATGTACTGCATCGCTCGAATTATCCTCGGTTTTGGCATTCCGTTCTGCATTGTCGCCGGTTCCTCGTTGCTCGGAGAACTAGGATATCCTAAGGAACGTGCCATTTTAACTTCGCTTTTCAACTCATCCTACTTCATCGGCCAGATCACTGCTGCTGCAGTTGGCCTAGGAACAGTTACTATAAAAACGGACTGGGCTTGGAGAATTCCGTCACTACTTCAGCTTGCACCAGCTATGGTGCAAGTCGTATTTGTCATGTTCCTGCCAGAGAGCCCTCGGTACTTGATTAGCAAGGACAGGAGGGATGAAGCCGCCGCTATTTTGATCAAGTACCATGCCGAAGGCGATCGCGATTCGGTCATTGTCCGAGCAGAAATGGCCCAGATTGAGAGAACGATCAAGATCGAGCTTGAGGAATCTAAGCAAACCTGGGGGGACATGTTCCGCACCGCGGGTATGCGACGACGACTCTTCATCTCTGGATTCCTCGGCTTGTTTACGCAGTGGTCCGGAAATACCTTGATATCGTATGTGACAAGGCAAACAAATTTGCAATATAGAGGTACTAACTAAGAGGGCTAGATACTACCTGAGTGACTTGCTCGACATGGTGAACATCACGGACAGCGTCGTCAAATCCAAGATCAACATTGGTATCGCCTGTTGGGGACTTATTACCGGAACCACATCGGCGTTGTTCGCACCACGCTTCCCGCGCCGAAGAATGTATCTTATCACTGCCTGCTCTCTGCTCTGCGTGTATATCGCATGGACGATCTCGATGGAGAGGTTCATGACCACGCAGGTCAGGGCCGCAGCCATTTTGACCATCCTGTTCATCTTCCTCTACTCACCTGCTTACAACATTGGATATAACGCCTTGACTTACAGTACGTCCCAATCATTTGCAAGTTGCGTCCAGTTCTATCCCACTAACAATCATCAGCCTACCTCGTCGAGCTGTTCCCGTACTTTGGCCGCTCTCGCGGTATCTCGTGGTACCAGTTCTTCAGCCGTGGCGCCGGTTTCTTTGCCACTTATGTGAACCCCATCGGTCTCGAGCGCATCGAATGGCGCTGGTTGATTGTCTATTCGTGCTGGCTGGCCTTTGAAGTGGTGTTCATTTTCTTCTTCTTCCCCGAGACCTACGGCCGTACGCTCGAGGAGTTATCTTTCTGTGAGTATCCGTGTGATAGATTTCCCTGGCGCCCAGAAGCTAACAAACAACTCTAGTGTTCGAGGGCAAAGAAAAGGCCAACGAAGTTGCTGCCGCTGTCCACAAACAGATCGATGAAGCGGGAGAGCAGAAGGTGGATACGGTTCATACTGAGATCCGCGAGGAGAAGGTGTAAAGTGTACTTGAGTTAGGGTTCGAGTGATATATGCCTGTATGTCTTGAATGGTTTGCTTGACCATGGTGAATTGAATAGCGCTAGCTGCTGGGAAAACCGCTTGTCTCCAATCACACTTTTGAATGTGCAACGTGCATATGATGTCGTTCGAAGACCACTCTCTCAAAGCAAGGACAATAATTGTTTCCTGGAAATACGAGACCTTTTTGGCCTAGTGCTGATAGGTTGCTTTTTGGATACATACCCAAGCTGATTACCAAGACCGCTCGCTCGTATACGCTTACGTTCAATCTTAACAGGTACCCTCCTTTGCTGACTTCGAGCCCCATACTCTGCAAACGAAATCACAATCAGCTCCAATCACCATCGCGAGGACACATGGTCAAGTAGCGCATGATGAGCAAAACGCATGGAAACCCTCTCACGGCCCGCTACCGGGCCGCTATACAAGATTGGACATGCGCTGACGGTTACACACACCTTCCTGCATTGTGCACATAAGTATGTTCGTCTTACCCTCATTCCCTGGATTAAACAACTTATCCCTGACCTCAGCAAAGCAAAAATGACCTGCGAAGCCTGCCGTACTATCCCGCCTGTTATCGCCGAGGGATACACACCTAAGGGGGAATCGTCTGTCATCGGCGGGCTTGGGTTTAGGACATGTACTTCTCGCTTTACAAACTGCCCTTCTAGCCTTACTACTTACTGCTCCGAGAGATCTCAAGTTAATCTAAGAGACTACAGATATAATCGGCCCTCGAAACGCTACAACCGCCCTGCTAGCAATCTACGACATCTTCGGCAACTCCCCCCAAACAACGCAAGGCGCCGACATTCTCGCCGCGCGTCTAAATGCCTTGGTCCTGATACCCGACTTCTTTGACGGCGATGGCGCGAAACCAGAGTGGTTCCCAACGGATACAGAGGAGCGGCACGGGCTCTTGATGGAGTTTGTTGGGCGCAAGGCGAACTGGACGGACGCTGCGAAGAGTGTTCCAGATGTTGTCAAGGCGTATCAGGGCGAGTTCCCGTCTGTACAGAGGTGGGGTGCTTATGGGCTCTGCTGGGGCGGGAAGGTTCTTGCGTTGGCTTCGGGACAGAAGGGAGCAGGGGGCTTAGGAGCGACGGTGCAGGTTCATCCTGGGTTAGTAGTATCTACACACCCGTCCTCTTTCTCGAGTTCTTCTGGGACTGATTGGCCCGATGGAGAGAAGCTGACGTTGCCCAAATACGATAGCCTTATGGATAAAGCCGACGCGGAGAAATTGACGATCCCGCATGCTATTCTTGCATCAAAAGAGGAGCCGGCGGAAGTGGTTCAGGCGTATGAGGAGATTATTACTGCCAATAGCATTGGAGGGTTTGTCGAGACGTATGAGAGCATGTGGCATGGTTGGATGGGAGCGAGGGCGGATCTGAAGGGCGACGAGAATTCGAGAGAGTATACTCGTGGGTAAGTTACCATTACCCCCAAGCTATGTACCCCTTGAAGGGAAGGCTGTTGGGGTGAGCTGACGAATGCTGGTTAGGTATGAGCAAATTGCGGGTTTTTTTGAGAAGTATCTGGTGGATTGATGGATAACTTGTTTCATGTATGCATGTATATAGTTACTTGAAACAGCATGGACTGTACTCAGGAGTCTTGTCGTGTGCATCACAAATGCCGTGTTTGAATATCACCGAAGATGACAGCGAGCTAGCATCGGAACAGGTTAGATCTCACTCGTCATCCGCGAAAATAAATTGAGGACGGGATGAGTCAGCCGCTGCTCGTTCTGGAACCGTCCATTCAGATTGCAGATGGCAGTTGGCCCGTGATTCTAGGTTGTCGTGCCCCTTGGCTAGGAGCAGAGCACACAATCGTTTCATTGAAATTTCAATCTCACTCCGTGTCTCCTCCTTTCCTTTTCATCGCTGCTGTTCGAGTTTCGTTCTCTTTCATTCTCTGGACGACCTCTCATCACTGTCTGCGTCTCCATTCGGTCACAACTCCACAGGCCCTGGCCATATTCTCGTTGTTCTCGACGGATCCACCGATTGGACGACGGCCCTCGGATCCATTGGTTCGAATCCCCTCCGCCCACGAGAAACCGAACCACATTCCAACCCAGGCTCTGTGGACTTAAGGTTCTCCCGTCTTCTTCCCTAAGTTCCCATTTATCTTTGTACATAACCCGCCGATATCCCACTCGTCCCCGGTAGCCGCCTGAAACCTTCTCGACATCTTATCTGATGAAAACCTTCTCTTTGCCCCGCCGTGGTCCGTCGTGATATTCTCCCCTCTGGCCCACGTTGTTAGTCCTTCAGCATGCGGTGGCGGCTGCCTGGTGCCCGGTCGACCCTTCCCGCCAGCGTCGCACTCCTTCTGATTCCTGTTCTTGTCGCTCCGCAGCAGCTGCATGAACCTCGCGATGTTCCCTCCGCCGTATCCGTCCCTCTAAGACCGACGGGTCACGTTCCCGCATACCCTTCTCCTCCCTCCGCGTTGAACGTGAAGTCCAACGATGCGAGCGCCCTAGCAACCCTGGCTCTGGCGGGCTCCGGCCGCGCCGTTCGAGCCCCTCCCGCCCAGGTCAGCAGTGCTCCTGCCGGCCTTGCACCGCAGCTGCATGCGCGGTCTCTTCAGGACTGGGAGGTTGAGGACTTTGTTCTGCTGGCGACCGTCGATGGTACAATTCACGCTCGAGACCGCAAGACTGGAGCTCCCCGCTGGGCCCTCGAGGTCCCGAGTAGCCCAATGGTCGAGAGCATCTACCATCGAGCAAATCGCTCGAGCTTCGACAGTACTCAACCTGAGGATGACTTCATCTGGATAGTCGAACCTAGCCAGGATGGAAGCCTTTATATCTTCAGTCCTGACCCGAATGCTGGCTTGCAGCAGCTCGGATTGACCGTTAAGGACCTCGTGGACGAGACTCCCTACTCCGGAACCGAACCTGCCGTTACCTACACCGCTCGAAAAGAAACCACGCTTTATACCATTGATGCTCGAACTGGTTCGATTTTGAGGGTGTTTAGCTCGCGAGGTCCTATTCCTTCAGGACCGGAGTGCCGCAAGGTTGATGATCTCGATGCTGATTCGGATGATTGCGAGTCGCCATCGGGGACTTTAGTGTTGGGCCGAGTTGAGTACGCCGTGGCTATCCAGAACACCGAAACTGGAGATCCTATTTGTACTCTAAAGTACTCGGAATGGACGACCAACAACCGCGATATGGATTTACAAAGTCAGTATATACGAACTATGGATCAGAGTCATATCTACAGTATGCATGATGGAGTGGTTCTGGGCTTTGACCATTCTCACATGGAGCGCCCTCGCTACACGCAACGGTTTTCGTCGCCCGTGGTTCGCGTTTTTGATGTTGCTCGCCCAATTGGTGTTGACGTACCTGACGCCCCAAAGCCTCTTGTCCTTCTCTCCCAGCCTCTGCAGCCCCCCGACCCAGACTATGGTTCCCTCGACGAACGCAATGACCGCGTATTCATTGACTACACCGAAGGAGGCGGTTGGTATGCCATGTCCGAGGACACATATCCGCTCGTCACTGGGAGAGCCAAGGCCGCCCAATACTATGAGAAAGACTACTTTCGCCGTGGAGAACCCCTAATGAGTTTGACACCAAGCCAGCAAAGGGATGCACTTGCGGGCGTTCATTCCCTCAACAGCCCAAGGCTACCTCGCCGTTATATTCCAAGCATCTCGGGCTCGTCTTCTTCTGATTATTCCAACGATACTCCACGAGAAATCATGCGCAGCCCATCTGAGTTGGCTCTGCCACCGGCTCTGCGCCACAGTGCTATCATCCGCAAGGGTTGGGATAATGCGGTGGACATCGTTGTTGTGCTTATCCTACTCTTCTTCGGCACATTCATTTGGTTTAATTCTCACAACCTTCAAGAACTTGCCAAGCAGAAGCTGGACCTCAAGAACATCATCTCCGCTTATGGACAACCTCCGCTGTCTACGCCATCAACGCCTATCGTTGATTCACATGCCTCAAAGCGAGATCCGAGCACCATTCGTTCTGTGGATAATGTAACGGTGGATATTAATGTTGAGGATGAGCCTCGTATCGACGGGGACATGACTCCGAAGCAGAGCAAAACCCGCAATTCTTTGGCGCCTGATACTACCCCACGAGTTCGTATTCGTGAACCTTCGCGAGACCCTGACGGTGATGATGATGTTGAAGAGATGTCACTACAAGATGCGGGGAAGCCTAAGAAGAAACGCCCGCGTGGTCGCCGTGGAGGCAAGAGCCATAAACGTGGGCCAAAGAAAGAAGAGGGTAGCATTAAAGAGGAATCAGATCATGCTGATGGGAACCTACAGCCTCCAACTGGGTTGTCATTGACCCGTACCGTTTCTAATGAAGTTGTTGAAATGGATGGCGTCATTCAAATTGGACGCTTGAAAGTTTTTACAACAGATGTTCTTGGTCATGGAAGCCATGGAACTGTCGTGTACCGAGGCTCATTTGATGGTCGTGATGTCGCTGTCAAACGTATGTTGGTTGAATTCTACGACATCGCTTCCCACGAGGTGGGACTCCTTCAGGAGAGTGATGACCATAACAACGTTATTCGGTACTACTGCCGGGAGCAGGCAGCGGGCTTCTTCTACATTGCCTTGGAGCTGTGTCCTGGTTCTCTGCAGGATGTGGTTGAGCGCCCATCGGATCATCCCCAGCTGGTTCAAGGAGGCTTGGATATGCCTGATGTCCTCCGTCAGATTGTCGCTGGTGTACGGTATCTTCACTCCTTGAAGATTGTGCATCGTGATCTAAAGCCTCAGAACATTCTGGTTGCCACGCCCCGTGGTCGTACAGGCTCTCGGGGTCTCCGCCTTCTTATCTCAGACTTTGGTCTGTGCAAGAAGCTTGAGGACAACCAAAGCTCGTTTAGAGCTACCACAGCCCATGCTGCTGGTACTTCCGGCTGGAGAGCTCCAGAACTGCTGGTGGATGATGACAAAGACCCGTCAATGATGGGTTCCGAATCTCAGCACACTGAATCGTCGGAGCCAGCAGTTGTGGATCCTCAGACCAATAGACGAGCCACCCGAGCGATTGATATCTTCTCTCTTGGATGCGTGTTCTACTATGTACTCACACGAGGTTGCCACCCCTTTGACAAGAATGGCAAGTTCATGCGCGAGGCCAATATCGTCAAGGGCTACTTTAACCTTGACGAGCTGCGGCACCTTGGCGAATACGCATTTGAGGCTGATGATTTGATTCGATCAATGCTCTCGCTTGATCCCCGTAGACGGTACGTCACTCTATTATTATTATGTATGTAATATACTAATTTTCCCAGCCCCGACGCTAGCGCTGTCTTGACCCATCCCTTCTTCTGGAACCCCTCGGACCGCCTCAGCTTCCTCTGTGACGTTTCTGACCATTTTGAGTTCGAACCGAGAGATCCTCCGTCTGATGCGCTCTTGTGTCTAGAGTCCGTCGCCGAGGATGTCATTGGGCCTGACATGGACTTCCTAAAATTGCTTCCAAAGGATTTCAAAGACAATCTAGGCAAGCAACGCAAGTACACTGGCTCAAAGATGCTTGATCTGCTGCGAGCCCTGCGTAACAAGCGCAACCACTACAATGACATGCCAGAGCACCTGAAGGCTCATATTGGTGGCTTGCCTGAAGGATACCTCAACTTCTGGACCGTCAAATTCCCAAGTTTGTTGATGAGCTGTCATTGGGTGATTGTTGAGTTGGGGTTGACGAAGATCGATCGCTTCAAGCGGTATTTTACGCCACTGGAATAGATTTTGTACATCTGTGCGTATGTATGGGTAGCCGGAAGGACATTTGATTAGACAAAGTTTCTGAATATATGAAGCAGCTACGCTTGGAAGTCCCACTGTCTTTCACTGCGTTTCTAGGAATAGGGCTGTCCCTTCACACCGACTGTTCCCATTATTCCCATTACATTTGCACTGGCCTCTTTCTACTGGCTTATGCACTTCGAGGACCACGCATTTGCCCTGACTCCCAGTCGAGGTCAATCTGCGAACTTCCAATTAGCTACTGCCACATCTCTGAGGCAGATCGAGCCGTGGGATATGGAACCACGCATGAGAGCTTGACCCTGATATCCCAGTGGAATCAACCCGGCCTTAATGCCCAACTATTGGAGCAATAGGTCTATAAATTTACCGAGAAGCAGGACTGGGTAGGTACAGGACTGACCAACCTTTCTTTCTCCTCCGGGTTTCGTCCGCATCGAGTATCCATTTGGGGGTCGGGGGAGGCTATACGTACTTAGGCCTTCTTCGCCAGCCACATACAGTCGAACCCTCGTTAAGTAGTCGTCTGCTAGTGGGTAGGTAGGCGCCTGGTCGGGCGCTTATAGAAACCTTGATCAGCGCTCGAAACCTGTTTTGATATTGAGGGCCTGGCCATTGCTCTACCTGTTACTATTCCTCCTGCTATTCCTATTGCTTTGTACATGACTTTCCCTATTGGTATACACATGAATTTACTAATCACTCACCTGTTACTTGATCTGTTACTTATAGCAGCCGCTTGAAAATGCCTGAGATCCTCTACAAGGACTTATGGGATGATCTAGGTGCTCTTCTCACTATCACGCATTGGAATGAGCCCTGATAGGATTGAGATGAATCCCTGCCATGTACAGTGGCCTCGAAAGAGTCATCGACGGCCCGCCTTTTCTCACTGGATTAGAGAGGGATGCCGTGTAAGACCGTGCTCACAGAAATCCAAACATACATTCGCATGATAAGTAGGTACCGTTTCGATCCTCGTGGGGGTCTCATAAACCAGAAGGATGGATATAGGGCCAGTAAGTTGTAGAAATACGTATTAAGATTCGGGTTTGAGAAACTTAAGAGTCCATCGGGGTTGGGTTTGAGATAGGGCTTTTGATAGTCATGCACCAAAGTGAGCGAATTGTAAGAGACGTCCTGCACCAAGGGGTGAGGCTAATTTAAACTTATTTGCATACTTCCACATTTTTACTTCTTATCCACTTCAAGTTGGTTTAAGTCAGAGATCACCTGAGCAAGTGTATATAAGACCATTATCTCACTCATTGTAGATGATGTCTGCTTCCTCTCTTCCCTTGACCCATTGATCTCCTGCTAGATTATGTTTTACTCTTTACTCTCTTCGGATCATATCTGCATGAGTACTCTTCTCCTACGAGGCTCCAGGCGGAATCTTGTAGCCTCACACTGCTCTTGCTGGCCTCACTTGTGGGCCCTCTATTCCATCCCAGCTCACTATAAGAGCACGCCCTGGTTGGCTCTGCAAGAGATCCCTTCTACAACTCTCTCTCTCCGGATTGCAACCCCTTGGTGATACATTTATGCTTCTCAAACCTCGCCTCGTCTCACATCCTCGGGTATAAATACTGGCTCGTCCTCTCCTTGAGCTTCCCCCTTTCCTCTCCTCCTCTTTCCTCTCCACTATCCTCATCGCCTGAACTACGTTGGCTTCATCGAACATCGGCATCATCTTTCCTCCTTCCCTCTGATCTCCTCTTAGAACGTTCTATAAGAGTCCCTAGCTCTCACTCTTCTCAGGCCTCTCAGGCCTCCTCTTCTTTTTACTCTCCTCGCCACAACCCTCTAATATCTCTGTCCTTACTCCTCACCCATTACTTTCCCGTTTCTCCCCCTTCTCATCATCGGAACGCACCAGATCACTACCACATCCTCTTCGGTACTCTGTAATTCACTCCACAACTCCTACACGGCCACACAATACCTCATCACTACGATCACTGCATGCCACAGCGTCAGGTCAGTAACCATGGCCGACATACAAATTCCCCAGAGCTCTACACCAGACGCCAATATTCTGGCAGCGGCCAGAGCGAGAAAGAATACTCAATATGCCAAGGACGCACTCGCGCGCGCCCGGGTTGCTCTTCGACAGGAGCCTGGTAAGTGACATCTCTTTCTCCAACTCCCAGTCAGAAACTCACGAACCTGCCCAGACCTGAGTAGCCATGTTAACTCGGTCATCCCCACGGTAGTCGACAATAGTGCTTCGATCGTGCCTCCCTTCCCTCACTTACCCGGTTTCGATGGCCAGCCTACGGATGAAGTGATTGACATACAAGCTTGGGATGCCTATATGGGTCTTGTTGTTGAATCACTGGATCAACCAGCAGCAAGCCAAGAAGGGCCAGGTAGGGGAACAGCCGGCAAAGGAGAGGGAGATGAAGCAGAGCAAAAAGAGTGAGTTGTTGGTAATGGGCGTGTATATAGGGTACTAAAATCTTTTTAGATTTGAGTCTATCGAGAGATGGTTCAAGAAGCTCAAGGACCCGACCATGGCCCAGCAGGTCAAATATGCGACGGCGAAACGGAATCACGAAATTCGCAACAAGAGATCCGAAAGCCAATGGCGCCTGGAGCGGCAAGAAGCGGAAGAGGAGGCTGAGAACGTAGAGGCCGCCAAATCCGATAACGAGATATTCGTCCCTGAAAATGATGGGGCAGAAGAGACATCTACTGGACGCAATACTCAAGCTAAGACGGCTTCTGTCCGGCCTGCAAGAAAGAGGAAGACACAAAACCGATTAACCGCGGAGGAGAAGCGAAAGAGTATGTCGGTGGGCTTTGAGCCAATTCTTCGAAAGGCACAGGGTAAGGGCGGACGCAACAAGCGCGCTGCGAAGCCGAAAGGGAAAGGCGCTGCCGCAAAGACCGAGACAGGGCCTGGTGACAAGAAAGGAAAGAAGAGAAAGACCCCAGCGACAAATGATGAGCCGAGCGTACTCTCAAGCCTTCAGGCAAATGTGTTCCAGGAAGCCCATGCGAGTGCCGCGGCGCCGGCTTTGATGCCCTTCACTGCCAGTAAAAGAGTGGAAGCTGTTGCCCAGCTTATTGCTTGTATACCGACAGTAGAGCAAGACCAGGCCAAAAATGACGGAGAGCGGCTATTGAAAGCGCTGAAGAAATTCAACCACCGCGTGGCTTCCGACGGGCAAGGCGGCTGGAGGATGACGGGTCTCAAGACAAGCATGTTCAACTATCAGGTTAGACGACTTCGCTGCCTGTATTGGATGCCATAACTAACCATGATCATAGGTCCTAGGCTGCGCCTTCATGGTGAGTAGGCCCATAGGATAGTCCGCAACAGCATCTGAGCTAACGATGGGAAAGCGTGACCGAGAGAACTCTCCGGATGAACCACAAGGAGGGATCGTAGCCGATGTTATGGGTATTGGCAAGACTCTGGAAGCTTTGGGTAGGCTATCTCATGTCCTAATCATTTGCTTGCTAGCCTAACTCTAGAAAGTCAATATCCTCGATGGAGGGCCGTCAGACCCCGACGACCCAGTGAAGACTACTTTGCTTGTCGTTCCATCACACCTCACAAAGCACTGGTAAGCTTAAGTCTTGATCGGTGGCTATAACAAGGACTCACTCTCGAACAGGATGGATCAAATAAAGCTCCACTGTGAAGAAGAAGCCCTTGAAAGAGTCGTGCATTATCACGCTGGAGCGAAATTAATGACGCTAAATGATAAGAATGACCTACAGCGTTATCAGATAGTGTAAGTTTGTGGAGGTGTGAGTCCTTGAACCCTACTCATATGATGATTAGCATAACCACATATGACGAAGTACGGCGGTCATACCCGGTGTTTACACCAGCCAAGCAACTTGCCGATGAGAGACAATTGAGAGAGCAATGGGAGAATCAGTACGAGAAGGGATGTGGTCCACTGCATCGCATCAAGTTTCAGAGAATAGTCCTTGACGGTGAGGTTCTAAACGCTCTAGGCTATGAGCAGTGCTGACTCAGTTTCGGTAGAGGCCCATATAATCAAAAACAAAGACTCCAGCGTGTCCCTGGCTGTTCGTGGCCTGACTGGCCGTTACAAGTGGATTCTGAGTGGGACGCCAGTCCATAAGTAAGTCTATCAAAACCCACCAAGAGGTATGGCTGAGCTAAGTGCTGGTGTCATAGTGCGAATGAGGAATTTTACCCTCTTCTTTGTTTTCTTGGTGTCCCAGGAATCGAGAACAAGGGTTATGAACACTTTGCCGCGCGCTACTGCAGTGTAGGGAAACTGTCCTTGATGTTTGTGCCCAGATGATAATAATACGGTTTAGGACGAAGATGCAAAGCAGCGCTTGAGCAATCTGCTCAGAGCATTTATGCTGCGTCGGACTCATTCCAGCCGACTATTCTCGCTACCAATCATCAAGCTTCCTGACATCGAGGAGCGAAGTATAGACGTCGAATTTTCCGAGGCCGAATGGCTTATGTATGAGGCAATCGAACAGCATTTCGTGGAGAGTATTAATGGTTAGTAACCCTCTGGTTGTGATCCAACTTGATCTAGATGAGCTGGGCTAACGAGACCACAGAGCTAGCGGACGAGTCCAACTTTAAGACGCGACAATGCAGAGAATGCCATACCTTATTCCTAAAGTTGCGTATGTTCTGCAGTCATCCACTTACAGTTCAGCTTCTTCTCAAGGATCTCTTGCGCAAGGGATTGATGAGAGATTTGAATCAGCTTGCGAAGACGGGATGCGCCGACCCGAACGATCCCTCGCCTGAGATAATCGGACATATTCGATTACTCCAAAACGAGTTCAAACGCCTAGTGCAGCAGCGCCGTGAACAAAAGAAGGAAAGGGGAGAGGAGCAGCCAGAAGAGCACCCAATCTTTGATGACAATCCTGATATTCTCAACAAGTTCTCCAGCATTATGCATCAACTTTATGAAAACGAAGAATGGGTTGAGATTCTCGATAGAGACATATGTGGCGAGTGCGGAAGAGTGCCAGATAAGAGAGTTATTTCATCGTGCATGCACCAGTATTGCGAAGAATGCTTCTCTCAACTGCTAATCGACACCGAGAGATATGGTGATGAAAACCCGGACACAGCGAATGGGGAGCAGGCGAAAAAACCGGTCTGCCTCAAATGCGCGAACCCTATCGAATCTGCAACTCGCTGCTTTGTCGAAGAAATGAAAGAGCCTGAAAAGCGCGAAACCCCGGCCGAGAAAAAGGCGAGGAGACAAGCGAAAACCAGGGGTAGTGGAAAAGAGGGACCCAAGAAGAAAGGTAAGGCTCCTGGGAAACCTACACATTTCACAAGGCTGACTTGGACACAGGCAAGAGCGAGGAAGCGGAGAAGGTTGAGGACCAGAACTGGATGGAAGTTGACACAACAATGATGCCCGCCGCAAAGGTCAGAGGGATAAAAGACAAAGTCGAAGAGTGGAAGAGGGAAAATCCAGCCACTAAGGTGGTGATATTCAGCCAATTTACCGACATGATTCAGATACTGGCCAACATGTGTGAAAAAGAAAACTGGGGATATCGTCGCGTAAGTACTCTTTCCTGACATATGGTTAAGCTACAGAATCTGCTAACTGCTGTTTAGTTGACAGGCAAGGTACAGATCGGAATGCGCCACAAGTATCTTGAAGAGTTCAAAACAGAAAAGGCCATCACTATCCTGATCGTTAGTCTCCATTGCGGTGGTGTGGGTCTCGACATGACTGTCGCCCACAAGTGTATCCTCGTCGACCTGTGGTGGAATGAAGCAGTCCAGAATCAGGCATTCTGCCGTCTCCTCAGATGTGGGCAAACGCAGAACGTCGAGTGCGTGAAGATGGTCGTCAAGGGGTCCATTGATGATTATATGCTTCGTCTTCAGAGTAAGAAGACAGTAGAAATCACCAGCAGCATGGGAGACGATGTTCTGAGCAAGAGAGACTCTGTAACTGAGCTCCTAAAGTTGTTTGCAGATGTTGAGGAAAATGAGGAGGGTCAACTTCATCTCAAGCCCAAAAAGAGGGTTCGGAAGGGTACGAAGTTTAAGGAGGCAGTGGAGAATGGTATGACAAGGCGCAGAGCGAGTGATAAAGATTGATTTTTATTCACCCTCCAGATTTTTGCAATAATTTGTTTCCCATTTGCAACGTCCCGAAAGAGACTTTAAGCAAGATTCGAGTGAGTATTCAAGTGAGTATCCAAATGAGTATCCAAATGAGTATCCAAATGAGTATCCAAATGAGTATCCAAATGAGTATCCAAATGAGTATCCAAATGAGTATCCAAATGAGTATCCAAATGAGTATCCAAATGAGTATCCAAATGAGTAT
>JAPDEI010000065.1:0-155722 GCA_027569055.1 Aspergillus baeticus
CCCCCCCCCCCCCCCCCCCCCCCCCCCCCCCCCCCCCCCCCCCCCCCCCCCCCCCCCCCCCCCCCCCCCCCCCCGTTTGCACCCCTCAGCTTGCTTTACCGTTTCGTTTTGTGTTCTGGTTTTTATCTGTGTTGTATTCCGAAAAAACCCCAAAAAAAATTTTTTTTTTTTTCTTCCCAATGTTTGGCTGGGTTGGAAGTTTTGTTCCCCCCCCCCCCCCCCCCCAGCAAGCTCAATTGCTCAAGCCCTGGCAGACTTTCGAGCGTCATGTTTGTATACCGTATTCGAACGAGCGCTTGAATCAAGGGCTTTTTGCTGGCAATTGAATATATCATGAGCTCGCAACCCGATAATGGTGGCTTCTGATGTGAAAATGATAGAACTTTAGTTGTATTATCCCGTTCATCGGAGTCCAGGGACCGATAGCAAAGAAGCTGTTTAGTGTGTGTATTAATCATGCGGAGACCAGGCTTCATCTTTGCCGTGCTGAGATAGGTCGCCCCATGATCCGCTTCTGGGTCTTCCAATGATGCAATGTCCGGCATTGACCCCTAGCCAAGACTGCTAGAGACGCCCCTCTCTTTGATCGTGGCATGCGGCCTGTCAGGTGTACCAGGTCCATGAAGTAGAGCCTGCAGTCACGTTGAGATCTCCAAAGCTCAAGAAAGCCACCTGGATCTCCCTGGGATTCGGGAAGCTGTCAGCCGGTTTATGTTTGTCTGTTGTATTGTCCGCTTACGGCGCCTTGTATCTCTTCCTCCCGCGGCACGTACTTGATGTAAACCTAAAATTGGAGATTTCCTTAGACCGAACCAAAAACTGCCGATTCCACTGCAAGAAAGGAAACGAGTACACAGTCACACTCCTTTTTCGGACTCCAGCAAAACAGCGGCCACTGCTTTGTTCGATGAAATAGACCAGGAAGTTTATTTGTGGTTTTCTGCCAAAGCGTGATTGGCGAGCCTTTGTTTCCTGACGGACCTCGTAAAATTGCAAGTTGTGGTCTCGCTTTTCTATGTGTCCTTTTCTGGCATGGCCTCGGGACAGATGCATCGGCGGGGTTTGAGGTCTGGGTGCTTTCGGACATTGTGGCTTTTATCATGGTCAGCAACCAACAGCAAAGGAGATCATAAAGGAACGAATGATGGCTCCTAGGTCTCCGAATGCGCTAAATAAAAGACGGCAGGGTGTATTTGCCAACATTGGGGCTCTATCAACATGCGTTAGTATCCACGAATAGTTATTGTAACTTGATGCCACAGCGCAGACCTTCTCGCCATGACAGAGGAATCCTGGGCAGCAGCCGGAATACTGCTAGTGATAGCAGCAGATGCAATTTTGTTGTTGCCAGTGGCACGCGCATTAGCCAGCACCTTCTTTCTGCGTTATGTGTCCTGAAGGCGCCATTCTATCATTCAGCCGTCTGTTACGAGTGCTTGACTTTCTCCACCGGAGCCATGTACTTGACCCTTTTTTTCTGTCCTGCTGGTCGGTGTTGCTCGATATGTTGATTGTAGAGGACGCTGTGCAATCTAGTATTCTGATCAGCAGGCTGATCATGGTCTGAACCATAGAGGGATAATGAGGTCCTTTCGAGCAGCAGGTGTGTTGTAGAGAGAAATCTCGGTTCAAGTGAGAGGGATGGAAACCATTCGCCAAACTTCTGTTCTTGGATCTCTTGACAATCAACAGTTTGCTCCTCTCTTACTCAAAATATCTTGCGTTAGCCTTGGTGCTTTCGTCCATCTCAGCAGTCTTTGAAATGACGGCCAACCGGGCACGCAAGGTTAGTTTTATCTGTGAATGGGAAACGGGCTTGTCACCTATTCAGAGGTCCCCGGTGGGGGGTATTAAAGCACCGGGGGCGCTAGAAGATGTTGTCTGGCATTGCCTGAGTATATCCAAAGAATTCGAGAAACGCGCCACGGTTTCGTGACTTCTAGCTTAATGCCAAACGCTTTTGCCAGGCTTTTTGTTGGCACAAAGTAATACTCTCTCTCTCATTGAAGTTGGGTTCGAGAAGTTTTAGTGCACTGATAGCGCCCCATTCATTCTTCAAGAAGTCAAACGTCAACTTCATATACATAAAAGCCACCCCATATAGGAGTTGAATTTCCGAAAGACAAAGCCTGTCATGCCGGCATACTCCTTAGGCCTGTGTCTGCAGTAATCCTTGCGTCGAGTACTTGGGTCTAGTAGGTCCGTGCCGAAGGCCATGCAGTCATCCAACGGATAACGATCTTCTGAGGCCATGAGGTATCCGGTGGCCTTCGACATGAGGTACAGAACGCTACGATGCCTACAACAGGAGTAGACATCGCGTTCTGGACCTTCTCCAGGCTGGTGCAAGGAGTAATAGACGATAGAGGCCTCGTGACTGCCCTGACACCGAGGTATATTCAATGGAGTTTCTAATCCTCTACTGGCATCACACTGCCATTGTTTGGGTTAGGAAAAAAGGGGCGTTGAATTGGCACCTCCTCGTTCTTTTTATCACAGATTATAATGTCCATAGTCAGAAATGGCGAGATCGGTTAATTCTTCGACAGTCTTCTGCTAGGTAATCGATTCACCAGAGGTAATTCGCTTCACCACGAAGCGTCATGACGGACCAGTAAAGTCGAAATCGATTGACGTCGTGTTGTACGGCACCTATCCCGCAACATGGGTGGAGCGTCTATGAGACGTCGCGCGGACAGGGCGATAATGATGGAATGCAGAAACTATGGCACTGGCTTAGAAACGCTTGGCACCGTAGTCGATTTGTATGAAGTGGGATGGCCGACCACAAAACCAAACATCTAAGCCTCGGTCGGGTATCGTTTGTTCTTTTGCGTCATCAAGTGCCATCAAGCGAAATCAAGACCCGCCGCGGTAGTCCATACACTGAGTCCAGACAATATATGCTGTCGTTTCGTGTACCTCGGCCGCAATATCTTTCTTGGCCTCTCTGAATTTGCAAAAGATTCATTGTGAATAGTCACTCTCACAAGAAGCACGGTGTTGATGATGTCCTGCCATGTGTATGGCCGTGCATGGCCAAAGCATAGTAACGAGCGTGATTTCGTCAACGCATCTATTTTCGACAAGTATGCGTCTCAACCGCTCATCAAGGTTTGTGCAGGCTCGCTCCTCTCCACTGCTCGTTCCATTGGACTTATTTCCATTCCCTTCCATCTCAGCACTCTGGAGCGCCTGTGCCTCAGATTGTTCTGACTTCTCAATGGCTATCTCATGCATCTTTGACACAACAACGTCCCGCTGGCCGGCAATTCGCCGTCTCTGCTCGCGCTGACTGCGTTTTTCGCCAAAGCCAGCGCGCAGGAAGTAAGCGAGTCGCATGTTCGTTCAATCGGGCGAGGAACAAAAAAGCGATAAACAAAATGCATCGTCCGGGAGTCGAACCCGGGTCTGTCGCTAACAAGGACATTCCTCTTATGGAAGGCGACCATAATGACCGTTATACTAACAATGCTGCCAGTTGTGCGAGAGTTGCCCGAGTTGGATATATGAGGGCCGGTTTTGGGAGCAAGGTTCTCGTGCCAAAGGAACTCTGCTAGACCGACCGTCGGGTCATAGAAATCATCCAAGTTCAGCTCAACAAACCAGCTTTTTTTTCAAGTAAACGAACCCCGTGTTTTTTCCGGAGTGGAGGTTGGCACTGAACATCTTAGGGTCCGACGGAATCTGCTACTCGCAATCCATTCTGGAGACTTCCACATTCATAGACAGATATCGCTCATCGTTTTGCGATGTACTTGCGTACCTCCTCGAAGAAGTCAGCTTTGGGTCGCTTGATAGATGGCAGTTCGGGTAGGCGATCAATCCCCCTTACACAGTTGTGCGGCGGTGCCACAAACAGTCGCGCTCCGTGATAGGCACGATGATCATTCGTGCAGTAAGCTGATCCATCACGGCTCTTAGCATTGGATGCCCAGTTAGTTGGTGATTCCTTATGTCCAAAGTCGAGCCACCCCTGCGAATGGGGTCCATACCCGCCACTCCCCCAACCACATACTTGTCGAAGGTATCTGCAACCTGAGCATCGGCCACCGGGTTTTGTTGAAACCTGGTCAAGGATTGATTATCTGCACGCTCCCTGTGTAAAGCCCCAAGTCTTTCTTCTTGGCTAGGAAGGATGTTGCTATTCTTGTGGGTCCGCAGGTGCTACATGTAATACCTCGTCGGGGATGGCTTGATTTAGACGGTTGGACGAAACAAGCCCCGTATGTTGAGCTCAAATCTACTGCCCACGAATATATGCAAGGTAGTTTGGCTTTCAGGGCATAGGCCGCTGAATTCTCATGCAGTACCACGCTTTTTGCCTGCGCTCATCCCAGTGTCAATCATCTTAAATCGTGGCTACGGTGAACCCAAAACCAGTTTCTTGTCCCAGATATTTTCTACCAGGTCGGGCGTCTCGCAAGAAGTGCCAAGCAGGCCCTCATCTTCAGAAGCTCGTGGGTTGCTTGTTTCTGAGAGAGCTGCTGCCAGTACTCTTTATACTAGGCTGATTCTTCGTGAGTATACCTCACTTCGATGTCGTGCTACTGGGTGGCGGGAATATTGTTCCCGATCTGGTTTCCACTATTGTAGGGTATTTCAGAAGAAAGAGGTCGTCGAATCATGCAGAATTTCCAGACCTTTGCAAGATACCTGCCGGCCATGAGTGGATTTATGGTGGTCTATTTCCATAGAAAAGATTTGTGTGCTCTCTTCCGTACAGCACGGTTCCTCGAGTTTACAATTATGGGAGACATTCGTCGCGGGGGGCAACACTTGTTCGAATGCCCTGTTCAATAGCAAAACTTCGAGTAAGTGTTCCGACAGAGCATGGGAATGCCAAGAACATCACTGTGGATGTCTCTCTCATTTCCACACTGAGTAATAGCCCTCGTCGAGGCCGACTTTGCCCTCATCGCGGGGCACTGCCAGGGGCGGTTTATCAGCGCTGGGAGAGCGGCCACTGGTTCGGGTATGGCTAGTTCTCTAGGTGACATGCCCGGGTGTGGTACCATGCATGAATGATAGTGGACTTTCAGGCCGAACGTAAGCTACTTTCCAGAGATCTGATGCTGGGCTGCTTTCCCCACGCAGCATAAGCTCTTCCACCGAGCTAACAACGGCTTTCCTAGAAAGGAAAAGAGTGAAGAAGGTTGTATATATGTAGATCCAATATTTCGCATCTGCAGTTGCGATTGGATAAACGGGACACAGAGGGGTATCCCGTTCCAGCATGGCGGGCTCCTGCTCTGCGGCCGAATTCTCATCATCTCTAACAAATACTCCGTATGCCAATGGCCGATAGGTAAAATTTGCCTGTATTGATCCCATACGAATAATAATAACCCGCATCTAGATCGAATCATAGTGCTTTCTGGACCACCATGAACTGGACGAGTTTCCAGTCGAACAACAAATGCAAAGTTCTCGTCAAGCTATCTGCGTATAGTTCAAGATCAGTGCTCGTGATTGTACTCGGAGATTGACTTCCCGCTCTCGAGACGAGTATTCAACGGCTGTACTGGGATGTGTGGAGCACTCGAAGGTTCTAAGACCGGGAGGTGCCGAGCAGGATAAACAAGAACCACTTGACTCAGAACCAAAGAATCTATATACAGCAGAGGCAGAAAGGGGTGAGGAATGCAGAAAGAAGTTGTTTTGTTCCTCAGGCTGGTCTTGGGAACCTGAGCGCGGCCTCGCATCCGTGAGGCTTCGTACATATACCACTGTAACCCCTGTCACGGCGGTGCAACGCAACATGACTGTCTGGGTAGACACATTTGCTCCCAGACATGGGCTTTCTTCTGCCTCTTCTAGGTAGTCTGCATGACCACCCCGCCGCCAGACATGATTGGGCGACATTGCAGCTATTCTCCTCGTTGGCAAGCCTAAGACCACAGGGGCTGTTTGTTTCTGAGACATCGAAGTCCACAGAGTTGCATCGACCTTCTTTTCAGACTGGATAGGTTTCCTGGTCTGTATATCCCTCAAGCCCAGGGAGGGGTCCATGGTAGCGTTGTCGGTCTCCCATTGGCAGCATGAGAGTGGGTTTCAATTCAGGGATTCAAGGCTCCGTTATCAAATATCCGCGCTGTCGGAAGTTACGGTATGTAAATCCCCCAGATCTTGGCCTTGCATTGTCTTCAATCCATGTGTGGGCAATCGGCGACGATACGTTTTAGGAGTTGCTCGCGATCAGGTCTTTAGATACGGCGCAGGCTTGCCTTGCTAGCTATTTCACAGTGTATGAGACGCGTACGGTCACCGTTGTATCCTCTATGGACTTCGGTAACATCTCGCCGATGTTTCTGCTGGTCGATGACACACTTGATCGTACTCCCTGGCGATGTTGACGGCGATGTCTAGGACAGGTTCTGGGTTGCCAGCCAAATCAAGTTCGAGACTAGGGCTTTGTACATCAAATAACGTCCTGTTAGAGGACTACTGAGATCTCCCTGCCTCTATTTCAAACCACAAGCTGTCGAGGGATCTTCGATGGTATCCCGCTGATTGGTAAAGACCAAATACTTATACATCTGGTCAACGCTTTTCCGAGCAGATACTTTACATACCCGCCCCTCAGCAGGAGCCACATGCCGCGAATTCCTCTTTGGTGTAGTCCCAGTTTGTTTCCGTCACCTCCAGCCCAGTAACCCGAGGATCGTTCAAAACGCGAGCCCTCTTGTCAACGTTCCGCAGCCACTCTTCTCTCGCTTCATTCCCTTCCCGTTAGCAGATTCACCTCGTCCACCAGATATCTTTCCTTCTCCCACCTGTTCGCGCAACCGAAGATAATTGCAACACCTAATCTCCCGCATGGTTTGGGGAGGGGGATTCTAGGCGATTGAAGGCGTGGGTGGGGGACGGCGACATTTTTTGATGCCCATATCGACACCCCATGGCTGGAAGGCCATAGACGTCGGTTGTGCCATTAACCGCACGCAGCGATGCCGCCGCTGCATACCTATATCAATGATTGACCCTAGCGTCCTAGCCCTAGAGAGCAACCGTTCCGTCTCTACAGTGGCCACCATTCCTTGGGAGAGGCCATCGCGGTTTGATTTGCTTTCTTCCTGTCTCTATATAGCAGGGAATTGGGGCATGCAAGCAGCACAGCCATGATAGCTTGGAATAAACACTCAATGTGGAGCCATGGTATGTGGCATAATCGAAGACGAGTGCCACGCCGCAACTTCTTACCCACGGAGCCCCTGGCCCTATCTCTGCCCTGCGACTTCCGAGTCCTTAGCTCGGCCATTCCAGGTTTCCAAGACCGAATGTAGGCATTTCAAAGGGGCACTACATGCACCAAGGTCTCGGACCGGCCCACAGACGTATTAGCAATAGTGGGTTCTCGTGAATCCACCGAAGATAGACCCCACCATACATCGAGCAGGGAGGGCTGAGTGGCGGAGTCAAGGGGTTCAGAAGCATCTCCGTACCCCCCTGTAGCCGTTGAGTAGCTATCACACGGAAGGTCGCTTGAGGATGATGCTGTCACATTCTAACAAGAGGACATGCATATGGTTGGTGAGTGGGTCTCTGGAAAGGAGGCGACATGAGAAGGCGGTTGGGGGTCCATAGCGATACCCCCGATAGTACCAGTATATGGCCTTCCAGACAACACGCATCACTGGGATGTCCATTAGTGAGATCCATTCATCCTCTTTGTGACAGGCCTCGCCGCCGGCCCGCAACGGGACCCCGGCCACGAATATTGACTTTCGGAATCGGACGTAGCCATGATACATGGGGTTTGAAGAGCTAGGAGTAGATATGGCTCCCTATCAATATGGGCTATTGCTCCATCCCAACACTTTCGAGCTCTCGTACGCAGGGCGCCGTTGCCATCAGCGAAAGCAATGCAGTGCGCGACAAAATGGTCCTCGTTCGTGTCTACAACTGCTTGCCGGGTCAGTGGTAACTTCTGTAGGCAGCTTGCACATTCCGGGGCAAGCGAACAATATAATGTATTAGCGAGAGAGCAGGTCACTCGTGGAGGTCATGGGCGGACCAGAAAGAAGAAGAAAAACTGTAGTCACGATGCGCCAGCATCGGTTTGGGTGGAAACGCTGACAAGGCCGAGAACAGCCACAGAATGAAATTCACAGTTTTTGGCTATCGGGCCATTTATTTCTATACATTGCACAGGCAGTTTCCACATCGAACCTTTTCGGCCATATCATAATCATTTCCCTCTTCTGATGCGCACATTATATCCGATGAATGAACGAGGAGCTTTTCGCATGTGCTCGTAGTCCTCGGAGTAGACATAGTCCAGTATTGCAAGCATAACGGGCGGAGAGATATGATTTCCAAAGTCCACTTCGTCGCTGTCAGTCCATGGGCTGCTCGAGAGGCTAGCGAGGTACGTTGAATGCGTGGATAGAACTCGCTTATGTGCCATCAGGATCCATGCACGATCAGGATCATGTTTGGGCGAGACCTAAACTAGATTTTGCTAGTAGAGCGCGTCTTACCACAGTTGGAGTTTCGCTTGCAAGAAGCTGGTAACATTCCCCCACAGAGAAATGGCTGTACACGGTCTGGCTAATGATGTCAAGGCGACGGAAGTCCTCTATGGGTTCGTAGGTGTAGTACTCGCGCTCTGTCTTGAGGTAGGCACAGAGCCATCAAGAGATGTTCCATGCGTGGACAGACTGCATTCCAACAGCTCTCCTCCAAGTAGAGGATGTAGAGCGGGAAATTCTCAACTGCACGTTGGTCCGGAGAATACTTGTTTGTGCATGCTATCGTACAGCGCTGGCCAGGCCACAAACGCCACCCTAATGTTTCCACCAGGAATTTGCAGTCAATCTCCAAGGGCGACCTAGGTCCTTCCTGTTCCTCTGGCCCGATTCCGGCCCGGTTGATGACCCTTACATTCCAGAGCTGGGTTGCGTGCTGTGTAAAAAGACAGGCATGCCTTTGGATGCCGAAACGCCGTTGATGTAGGAGCCGTCCGAACTGAAGTCTGGAGATTCTATGGCACGCAGTGTCCAAGCAATCTTCGTGTGTAGCAGATCTTGGAGCCTATCGATTATGTATCGTTCCGATACAGCGGCTGACGAGAGTCGCTCAATTGAGCTGATCTACCGCGGAGCGTCGCACGTTACCAGCCGGGGGACCCTGTCAATATAATTCCCGCGTGCTGAGCCCCATTGGGGACGTATATCCACCGGAAATCGCAACAATGCCTCTAGGAGCTGGGCCTGTGTGGATAACGCAGATACCGCAATTCTCTCCTTTGTGGTATGGTATAGTGCTTAAAAGTATCAGAGCTGACCAGTTGTTGTGCTATGTCATGACAGCACTGAGAGAATTTGTTGTTTGTTGTACTTTCTTGAACGGTTGCGTAGGATCTTTAGACTCGAACTAATCCAGGACTCTCTCGTGAAGCGTTCAGGCCAATTCCGCGGATGAAAAGGCGCAGCCAAGCCAGCCAAACCATGAAGATACGTCCAGAGAGACATCAGGGTAACATCGGTAGCAATACCATGAGAAACATCGTGAGAATCTTCAGGAACTCCACAACTGACTGCTAAACAATGCGAAACGCCTCGTCGTCCGCAGTGAAATGAAGCCTTTCATTTCTCTTTACCCACACCCCACCCCCGCATCATCGTGGGCCGTTTGAACTACGAGGCATGGTGGGACGACCTTGAGAGCCTCAAATAAGGTGAGAGGGAGCATGTAGAAAGAACCCTGCTCTTCGTCAGTGACGTCTGCCGCGGGCCCTGTGAGACCTCAGAAGACAAAATGGTGACTGTCGACCCATCCAGTGTAACTATATTCGTCCATTCCAATGCCTGCGCGGTTTGCGGTGCTTCTTCTGCTCTAGTAGCTAGATAGCTACGGTTAGGAATCCTTCACAACCACAGCTAACATGGATTTCTGGAGGTATGGGGTGAGCAAGGACCCAGCCAGGCTTGCAAGATCTTGACTCTGTCAGGAAAACATGTACAGGATTCAAGATATGTCCTGCCGCATAGCTCAACACTTGCGGAATCCTGCTTCGAGTTCTTAAATTCCACATAATGAAGGTCCCTGTTTCGCAATGCAACGCAAGAAAAAAATAATGGGGTTTGAAATACAATCTGACGCAAGAAGATACCCGTCTTCAAGCGGTGGAGGTGATGCTCTGATTGTTTCCCTGTCCCATCGCGATCACTATCTTCCGGTTCCTGCCGCTTCATTGACTAGCGAAATCATTTCCTGCGTAACCATTTGCGTAGTCCTTCCATGACCCTGGCACCCCAGCTCTGAATTCTTGCAGGAGCTTCCTCTGTGGGTATTGGATTTCTCACCCTGAGAGCAGTGCATGTACGCATGTGGTACGTTTTCAAATCCGCAGGTAAATGTGGTTCATGGTGGCCACCAAGAAGTATTCCTCTCGCCCCCTGCGTGTTGCGCGTTGTAGAACATCAGCTAGTCCAGGATACATCATCCGCAGACGAGCAAGCAGGAACAGAAACAAGACATTAAATGTCATATCGTTCTGAATTCCTGACACCCGAATCACTCCAACAATCACTATCCGCTGCGGGTTCACACAAAGACCCGCACAAAGGGGCCACCTTCGCTATCTTCGAACCCCAGGTAGGAGAACAAGATTAAGGTCAAGAGACTCGATGTCTTGCATTGCCAGCCCGAGTGGAATTCAACTTTCAGAGTCGTTACACAAGCCCTAGCGAAGTAGAGAAACTGGTCATCATTCCGTCAGCGAGGGGAACACCTGCAATGCCAGGTTTGACATGGGCTCATTTCTCATCATCAGAAGAGACAGAGAGGTAAGAACTTCAGGTACATTCCCTGGACCCTCCGTAGAGTGGACGAAAGTTCAGTTCAGCTCCATTGTCGGCTTTGAGGCGGAGGCCACAGGACCGGCGAGTAAGCGGAGAATGGTTAAGGTGATCCGCAAATATCTTGGAGCCAAGCTGGATTGTGAGTATAAAGAAGAAGACTCTGTGGGCAATCAGAGTTTTGAACGCTGGAAATGGGCATACACGGGAGTCGAGTTCCCATGAACTTAGCCGCCGTCATTTTGAGGATCTGGGGAAACGGTCTGAACTGCCTGTTCAGACGGCGATTTCAAACTGGACGAACGAGCCACGGAGTTCGTCCATGTTGATGTATCCCCGTTCCAAATGTCAATTGTTGACGGTTATATTCGAAGAAGCCGCCATTTGAAACAGGGATCAAACTTGTAATCACTCGAGAGAGGGGAAATGGTGTACAAACAAGCCAACCAGCTATCGAATGGCAATAAATGAAGTGTCTAATGTCACCCGGTGAAATATCGAGCTCACTGATAACCCCGTCGTTCCTTCTTCTATGCAGAGCCGTGTCATGCCGATTCGAATCTCGCGTGCTAGCGACATTTAGGATATTGCTGGCCTCTGGCCAAAGCTGCCCTCACCATTCGCGGTTTGAAACCCTAGAGACTTCATCTATACCATAACCAAGCCCGAACGTCCTTTCCAAGACCATCAAGGGGTGGGTATTTGGAAACTCTGCACGAACCATTCGTTTCCAGTTGGGCTTGATCCAGATTCCAGATGTGACGGACATTATATCATCTTCTCAATCGTTGTCAAGGTGTCTATCCAAGAATTCGGCAAACACAGGACGAAAACCGCGCTGCAATGTCAAGGTCTTCCCTTGACACGCGCTATTCGTTCCATGCCGGTTCTTCAGAGGCTGCGACGACTGTTGGTGTTAGCTGCTTGATATCGCCTCCGAGTTGATGAATCTCAGCCCAGGTTCCTGCTCGCTCCCGTTTTATACTGGGGCGTCGGATTTGTGTGCCCCGGGAAAGTACTTTATTCCGGAAGAGAATAGGCATTGCCTGCTGTTGCGTGCCATGTTTCGGATTGCTGTGTTGGATGGGTGTGCGAATTTGCACCGCACAAGTGGAATAATCCCACTGACCTCGAGTTCGCCAGGTCGATCAAAACTTGCTGGCTATACGTGTTTTCAACTGTACTATACTCCAATACGTAACGCTACGCAACCTAACAACTAGTTTCGTTGCGTTGTTTCGGAGTAGTCCCTGACTAGGAACCTGGCGGCATGTCCGGAAAAGAGGACAGGAGTGCGCCTCATTAGTTGTATTTCCTGAGAATCCTTGGCTTGTATAACCCGCCCAGGTGTGCTACTTGATTATGGCATCGCCTGGCTCAGATATCATGACCCGTGCTCACCCACATTGTCTTGTGACTATTCAGGACGTCAAGCTTCGCGGGTACCCTAATTGTATTGTATGGGTTCAATGAAGCGATGTGTAATGTTTCGCAACAAGCAGACTGCCGACTCTGTCTGTCCCGTCAGCAAGCACCCTTCAAATTGTAGATTCGACAGTGGGTCGGGATGGGATGCTTGGTTCGGGTTTGTTTGACATTCCGACTACCGAGCGACTGTCTCGCTCTATATATGACCTCGTCATTTGACATAATGGATGTGCACTACGCATCCCCGTTCCTCGAAGTCGACGATGTATTGGGCGATCACCCGGTCGACGAAATGCACATCTCTTCGGACACCATCAACCATGGTCGAGCGGGTGGTTAAAGAAAACTCGGTGTCCTCTGTTTTCGACGATTTGCAACGCCGTTCATGTTGGTTGAGATTAGTCGAGTAGGCAATTGCGGGTGGGTGGAAATGGGGTTCTTACCCCGGATGCCGTTCTACTAGCGATCTTCCAAGACGGCAGAAGCGGCGTCGAAACGATGGAGGTGTGTATTGTTTTTGCTTTATATGATACTGCAGAGCTATCCTGGACAGGGCGCTATCGACTCAGCTTAGGCTAGATACCATCCCACCCCAGGCGCTCTGCCCAGCCTCCTGGGCATCGTTCACCAGGGCATGGTCATCCACGCTGTGCCAGGTGCCTTCCATAGGATCAACACTGTGCTCCTCTGACGAGCCGCATCCCATCCTGCATTAGCCGTGGCTTCTGCAGCTGCTCCTGAGTCGAAGCGTGCAAGAAACATTGGAGACTGCAGCCGCGAAACTGCTTGGAACCGGGACATGGCAGCGGGCGGGAATAAGGCACTGGATAACCCCGTGGAGCACTGCCAGCCGGCTACGGAGCCGTGTATTGTCGTTTGGAGGGCGTTGGAGCTTGCCCACTGCTCCGACCACGAACATTCCAGCGCGGGCGCGGCTGAGGGCGACACTGAGCAGGTTCGCGTCAACAATAAAGCGGAGCCAGGTGCATGCCGTAAGGTCCAGGATGACGACCAGGGTTTCGGAGCCCTGATAGCCGTATATGGTGCCAGCTGATGCTTGGGGAAGCTCTCCAGCTTATGGTCAGTCATTCATGACAGGATGATGGCCTCAAGAAAAGACGAGGAAGAAGAAAACAACCCAACTGGTAAGATAGCTCGCCACACTGCTGTATCTCCCCGGAGGCTGCGTACGCAGGGCTCAGGGCTACTTTGGATCTCCCTCGCAATTTGATGGGCAGTGTCCATTGCTCAGGAAGGATTTCCATCACACCACGCGAGGAAACCCAACGCAAACCAGTGCCATAGTGACCGTTTTACGCGCTCGCTCGCTCCGTGGCAGCTATCTGTGCGCATGCCCCCCGGCCCGGGCCAGGTTGTGTTGCCACTGTTCATTCGTCAACGGCCATTGCCTGATACTTGATATCTTCAATCTCTTTCTTCAGCTCATGGTATTTCGCTGCATTCTCCTTATGGATGGGTCTCCTTCAGCGACTATCCAAAAGTTGACTAGCTGATCAGTTTTTGGATGATTGCATGATTGCCAATAACAAAGGAGTGGGCTTAAACGTCCAAACAGCACTCTGGAGAAACTTGCAGCTCCGGCAGAGGATGCATTCCACCTTTGGACTGATTTCTTCAATAGGCCCATCAAATATGCCACTCGAAGGTTTCTTTTTCCGCTCCTCCATCTTCAGGAAAGCCTCCGCGGCAGCGATACGGAGCTCCTCCAGAGTTTGGGCAGTCACCCCTGCCAGGCGTCTTATATAGCGCATTGCCTCCACTTACGCTTGGGCTGGGCCGAGCTTGTTGTGATTAATATTTTATTCTCCTCGGTGGTGTTAGACTGGACCGGACCGGACCGGAGTATTCGATGAAAGGTCTGTACACAGATTGGTTGGTTGATCGATACTCGAATGGTCTCGCCTCCATGGGGCTCATTGTGTTCTTCAGCATGGTCGAGAGTTCCAAAGAGTTGTTTGATCCGTATTTTGGCCGGCCCACATACGGCTTTCGCTCCCAAGTCAGGGGCCTCCCACATGCCTCGGTAGAAGTGCGTTTGATGGCAGCTGGGATGCCAAGGGCGTTCTTGCCTAGCACACAGGGCTCAAAATCCTGATACACGCGATCGAAATTTTGATCGCCGAGAACACCGCTGAGTTCCCGGGTGGCATGTAGCATAGTGTCTTTAACCCGGGGCCCCTGGTTGCTTACCGGGTGTTCCTCGACAAAATGTTCCTAGACTGCTCCGTCACTATGGCGAGCCATTCCGTAGGGTCTACAGCAGATCGGGGATGTCATAATTATACGCACCGCAGTCGCTAAAAAGGCCAATAGGTGCGCCATTGCCCTGTCGCAGATAATAGGCCACAGCCAGGTATGACAGGTACAGCTGAGGAAGGTGGAACGGGCTAGAATCCTCCCCCGCACGATGCTAAACTTTTCTAGCGGTCCAAGCAACAAGAAAGTGCCTCGCACAGCTGGACAGGATCGGACCCAACCTGTTTGTTCTCGAGCAAGATCCAAGCGCCGCCATAAGGGGAGGGGCCACATGTGTGTCTTCGAACCAAGGCCTCGGTTGAAGAAACACTCACTGGGTGGCCACGCAGAATGAACCAGTCCGCTTGAACGAGCAGCCTTGTTTGGTGGCGAAAGCACTGTGAGCGATCATGCTCTTGTTCTTCCTGATCGTATTCTTCCTCGTAATCTCCATCATGGTATTCCCATCATCCCCGGACTTGTATCCGCTGATCTACCGCTCGCCATGTGAGGCGTCTCCTTGTCTTGCGTAATAAACAGCCCACAAGCTATCTTGCCCAGGGATGAGATATTGCCGCCCCTCGCGGTCCACTGCTCTATCAGGCACTACAGACTCGAGGAGCTTGGATCTTCTTGATGAAGGGGTCGTCCTCGGCGTTCAGTGCATCGTTCAAGGGCCCAGCCGCCACAACCTTGTGAATCCCGAAGCCACGAAGGAAGCTCATGGAAGCGGGAGATTATCGGAAGACCTCATTGTTGCTCTCCACTGCGCTAGAAGCAGTCCATGACCTCTTGACTAGGTACGGAAGAGTCTCTCCCTAGGTAGTCCCGCGCTTTCGTACGCTGATTCCTTCCAAGATTTCCATGGTGATGATAATCCTGTTGCGAGGGTCACTCAGCATCCGTCAAATGTCTCCGAGCTCTTCGAATATTCGCGGTGGATCTGCACGCTACAGACCAGGGAACCCCAATGCGTACGTTCAGAACGTGTCACGCTCAAAACCAAAGACACCCCCGTATGGGGAATGGGTGAATTTCATCAGCACACTATCGATATACGCCAATGAACGTGGGCAAAACCCCTCGAGCCTTTCCAAATGGCCGGTAAACCCGCCAATGAGGCTGGTGGGCTTCTTGTAGTATACTGCATGAAAGTTGTCTCAGTCAATCTCGCAGGGACGCGAGGGGCACCCTGAGAACTGGTGAGAGCCATGAGATCTTCTTCTCCCTGGGACTACCGCTCCCAACCACGTATAGTATAGCTTATATCGTAGGTTGAAAAGTAAAGAACCAGCATTCCTTTTTCACGATTCGGAAAGCCAGCATCAAGAGCGCCTGTTTGCCAGTCTTCTTACCGGCATGAGCATATACCACATGCTAAGGGGATGGTCTGGCAGGAGCCCAGCGCGGTTCGAAACAAGCAAGGTAGTGTCAACGTTGGCGCTCATAGGCCTCTATTCAGCTTTCCAAGTTTCCATGCCATGGCCGAACCCGGGGGTTAATGCGAGCCTTCTCTCCGCGGTCCAACTTTGCTGCTGCAGCTTTCCTGGCGAGAACCTTAAAGGCCAGCATATCCTGGCCCGCGCCCGCCAGTGTCATTGTTTCCAGTTTTGGCAAGAAAACTAGAAACCCGGCGACCCGCTAACCTCATCGCCAATTCCTCCTTCTTTAATCGCAATTCCGCTGCTCTATTAGAACGGGCGCTGCGACAAGATGACCCTTTTCGTAGACGCCCCTGGCTCGGATAAGCTGTGATGGGGAGTCAACGTTCGACGAAGCCTGCGATAGTATGCATGCCCAGGACGGTAGACACTTCCCCAGAACCTTCTCAGCCGCCCTGTTCAGCGAGTCCAGCTGCCGGTGAGGGTGAGGAAGATAGGCACAGAACCTGTGAGGTGACAGCCATCGTGGTGACCGTTGGGTATGATCCAGATCGGATCAGGACTGGCATCCTCTGAATATGGGTCGCCGAAAGATCAGGTGGAGTCGGTTACCCTGATACACCTTGACGGTCTCTGGTAGGTGGTTCTTAGTGAATGGGGAGAGCATCTCTGCCGCAAAGATATATTCCCAGCAATGCTGTTCTGACCAGAGAAGGTTGCGTACAATAAAGAGAGGTGAGAAAATGATACAACAAAAACGGCCGTGGTAGAACCCGATCTGGTCATAGTTGACAGATGTGGGTTGAGAGAAGTGTAGCGAGTCTCCCTTCCCTGGCACTCGCCCCGGTCGCCTCATCCGCTGCTCCACCGCGTACGCCTCAATATATTTCTGTTGCGCAATCGTGCTATACTTGGGGTCGATCGTCTCAAACGTCATTGGGGGGATGTTCTTCTCCGGTCCTCTCGTAGTCTTCCCCCCGTCGCCGTGCATGGATCCATCAGATTACCGTTGCTTCTGGTTCAGTTGGAGCACGAGTGGCAACCCGTGGAACCCACTCAGGGCTCCCAGGAAATGCCGATGGGACGATCGCAGCGAAAAGCTTGGGCAGTAGCAGGTAGGACAGATCGGGATTTGGATCCGCCTTGTACGTGCTTTGCCTCCGCATCATCCCGGGTACACCTGCAATGGATCTCCACCTGAATTAGCCTACTCCCTCCGAGTGTCTTTGTGGATGCCATCGTTGTTTTAGCAGAGCGGGCGGCCCACATAGATCGACCATCTGGATCAGCATCAGGGCGGCTGTCAAGACTCAACTGTGTTTGGCGTTGGGGTTTAGGGGTTCCGCCTTGGGATATGTCACATCCCAGGCCCAGGGCCATAGATTCCATCATTTGACTGATTGCTTATGCCCGGATCAACAGGAAGGGAGGCGGACGCCCATTGGCAAAACCCTGGCACCCAATTGTGATCACCATGAGGAAATGATATCAAGTGTTTCCAGTGATATTCGGGACCTCACCAGCTCGCTTTCTCGGCCAGCTCTTGATTACTGTCTTGCCTAAGTGTGCAGGCACAATTTTGAAGCTGTCATCTCTTCGGGTAGATTGGGTGATCGAGTTTAGCGTACATACCTACCACACAAAGGTCGTATATCGCAAAGTTCTCTGGGTCGAGAAGGGTCACTTCAATGAAATTACCAGCTCTTATCCGATCCACCCATGGCAGAGATGCGTAGCACATAAGCCTCAGTATGACTGCCCATGGCGTGCGTGGATCCAAGAGGACTCCGGAGGCGGTACCTAACGATCTGATAGTACATACGGGAAGGCTCGTAGACAAGTACGTAGGCACGCAAACTCGTTGACCATGTTCAGCCAGGTTCCGGCCTTCTCATTCCCAGTAAGTAGGAACAACGTCCAGAATGCCGACCTTGTGTAAATTGAAAGTGACATCGTTCAACTGAGTTGGTCGACGCACACGAATGCGCAGTTTGCTATGAGTGCATTTGCCCCCCACCCCCCAGCCTTCCATACACTCTCAGTATGCGGTGTTACCAGGGCTAACACGGTCCTCGATATCAGTGTCTTGCATATCCTGGATGAGGTCTCCCAGTGTGACCAGGGCTCAAACTCTCGTTTCCCTCCAGTTGCCTGGCAAAAGACCACCAGCAGTGGGGGCGGGATTCTGGACCGGGAAAATGCTTCTTTGCAGCCTTCGACAAGTGGAATAGACTGGGTGAGGAAGAGCCCACACGAACTGGTCGGCTTTGACGAAGACGAACAATCTGCTCCTCCAGATATAGTCTCGAGGCACGTGTACAGAAACCATGTCGACACAGCATATTCCTTATACCCATGACCGGATAGAATAGTTCTAGGGTTGGATACATTGTAGCCAATCCAAACGCGGACATTGGTGGAGTGCTCTGCTAGCGACCGATATGGTGGTTTGATCGTCTTTATGATAGACACGGTCTTACAGACAAAGGATCCGCTCACGGCATTAAAGCAGTTTGGTTGCCCGAAGTAGGTCCGCAACGAGAAGGGACAAAAGGCCAGGGGGGGTTTTGCGCAGGAAGATGAGCTCCGTTCCCAGACCATATCATGAGAAGACGCTCTGATCACCACCCACACAGCCTTATAATCCAGCTCCACAAAACCAGGCTCTCATAAAGCGAGAGTAAATCTTGCTTGGCCTCTGACTCTTGTTCAAGCAGGCCTTCGCTTCCCGGTATTAAGCCCCCCGTTTACCCCCTGTCGCAGCAGCGAACAAATCATGCATTCAGTCATGGCTGAAGGGCGGCCGAATACCGCAGTGCGAGTCGGGTTTTCGAGAGCCATATCCCCCTGTGGCGACCGCTCCAGCTTACGCATCTTGCCTTTCTTCGTACCTATCTTATAGCATAATAGGCAGCGAGATACGGGTTCAGCGCAGGCCGTCCAGCTGCAGGTCCACTAGCCATGACGGGCCAGGTATCAGTTAAGCTCGTCCTGTCCGCGGTTTAATACTGTTAGGGGAGCGTCGCCGACTCCAAGTCAGGGCTTGTTGTCGAGGGCTGGACTACCAGCTTGCTCTTTGGTTTCGAACACCAGATGCGAATGTCTGGCGCCGCAATGGAATCTTTGTGTCCAACCATGACAGGCGATGTCCTTGTCACGAGAAAACA
The DNA here is from genome assembly GCA_027569055.1 of Aspergillus baeticus. Classification (NCBI taxonomy): domain Eukaryota; kingdom Fungi; phylum Ascomycota; class Eurotiomycetes; order Eurotiales; family Aspergillaceae; genus Aspergillus; species Aspergillus baeticus. The sequence continues at coordinate 19,039 of JAPDEI010000065.1, forward strand.
GCGGTGCTGGTCAGGAGTGAACCCATTGAGCGGTGGCCGGGGTTGTGGGTAGATCAGCTGGCTGGTTTTTAGGTGCATCTTTAACGAGGTAAAGACGAATCTGTTACAGAGCCACCTGCGGTATGGGTCGCACTGTACCTCCGAGATGCAGCCTTCCAGTGCGGTCTTATGGTGCACCTCGTGAAGTCCGTCGATGATTTGACCAACATAGCGTTCTCGGCGTTCATTCATCTTGTGTACTGCACACGGCATGTTAGTATACAGCCTTGCAAAAAAATGTGTTGGCACTTGAGGTGAAGCAGAAGGATCGTCCCTGTAGGAAGTGCTGGGACTGCGGGGCGCGCCAGTTCAAATCGACAGAAACAGAAAGCCAAAACACAAAGACCACTAATGTCTTTCAAGTGCCGGGGAATCCATCCGTTGTTTACCCCCAGCACCGACATCCTGACGCATCGCCATTGTTGGCAATGCAATGCAATCCTCTGCAGTGCATAGATCTAGTATAACCGATGATTCAAGCTAGCCATCGAGGGGCCCGTTCATATCTGGAATCGATCTCGGCCATTTTTCTGCTCTTTGCACAGCTGGAGCCGAAGATTGCAAGGGGGGGCTGGACGAAATGTAGTAGTTGCTTTGCGCGCAATGTACGCGTAGAACCGTAACATGGATACTACGTTGTGTCTGATAGTATTCCTAGTGTGTTATTTGGAGCTGCATGAAAGCCCCAAGGCCATATAATCCAGCTTCAAAAACAACTAGCCCCCATGACCATTGACAAGTTCGTTTTCCCGGCAGAGGACAGAGCTGTCAAGGTCCGGATCCGCGCCCGCCAGGCTTTACGCGCCTCGCATCAACCACATACCCATACGTCGGATGCTGCCATTTCGGTGGCACACTTGTTCTCTGATTATGCTCAAGCGGCACTATAGTCGACTTCCAAATGGAGCCCCTGGGCGTGGAGCTTCTGTGTCGCTATCGATCCAAAACAGACGCCATTGGTCGAAAATTAGACAGTTTTTTATCCCCCGTTCAAGTGCTTTGGTGTGGGTTTGGAGAATAGTAGCGAGCTTGCTGCCAGCCATGCCATTTTAAAGAGCGTGTTAAGTCCCTGAGTAAAGGTGTCCCCGCCGGCCATTGCGGGTCTTCGACTTCACAAGCGTAAGCCGAGAAGATGATGTCGAGTTCATAGGTATTAAACACCACCCAAGGTCGAACAAATCGAGCTACACGGCTGTGGTGGTTTGGAAGTGGGCGTACTTGGGAACTGGACATTCGGCACTTCCTCTGACCTTCGCTCATTTGCGCTCACATGGGCTGTCATCAGTGGGTTCCTGGTCTCTTTTCATAATGACCCAAGATCCTGAACGGCAGCATGTACCCGTGGTGTTTTCCTCTCGACGTGATTTAGCGACGTCTGCAGAGACAATACCATGCCCGCACCGCGAATAAGTCGAGTTCAGTGTCGGTTACGACCTCAGGCCCGAACGCTCGCGGTAGCAGCCTATATTTGCGAACTATATGACCTCCATCTCAGGCGGATGGCTGGGGAATATCACAGGTTGAATCCCATCCCCGCAGAGAAAGCGGCTCGTAGTCGAAGAGAGCCACATAGGGTTCCGTTTGTCTTCGTGGTAGGATCCTGTCCGCCGGTGGGACATAAATGGCCGGTCTAAGACCTGTTGGGTCAGGGTAACGCCACAATAGATGTGCGATGTGGAACAACCGGGCAGGAACGACTCCATTAATTCCACTATGCGGAGGAGGGCTGCAGCGAATCTTCAACGCGGACAGCCAAGCAAGCCATTTGACGCTCGGGACACAGAGGCTGTCGAACACTGAGCGGACAGACAGACGGGCGAAGAGCGAAAGCGTTGATGGACCAGACTCGGTAAAAGCTTCCCTCTAGGCTTACCATGCCACAAGGCCCTGCAGCACAGGGAACCTGGGCTCTTTACCTTGCTTCTTCGTGGTGGACTGACTGGGGCCCCATGCCTGAGCAGCAGCAATATGATGTTCAGTGCAATAATGTATCCTTTCTGAGCGAGCGATACTGTCAACAGTTGCTTGGCCACATATCAATCACTGCGACGGTTGTGAATGGGGCTGTGCGTGGTTCCCGGCTCGTACACTCCATGCGAGTCGACATTTCCATTAACTATACTGTCAACGATCATCTTGGACATCATCCATCCGTTCAACCGAATCGGCTCCTAATGATCCTTCGCCAGCATTCAAGGGAATGACACAGACCATGGTCTCTGTCATCCTAGAATGCGCGACATTGCAGCGGTTATCCTCATTGACGAAACCGAGGTCACACCTCGCTTGTTAGCCTGGGAGACAACGAAGACCACGAAAAGGCATTTTCCTTCTTTGCCTTGCATTTAGTCGATGGTTTCGACAGAAGGGATGCTTGACTCGGGCAATACATCTCGAAGCTCAAAGAACGCTCTCTCCTGTACAGATCACGTTGTTGAGAGTACATGTGGTGCAGACCCCGCGGCATGATTTTTTCGAGCCCTTGTATGCTCCCCCGCACCATAGACTCGATCCGGGTGGTGTCTGCGAATGGACAGAGTTCCACATTGTCTTCCTCGAAGTAGACCCTCCTGCTCTTGCAAAGGGCACAGCGCATTTCTAAATGAAAGAATCGACCTGCTCTTTCTGGTCGTCCATGTTTCAATCCAACCGAAGCCCCAGGAGCAATGAGGGATGCGATCAAAGTCAGGTCTGATACTCGTTCGCGCCTGAGTGAGATTGGAGAAGAACAAACCGCCAATCTGCTTCAGTGAGGTGGATTCCCTGGATCCATTGGAAGTGCAGGAAAAGGAAGGGGGGGGGGGGGGGGGGGTGGGGGTGTCCTGGTCGGTATATTGACCAGAAACCGTCGGGAAAATGGCATGTTGCGCTTTTCTTGGATCGTGCGAGCGTCAGATCATTGCGATCCTGGTTCTGTGGTTTGGCTTTGATACGGAAGCCGCTCAGCAGTCGGAAGCATAAAGTGCGATCATTCATCAATGTTCTCTCTGAGCCCCTAGTCGTAAGGTCGCAGAAGGATGTTGTGGAAGTGCAGTACACGCTGTAGAGAACCTAACCTGTTAGCGAATCGCCTTTACATATTTAGTGGGTATAGAGACAGGAATGTAATGAGATCAGGCAAGATCTTACCCGGAGAGAACATTCCACCATGCGATGCCCCTGGTCAGCCAGACACGACCCGATCGATTTGTGTCCAGAACCCTCTCGCATAGCTTCAACTTCGAATATACCAACGAGGCAAAAAAAAAAAAAAGAGAGAAACCTAAGTTGCTGTTCACCTTGTTATTTCGGGAGCACCCTCCAACCACCTAACGCACACCGGCAGGGGAATGGGCCTCGTTCGTTAAGAGCATGCTGATCTTTCGGGCACGGTTTCGAGTAAACACTTTGCGGTTGGTCTGTCCACATTCATACCCCGGCTGAACTTCAGCGCCTGTGTCGTTGGGGGGGCGTGGGCCGAGAGATAGATATAGATATAGATGCCCCGGAGCTGGAAAAGACGGCGCGAAAGCGATGCATGCTGTAGCGGCCCCAAAGCTTCCGCGGGCACGTTTCGGTACTCCCCGAGACGGCCTGTCCAGATGCCATTCTCGCACGCGCCGAGCTGGAAGCGCGTGGACGCTTTTTTGTGGGCTGTGCAAATGCTTTGTTGATGCCGATTCGATGTGGTCTCCATTTCCAAGCCCGGTGTACCAGAAGGGGGCAGCATTTGCAGTTGGCGTACACCCCTCCCGCACGCCGGGAAGATGGCGTATCTCCATCGTGACTCGCCTCAGGAGTTGAGCCTGGGATGCATGAATGGGTCTGATTCATAGCTTTCCGATGGATATAATCGTATGTTTCTCATGTGTTTCCCGTGTCATACCATTGCCATCAATCGGACGAGGATTCAACCCGGGCCTGTGGTAGTAATACGACGCGAGGGGGCCGATAAGAGTAAGACGAAGAATCCGCCCAGAGGAGAAAAAGTAGAACGATGAGACGAATACGAAGAAGAAGAAGAAGAAGAAGTAAAGAAGTAAAGGGGAAAAAAAAGAAAAAAAAGGAAATCCTCCACCCAATCCGACCCAGTCTCCAATCCAGTGTACCCTCAAACACCATGTGCTAGGAAAAATACAAAAGGAAAGAAGAAACGAGATATGCAGCGATGGCGAATCTGTAGGTTTATATAGCCCCACTCCCTCCCTCTTCGAGAGTCTTCCATATGGGTGACAGTGACGATGAAGCGCGGATAGATGGATGGATGTGTGTGTGAACGCAGCAGGGCCTCATGTCTCGTTAGGGCTTGTGAAGCTGAGAATCAGGGGATGAGATGGATGCGATGCGCAAGGCAATTACCAGTCACCTTACGGAGATTGCAGTGAATGCCGCATATCGAAGCCGAATTTAGCCAAAACTACAACATCCGGGTGTCAATGTGTACCGATAGCGTTTGACGCTGCAAATTTCGATCTGAGAATCATCTGTGTATGGTCAGCTCGGCTCAGCTCATCTCAGTCCATCCAATCTTGAAAAGGAAATTAGTGCACGTACGGGGCGGAACTGGTTGGCTTTGGTGGCGATCACTCCGTAAGTCGATCTGGATCCAGCCCTAACTCGAACACGAACTCAACGCTGGGTGATGACCGGTGAGGGCTTCACCAAGTCCTGATCGCATGCATCGCTCCAAATCTCTCTCCTCTTGAATACCAAGCGAGCGAGTGAGCGAGCCAGTGAAGGAGACGATGATGAGGCCAAAGTCGTGGGATTGACGGGTCCGATTCAATGGGGGAGGTGGGGTGGGTGGGAGATTCTATGTGAAAGGTTAAGAACAGGATCAGAAACGCAGTGAAGACCTGCTTAACTAAATGGTACGGTACGTACCTGAGAATTCCTTCACCCCACTCACTACATACATAGTGAAGGATCTCGGTGGAATATTCCAGCGCAGAATGCAGATGGGAAAGGAGGCCTACCATGGAGAGGGGCGATTAATATACCCCAAAGGATTGAACAAAAGAGGTAGCGTATCTGCTCCAGGCGCGTTGGAGCTTTGGGCAACAGGGTGGGTTGGGGGGCGTTTGCTTCATGCAAGCAGAGACAGTGGTATTTCGCAGGGCCAACTCATCGCACCGCTGAGTCGGTTTGCGGATCAGTGTACGCAGTACAAGGATTAGATGATTTGAAATACATGGGTTCAGTGCCTGCTCTAAGTACGTATCTATCTGCATGGATGCGGCGTCCATACTGCGTTTCATTCGTAGGAGGTGGTACTGTGGTCGAACCACTCAGGCATAAAGTCCAGACTCAACAGGCTCGCGTCCCTTACTTCTATATTATGATTGATCCCTAATTCCACATAGCGCTTTCTAGCAGTTGGTATATACAGGTTACCGTGGTTGCCACCGTTTGAACGCTTCGACAAATCCAACATCCTCATTTCCAACGCCATCCAAATGATCAGCTCCCTGCAGATAAACCAAAGGCACCATGGACGGCCGGCCATGCGCGCATTGAAAGGGCAAAACGCAGGTAGCCAGCCTCCGTACCAGGTTCTCGCACTCATCCACAGTCAAGACATCATTGAACATAATCGCCGTTCGACATGCACGCGAGTTGAGCAGATCCAGAATCCCAGAAGGGCAGTCGGCTAGTCGTCGCATCCAGCCTTTGTGCTCGGTCCTCGCTATAGCTGGTGACGATAGCCGAGCGCTTCCACTTTCCGTGCGATTCCAGATTTCACTGCGGATTATGCTGACAATCAAGTCCGGCTCTGTCCGGCAACGCTCTGCGATCATGGCAGGCAGATGTGACACCACCACAGATGCTTTGGCACTCCGTGTACCCTGCCCGACATTGTATTCGACACCCCACGTTCGAAAGAATTCCTTGTGTTTTCTAAAAAGAGCGGTCTCTGTACCTCCTACGTCGAAAGTAACCGGGCCAATCTGGACTGTCTGTATGCCGTTCGGGTCAAAGAACTCTTCAAACAGAGCTTCAACCCGACAGCGCTCATCCGCTGCATGCTGGTCAATGAGCACCAACGTTGGCGGCGACGGCCAAACAGCGATATCCACCAGAATGAACTTTTGATCGACTTGCCCAATCACTCTGGCCATTGCAAGGTCCCGCTTTCGCAACTTGCCACGATACTTGGAGACGCCAAAATTATCCAACCCACATAGCCTATGGCTAGAGTCGTCTGTCTCAATATGAAGTGCGTTGATGGGTTTTTCAGCCCGACCAAAAACAGGATTTTTCCAATCACCCAAAAGATTTTCTAACCACGTGTTCTGTCCTTGCGGCACGGCCGAGGCTGACCGTTTCGTGCTATCCAATCGCGGCGCCATCAAAGATCCAGTGGTCCTAGGCCGGTTTGTAAGTACAGAGCCCGCAGAGGGCCGGACGTGGACAGACTGGCCAGTCCTTGAGTTGACCCAATTGCTGATTCCCGTATATGGGTCAACCCATGGCACTATCGCATCCAGTCTAGGCTCCTCGGTTTGACCACTAGGGTCGGCACTCCCATGTGCCCGCTTTGACCTACTGTCAGAAGTGACATTTGTGATTGTTTGCGTATTCAAAGTATTGGTGTTTTCTGTGACTGGCTGAGTGTCGCTTACTCCGTGAGTCTTCGGGATGCTCGCTCCATTGGCGCGGCTATTGCCGCTCTTCACCCGAGACCAGCCCCCAAAATGCGAACTAACGCTTGGCCGAGAAAAAGACGGAAATCGGATTTGCTTTGCAGGTAACTCGGAATTTACCCCCGCTCTTTGACCGGCTCTCGGGTCTGGACTCTCTGTACCTTGGACCGAATCCTGCCGCTTTCTCTTTCCACCCCGCGGACGCATGTTGTGCTCCTTCAGAAATTCGTTGACCATAAGAACAACTACATCCAAGATTCTTTGGAGGGACTTGTCCGACTCTGGTGAGTCTTGGTCGGTGGCGATTGGTCCGGCGTTGATCCGGATATAGAACATTGGCCACTTGTTGACCTGCATTGACCTGCCGCGGCGTGCATCCAGTTCGGGAGCTTCGTTTGCCCCCACTGTTCCAAAATCCGACATGGCAAACAGCCGATTGATCTCGCGGTAAAGTACGTTTGTGTGGTTTTGCGCAAAGACTGGGTCAATTCCCAGAGAGATAAACTGAACCTTCTTCGATGGACTTGGAACAAGGGATAAAGCTGCGCGGATAGAGAGACCTGGAGCAGCTGCTGACACGGCATGCCACGCTTTTGGATTGTGAGTATCGACGAAGCCCGCTTGCGAGAGAATCGAGCTGAATCGATCCAAGTCGAGATCGCCGTTGGCTCGTGCGCCCTGGCCGTGGGGACGGATTGTCAACTTGCGTTCTTTATTAGCATCAGATGTAACCAGTTTCAAAACGGTGTCGTGGGAAATCAATAGTGAGGTCATCAGCTGCTTCAACTCATCCCACTGGCGGTCTAGCTCGTCCGGCTTCTGCAGGGCCAACGCGCGGCTTTTGACGCGAACCGGCATGTTTCCAAAAAGGTCATTGACCGTGACACGTGTTCCATGGTCACTAAATCTGAGTCCGTGATGTCTCGGTGCGGGCAATAGGCGAGCCACCGGTGTGGAATGGTGGAAAATGACAGTGTTGGTTCTTGCATCACGCAAATGATGCGACGTTATTGTCAACAGTGCAAGCGCAGATAATGACGCCAGAAAGGAGCCCCGTTGGCCATGCACAGGCGATTCCGAGAGCAATTTTGATGTGTCTGCTAAATCAGTATACGAAATCCTCACAGGACAGCAAACGTACGATGAATTTTGCCCAGCCCTCCGTCCGGCGCAAATTCTGCCGGCAGGATCCCATCGCCGTCATCTTCAACCACGCAGCCGCCCCTTCGGTAGTCGACAGTGACAAAGATGCTCTTGGCGTTTACGTCCAACGCGTTTTTCACTAATTCCGCGATGACCCCATTGAGGTGAATGATGGATGTGGATGATTTGATTTTCGCAACCACTTCAGATGGGAGTGGCTGGATTTTGTGGGTATTCATTGCAAGCCAGGGTGTGATGTTGCAGAATATATATGCATGTTGTGCAGCCTCCAGGCTGGGTTTCCCACCACCTTGACATGGGTCTCGATAAGCATTGATGAGAGTGAAGTAAGTCTATAATTGTAGCCGCAATAACCTCGTTGAGATGCTGGTAGAGGTCGCTTCCATCTTTGAGACAGTACTTGTTGACGGGGGAAGACTGGGAAGCTGCAGATGATGTCTGCAATGTCACGTGATATCAATCGGGCCCGCAAATCATCATTGCATGCTGCAGAATCGTGCAAGGTGAACCAGAGGTGGCAATGAAACTGGGATTATGTACGTGGGATACAAGTTTTTCTTAGGCAATCACCGTGGCCAAGGGGCTTGCTTCACTTCGGGAATGTACATAAAACCCCAAAGTAGTACAGGTCTACAACAGCTCTGGGAAGCCTGCACAGGAGAGCAGCGCCCAGGGACCGCAGAGCCAAGCCCAAGCTTCTAGCTTCTAGCTTCTAGCTTAGCTGCCCTGGCACGATGAGCGGGACCGTCACTAAGGGAACTTCACAGTATGACGAACCCACAGCTTCGGGGCTCCAAACCGTATATGACTACGCGTCCCTCCGGATAGCTGCATCTATCGGGGTCTTTGTGCATTGCTAAGCAAGTGGCTCACTTGCATGGATGAGGTTGGGAGTATATTTAGCAGTCGCAGACGCTCTTTGGGCTGAGATGAGGCTGGCATCACGTGAAGCTGCGGAAACACAACCAAAGCCAAAGCCAAAGGAGGCTAACTGCTCGCTCGTTTGCACTTCACCTCTCTCAACATTTCTAATCCCATTGAACGCGCTCTCAGCAGCTGCCTGCGTTCTTTTTGTCTCCTCGTCTCATCCCACTACCTGCGCCAGTGACTCCTCGATTCGCCACCGTTCCTGCGTTGACTAGTACCCCTGGCCACTAAGCGCTTATCAATCTGCGGGCTCCGTGGTCAATTCACCTCTAAACACTGGGTGACCGCAGCAGAATCCAAGCACAGAACTTGCGAGTCTGCTGAATACTTCCAGACCTATTTAGAAATCTTCATTATCTCGGCCAAATGGCCACAACAGACGGTCCTGCTCGGGCGCATGGTACGTGCATCACCCCTCCTTGGACCACCTTTCCACCCGCGCTCACAAACACTCTGTGACAGATCGCAATGGACGCCGGCGCCCGTTCGCCAGCTGGATGAAGCGGCTCGCCAACCTGAAAAGCTCGGCTGACTCCGGTAGTACAATTCGCTGGTCTCACAAACGCCACGGATCCCCCAAGACCAAGAACCGCGGCATCAAGAACAACCCCTACCCCTTGTCCGGCCACACCCATGTCATCCACCAGTCTAGCAGCGACCACGCCTCTTCTCATATTAGTGACGAGCATGGCCGACGGCGGTCTCGGTCACAGAGCGAGCCTTCGATCACCTACTCGGGGTATGAGAACCAGGTTTCCGCCAACGGTGGCAAGTCAACCGCTCCGACGATCTCTACAAATGGCGAGACGGCGATATCCGAGGCTGCCTATTCAAAGGCGGGGACAATGGCGACCACAACTGGTGGAGGGGTTAGCACGAATGGAGGAGGCGAAGGAAGCACATTCTCGTCGCCAGCACCATCAGTCCGGTCGCTGGCGACGACATTGACGACGGTTCAATCCGCCGCAGCCTCTACACAGATCTACAACACCCAAAACCACCCACATCACGGCCACCACTATAACCAATCCACAAACTCCGCCCCCCAGGTCCAATTCACCCACCCATTCCCTCCTTCCCCAGCAACGGCCGTGCCGTCCCACCTCGTCCCGCACGGCCACTCCGTCACCTACAGCGGCGCAACAGCAAACAACATCCTCACCGACAACGCTTCAATCCTAACCCTCGCCTCCTCCTCCAAGCGCCGCCGCCGAAACTCGCTAGACACAAATGCATCCGTCCGCGCCCTAGCCCCATCCTCCGTCTTCGGCGGGAGTCGCGAAAGCCTACCACTCAGCGTCCTCAGCGGCGTTGGCGAAGCCTCGAATGCATCCGTGCTCAATGCCCCCGGCGTGCTTAGCCGACCGAGCCTCGTCGGACTTGCAAGCGCAGAACGCGCGAGCATCTACTCGTCCTCTGGCGCGGCGCCGGGCGGCGAACGCGGCAGCTTCCACGCAAGCAAGCAGGGCGCCCCGACAGGTGACGGCGCGAGCATCCGCAGCGGCGTGTACTCGCATACACGACAGGACAGCAACGCGGCGAGCATCTCAGGCGTCGGCACCCAATCTATCATCCCCGGTCGAATCAGCCGGCGCAGCTCAGGGTGGGGAGAAATCACGGGCGAGGGCGAGGAGGAAATTGGGGATGAGAAGACCTAGAGCAAGGATGCGGTTGTGGGCAAGGTCGAGGAGCACTAGGACGGTTGTGGTTGATCGTTGATGACGTTACGGTTTCCTTTTCTTCTTTTTTTTTTTTTTCCTATCAAGTCCAGACCGTGCATGACTGCCTCATTATTCTCTCTCGCTTTATGACTAATGTGGAGGGGTCACTTTTATTGAGGTTATGGATGGCGTTATGGGCAGCCCAATAATGACTTCAAGCTGGGCATGAATTGATATCCTAATGTACTGGTAGATTTCTTAGTCTAATCAAACAATGCAATGCAATGAAATGCAGATTGACTTGCTCCATACTCGACCCGTAGATAGGGAGTTATTTTATTGTACAACGTATAGAGCAGAACACCTGCCAAGGCGGCCTCCGCACGTCGGCTCGCACACGGAGCTTCCACTCGCTCTCCACAACATCAACACCACCCCACGATGACCACGAATCGCCCAAGATAAGCAGTCAACGCCTTATAGCAATCAAGGATACGCAAAATCCCGAAAATGAATTACCGATGATACATCCTCGCAACATTAACCCACGGTAGCCGAGACATCACAATGCAGCCCCTCCGCTGGCTCACCTCCCTCCGCACCCAACAACAACAACAACCTCCTCCCAAGATAGAATCCTTCTACGGACTTGATCATGCGGTCCTCAACCTCCCCATCCCACCGCCGTCCATGTGGATGAATCTAGGTTACTGGAAGGTCAGATAGCATACTTTCCCACCACAGCCAACCTTCCCACCTTCCCACAACCTCCACTCCCACCAGCACGGCCAGAAAGTCAATCGTACGCAGTACAGTTGCTATCTATACTAACATCGCAACCAAAGAACAGGATACAACCGACTTCCCCACCGCGTGCGCCGCGCTCCTCGACCAAGTCCTCATAACAGCGGGTCTGCTCGACTCCGACGACGGGGGCGGCGGGCCGCTGCCGCATCCAGCGAACAAGAGCTTCCGCATTCTCGATGTGGGGATTGGGTGTGGGGATCAGGCGTTGAGGATTTTGGGGTATAAGCGGGAGATGCCAATGGGTGGTGGTGGAGATGGGAGTGGGAATGGGCTGCGCCCACTCTTCGACGAGTATGTCGGGATAACTTCTCTGCCCGTGCAGGCGGAGTTTGCGGCGAGGAGGGTTGCGAAACTGCAAGAGGAAGCGGACGAGAAGAGTTCAGCGCAAGCAGCAAAGACAGGAGCGTGGATCTTCTGCGCCGACGCCGCGAAGCCGGCTTCGTGGAGCAAAGATATCCACGCCTCCCTCGAGCCTTTCATCACCAACCCACACCAAGAGCACGCCACCGACCCCGAGAAAGAAATCCAGGAACTGGAGTCAGAGGAACAACCAGAATCCTCAACAGAAACATACCTCCTCGCCCTGGACACCCTGTACCATTTCTCCCCCTCACGCTTACCCCTGCTCAAATACACCAAAACCATCCTCAACGCCAACTTCCTCGCATTCGACCTCCTCCTCCCCAGCACACCCCTGCCCCTGATCACCCGCCTCCTCCTCCGCATCCTCTGCCTGATCACGGGCACCCCTTACTCCAACTTCCTCACAGAATCAGAGTACATCTCCCTTCTCGTCGAAGCAGGCTACGACGAATCGCAGATCGAGATTCGGGATATCTCCGCGCACGTCTTCTCGGGGATCGCGCGGTTCATGAAGCGCCGCGTGGCGGAGGCGAAGATGTTCGGCGTCGGGGGCGCGGGCAAGTACAAGGCGTCGGCGGTTGTCTTTAATTGGTGGGCGACGGGGGTTGTCAGGGGTGTTGTTGTTGTTGCGAGGGTTTAGATACTATATATATACATATATATACCATTTACCGATATAGCTTCTTTGTAGAGATCATTTCATCTTTTCGAGTACAGCGTACTATTTCTATGTTGGGAGATGGAAGTGATGGTGATGTATATCTATAGAACTAAGACGTTAAGGCGGAGTATATATACTCCGTGACATCGGGGTCTTTGTATCTACCATCGACCCAAGAATCTATATATATCTATCTTATCTGTGGAGGTGTAATTTTTCCGTCTTACATTCCCCAGATTACTTGAATTGCTTGGCTGTGTCACGGACCAAGTCCAATCTAATATATCTCTTAGCTCGATCTCGATCTAGTACTACGTTGTACTAGCAGGCTAGCACTAGCTCGTTATTTATATCAAGAGCTCCAAACTACTAATGCGAGGCCCGTGAGCAAAGAAGATTGGAAGAGCTGAATGGAGTCCAATTGCGATTTAGACGTCCGTCCGACTGTACATGTCCGCGTATTAAAACGTAATCATCACCGGAACCCCAACCCACCCACCGACCAGGTCAAATCACCGTGAGACGCCTTCCTCACTCTTGAAACTTGGTATAACGAGAGAAAAAAAGAGGAAAACCGTATATCATATGCACAAGGTAAGATATGGGAGTGGAAAAAGCCAGAAATGTACAACGGAAATCAAGAATAGCAAAATCAACTTTCATTTTCGAGATAGATCAGAGAGTGCCAACGCCGATCTTAGACCCAGCGCTACTCCGCTCGCCCTCGGTCTTCTGTGCGGCGAGGAACTTCTTGAACATGTCGGTGATGTCGTTTTCAGCCTTCTTGCCTTCCTCGGCGGACTTGCCGTTCTTCTCCGTTATCAGGTTCTTGAGCCATTGGTTCTCCAGCTCGAGGGCGGTCACGCGGGCTTCGAGGGCAGCGTTCTTCTCGCTGGTCTCCTTGACGGTCTTTTCGAGGGCTTGCTCGCGCATCTTCTTCTTGATTCGGAAGCGGGCGCTCGCGGCTGTGTTGCGGCGGCGCTTGTCCTCCTCGGCTGCGACGCGCGCGACCTCTTCAACGCTCACTACAGGGGCCTTTTGGGTGTTCTTGCGCTTGGGGGCGGGTGCGGCGGCTGTGGGCGAGGTGACTGTGCTAGGGCTAGGAGCGGCGACGGAAGGCTGCGACGGGGAGCTCGAGGTCGGCGAGGTGGGAGAGGACTTGTTCACGGGCACACGGGGCACGGCAGCGGGAGCGGGAGCCTGCGCCTGGTGCTGCTGCATGGCGTGGAATCGAGCATTCTGCACGGGCATCTGGTTGTGCATCTGGTTCATCTGGGGAGCAGCAAACTCGTTGACGTTGCCAAACCCGTCTGGTACATGTTAGTGTGCATCATACCGGTGGGTTGAGCAGCGGCCTTGAAGAAAACGAAGCATGTAAAGGAAAGAGCAACGCCAGATATCGCATATCAGGTCCTCAAGCCAGAACTATACAGGTCACGTGAAATGACGCCATAACGGCCCATTCTCACGATATCGCCAAAGTACCTGAACTTGCAGCAAACCCTGACACGCTAATCTAGATCGTCGCACAAACGAGCTGATCCACCATTGACAACCCGCCAATGGTCGCCGGCCTAGATGGCGAATGCGTGGGATGGCGGATGGCGCGCCTCGTGCAGGGACCAGTAAGAAACCATCCCCGTTCAAGCTCAGCCCAGAAATGGCCACACATCCGATCGCAATGAAAGACAGTGGGTAAAAAATCAGAAAGAAAAGAGGTGCACCTGGAGACAGCTTCCACGGTCGAGCCATGAAACTGTCCCAGATGTTCAAGCGACAAAGACAATAGACAAGGACAGGCAATAACGGGCCAACTGCCAGTAGAATCCACACTTACCACCGAGCATGTCCAAGAACTCCATATCAGGGCTCTGGTTGGCAGTCTGTCGCTTGTTTTCCTCCACATGTTCGAACTGCGGGATGTTCAGGTCGCCGAGTTTGTCAAAGTCAAAGAACTCGGTGTTGGTGAAGAGAGACAGCTCGCTGTCGAGGTTGAACGCTTCCTGCTGCTGCTGTTGCATAGCGATGTCGTAGGCTGATGGGATAGCATTCAGGTCCTCCAGATACTGCGAGAAGTTCGGGGCCCGGCGGCCATTGAATTCAGCCATGGTGATTGATGAGGCGTATCGGCCTCTGTCCCTCAATCCCGACCAAGAAACTTTATTCCAACTCGTTCTTGTATCTCGCACGTTCGTATCGCAAGCGCTGTGTTAGTCGTTCGAGTCGTCGGACGACTGGAGGGGCACAGGTCGAACCGTGCCGGCGGAGAGTCAGGAACCCGGTGGTTCTGAGTCGGTCGCACTGCTGCGGAACTCGGGGAGTCCTAGTTGTCGACAATGGGTGTATGGGTGTTGCAGATGGATAGAGGAGAGAGAAGGAGAGAAAGAGGGGAGTCGCAGTGGGAGGAGTGGGACAACTGCGTTGGAGTTGAGGGAGATTTTGCGTCGGATTGAGGTAACCAAGTGGGGGTTCGCGGGCTGAAAGCCTGACGAGTCCGGCAAGCGCTGAATAATACGAGCGACAATTAATGCCTATCTCGGCCGCTAAATCACTCTACTTTACTTGGAACTGCCCTGTGCGCAGATCAAGCCTTGTTGCTTTTGTTGCACATTGTTAGTCGGGAAGGATGCTTTGGAAAACCATACAATGTTGGCATTCCTCTTCTTTTCGCTGGAAAATGCCCTGTAAATGGTGTGGCAACCTTTGTGTCAGAAAGTGCGAATGCCCCTGCGACCGTTGCCTGACTGCAAGTTGCCACTGCTCGTTCCGAAGTCGGGAGTGAACCATGGACCATACCCCAGCCTGCACCCGGTCTTCTCCTACGGTGACCCGCTGCGATTATTAATGTCACGATGCAGCCTGAAATCAACTCACTCCCTCCCTCCTTGACTGAGGAGTTTAAAGTTAGGAGCGCTGCAAAGCATCTCGCGGGCGAAAGCGTGACCCTGGAGGATCAATTCCTTGCCCAAATGCCTGTCTCTGATCATCCCTAGTTGGCCAGCCTCGCGGTCGGTCCTCATAAACCTTGTCGCCACCGAGCTCTCTGGTTGGCTGCGCCTTGCCCTGGTTTTTATCTTTCGCGCGGTTTGCGATGTAAATACTCTTGCAACCTTGAGGTTTGAGATGGTCGCTGATGGTGAGATGTCCCCCGCATTAAAACCATATGGTGCCCCGTACTATTGATGTCCATTTCTGGCGATGGCGAATAAACACTTGTAATCACACAACGTCTTTTTGGAGATGTCTCTTGAATCAGGTATTGTAATTAAGTTGGAGTATAGACGGCATCGAGCGCTCTAAGCGAAGGAGGTGAGCAAAAGTTCGGGTTGAAGGCGACAGGCAATCTATTCGAATCTGCGCAGGAGAATGAGAAGGAGGGGTCACTCGGTTGCCTTCTGAGAACCTTGTAGGCTGCTTTTGCGAGTCTAAGAGGTATCTTCCCCGGGGTCTCCATATCGACTCGAACCCAGCATCTGTAGAAAACTCGAGACGGCTCGGGAGATGCAGATCACATGCTTTATCACCACGTGATGTAGATTGCAGATGCTTGGCACATAACATAACAAAACACTGCAACAGCAACAACAACAACAACATTACTGTCAACGGGAGTCATCAAACAATACCAACGCACTTGCATTGGAGACGGGCTCAAATGGGCCCTATCTCGCAACATAATGCCGCGGCAAAAATCAATTCGCGCGCCGACAACCGCCAGTCTCCCTAACAATCTGCGCATCCCCTCCACGACCCCTTCTCTGGTCAAGGCGCTGGGAAAGCTCCCCCGCCAGTCTCTCCTCGACCTCGTCTTCCAATGGCTCGACGATCGAAATGCTAAACTCTTTCCTCCAATTCTCGAAAGCGACAAGACTGAAAGCCCCGATGACGAAGGTCTTCGACCATATCCCGCCGAGCGCACGCTCAACGACGTCCGCAATGCCTACCAAGAACTCCAATTCCGCAAAGGTGGGAAACGCGAAGTCATCGATCGCATCCTAGATGGAGACTGGAGACACGGAATTACACTGCGGCAGCTGGCAATGGTTGATCTCCGCTATCTGGACGACCACACGTCCAGTCTCCGCTGGACAGCCCTCGAGCTCACGCGCATCGGCGTCTCAAATTTCACCCACGACGACACCTCCCCGACAGACATCTCCGCCTGCATGCCCCGCGTGCATGCCTCAACCTTCCTAACAACCCTGCAAAACCTAATCTCCCCACTCGTAAAAGCCCACTTCTACCTCGCCCGCTCCACAACCCTCCCACTCACATTCCTCCGCATCTTCGTCACGCACTCGCCGTACCAGAACCCGCGCCAGGCGCCAGAGACTCTAACCGACTCGTCGCGGGTCATGTACGTCGCGTTCCCGGATAGTTGCCCGTTCGTCTACACATCGCTCGCATCGACAACAGCGGGCTCGAAACCAGCCTCGGGATCCGCCGTCGCCGTCGCGACGGACGCGCGCAGCCTCCAGCGCATCGTCCGCGACGCGGTCCCGAAAGCCCTCTCCCTCCCTCATCAGCGATACACGCTTAAACCAACCTCGCTTACGGCGAAAAGCCTCCTGGCACTCTTGACGCTCCGCGGCGCGGGGCGCATGAATAAAGCTGCCGGCGCATTCAGTATCTTCGCGGACGCGGTCATCGAGGGAAGCCCACTCGACCCACGACCCTCGAACACCGTCGCGCCCGAGGAACACCACAAACAATCGAAACGACCCTCAACCTCTGACCTCGATCCCGAAAAGGAAAACGAGAACAAACCCTTCGACGAAGAAAAAGATCTAGACCTGTCATCCAAAACGCAACTCCCCCGTCGCAGAGACCCAAATCGAGACCTCGACCCCCGCACCGCAAAGAAACGAAAACTCGCCGTAAACGCCCGCTTCGGGACATCGGGCACACACCTCTCCTCCGCACCGCTCGACCGTCTCGACGCGCGGCTCCTCGATGCACCTACCCCTACACCCTCCATGTTCTCCTCAAATGCCGACGAAGAGGCCAGTGGCGCCGATGGATCTCGCCCGACGCTGTCGCTTACGTTCTCCGGAACGGATGTGATATCCGGTATTCGCAAACTCGCGGAGTTGGGGATTGTGGATGCACAGCGCATGCCGGCATGGATGACGGGAGAAGAGGCGGTTAGTGTGGCGGTTGTGAAGAGGGGGAGGGTTGTAAGGGATTCGGGATGAGAGTGCTGCTGCCGGGGGGTTTCTTATGCAAATTCCTAGATAGGCATGCGCCCAATTTCTCCATGCTGGCTGTCGTGTCCTACGGGAGCCATTCGTTATACGGGGCTTATATGACTATCTACAGTGGGAGATCTATGAGTCTGAAATGTCGGCTCTACCCTCTGAAGGGCTTCTAGACTTGCTCTGGATGACATGCGAAATTTACCCGCGTCTCATTCATCGCCTGCAAGTACGAGAGTGCTGGCACCAAAGACTCAATGAGCTCGTGCCACTAACGGGTCGTGAACACTTTAAGACGCCGTGAAAGCTGGCCCTACGCTGGAACGTCGGCCATCTACTTCCTTCAGTATATCGTTGGGTTTCCCGCGGTGATGTGGGGTGAATTGAATAAACCGAATGTACACCAATTTAAGTAGGGTATCAGGCAATGGAACGCCAGTAATACCCACATGAAAAGAATAAAAAACCCGATTGAAACACAAAATTACCTCCGTATTCAACGCCTGTCGTAATGTACCCTGCCCGTCGTTCCTAATAGGCTTCATCCTCGTAATCGGACGCGTACCGACTACGCCAGCCAGAGCGAGAGAATTGTCGGCGCACCCAATGCTGATGATATGTTGAATAGTCTTGGAAGACAGTGTTAGTGAGCAACGTGAAGATCCAAAAGGAGAGGAACATTCACAGGGATGGTCTCGTACCGCGTTCTCCAGAGAGGCCCATTTGACTTGCCACGTTAATGTATCCATCCTCACCGACTTGGCCTTGCGTGCGGAGTTGCTCCAAATCCATCTCGACTTTGCCGTCGGCGTCTTCGACTTGCCAGGGAGTGCGACTGTAAAGGTGTTAGTAATTGCAAAGTTGCGGACCAGAGTGTGGGACGTACCAGTAAACACAGCGGACTCCTTGTGAGTTCTGCGTAGCAGCCCACTTCTGGAAACAGGTAGCATGAACGTTGTTCCCGCAGGCTGCCCGGCACCATATGATGGGTTCCTTGCTGGGTTCAAACTCCATGAAGCAGATCGGGCAGTCGCCCTCCACTGATTTACGTTTACCATCCGTCTCCGGCGCTTCGGCCTTTTCCTTGACATGACGGAGGGGGGAGTTCTCGTATATCTCGCAAAGTTCCTAGCAAGGTCAGATACCGAAGGAGGATACGCTGGGTATACTCACCGACGATAGGAATGCCAACTGGTACTGAAGATGCGCAGGAGCTCTTAGGACCTTGGCTAGGACTAGGCTCATCATTAATGATAAATATAAGGATGCGATGGATAAGAATAGCAGGAATAAAGAATAATCCATGGGTAACGTAAGAATAGCTTGCTTGGAAGAATATTTGACGTACCATAGCAAATGTGCTTGCACTGGTTGCCTTTAGCGCCATCTGGACAACTGCAGATCGGCTCCTTCCCAATGGATGTTCTGTAGAGGTTTCCAGTCGACCCGACAATGTCAAACTTCATCTCCGGGACCGAATCCGTGCCTGCTACAGTTTGTCCAACCACGAACATCCTGCTAGATATGAGCAAGCAAAAAAGCAAAAGGTTCAAGCGAGATTATACCTACCGCTGGGTG
The DNA here is from genome assembly GCA_027569055.1 of Aspergillus baeticus. Lineage (NCBI taxonomy): Eukaryota > Fungi > Ascomycota > Eurotiomycetes > Eurotiales > Aspergillaceae > Aspergillus > Aspergillus baeticus. The sequence continues at coordinate 38,057 of JAPDEI010000065.1, forward strand.
ACTGCGCGCTCTAAACGTTCCTGAAAGCTCTTTGGAGGAGCTTTACGAAGTCTTCTGGCGCGGCGCTCAGACGCTGGCTCCGCTGCCTCCTTGACCTTTGACCTTCTGGCTTTCTTGCTCGGACTGGGAATACAGGCAGCTTCGGGGGTATTCGTCTTATTCAGATCGGCTGCCGAATTGGACTTCACTCTCGTGCGAGAGCTCTTGGCTGGGGCAGAAATGGTGTCTTCCTTTGGAGCAGCTCGTTTTCTCTTCGAGATTGCCGATGAGCCTTTCGAGGCTACGGCAATCGATGCGGCAGCACGACGCATTTTAAACGGCTCCTGTGGCGGCACCGAGCTGTACACGATGCTCCTGAAAACCCTGTGAGATGGTGAAGGAAAGAGCGCAAGCCAGAAGCAAACTTGGTGTTACCTACCAACTCCGTAGTAGGAAAGTGCAGGTGGCGAGTGGCACCTTCCCCAGATGGGGCTGACTAATCTAGACAAGCTCGGACAGCAACACTGTAGTGAATATCTAGCTAGCAACTGGATAACAATTTAGAATAGTGTCGCTCGCGAATCTCATCGAACTCGGTGAGGTTTGCGAGTGTGTTGGATGAAATCATAGAGCGTCCTTATCCAGCTGCGATAACCAGTTCCCAATTAGTACTAGCTTCCCTGTCGATGCGGAGGTTTGTCTCTTTTGCTTCATTTGAGCTGTTTGGCTGCCAGCTGGGCTTCTTGTCCGATTGCTTCACCTTATCGCTCCAACGTTCCAACATCAGCAATGGCTCGCCCACGCGCTCATTCGGGTGCTGAAGGCCCAAAAGAGCCACATTCAGTTTCTCTTAAAGGTATGCAGTGTGCTCATTTTCTCTGTCTTAGGCTAACTAATGGGCGATGTAGTCCTACGGTAAGTTCCGTTCAAGCTCGTTTTAGACCCAAGAGCCCCTCTAACCTCTGCAGCCTGTCGCGGCCGTCGCTCGCATATCAATACCCGCTGCCGGCAGCAAACACCAAAATTTCTAGCAAAGCATCTTTATGCTTCCCGTCTGATAATGTCGACAGTCAATTCATTCTTACGCCTCATGTACGTCTTCCGGATCTGCTCCTGGGCCTGTGCTGACCGATAAGCTCATGCTCCCTCCCACATTCGGCTCCGCATACGTCGGTGAGACTTTCGCTTGCACTCTAAGCGCGAACAATGAACTACCACAAGACACCTCACGGGTGATAACCTCTGTCCGAATCGTTGCCGAGATGCAAACACCATCCCAAGTGTCCGCCCTGGACCTTGAACCGCCGACTGATACAGCCGTTAGAGATGGGTTAGAAAAGGGGGACTCTCTGCAGAAGATCGTACGATTTGACCTCAAGGAGGAGGGAAATCATATCCTGGCAGTTAGCGTCAGCTACACTGAGACCATCTTGGGTACCGACTCGCAAGCAGCTAGCGGACGCGTGAGAACTTTCCGCAAATTGTATCAGTTTGTGGCTCAGCCTTGTCTCAGTGTCCGGACAAAGTCATCCGAGTTGACATCGCTGGAGGTAGAGAACAAGTCACTTGGCCCGTATGGGAAGACACGCCTAGTCCGGTATTCGCTGGAAGCACAGCTGGAGAATGTGGGAGACGGAGCAGTCGTCATCAAGGTGCGTGGCCTAGATTTCTCCGACAACGAGATCTAATGTTGACAGCAAACACGCCTTAACCCCAAGCCTCCGTTCAAAGCGATATCTCTGAATTGGGACCTTGAAATCCCAGACCAAGTAGACACGCCTTCCCCTATTTTAAATCCGCGGGACATATTACAGGTTGCATTCCTTGTTGAACAAGAAGAGGGTCAACAGGAAGGACTGGAGGCTTTGCGCAGCGATTTACGGCGAGACGGCCGCACAGTGCTCGGCCAATTATCCATTGAGTGGAGGAGTGCAATGGGAGATAAAGGATTACTCACCACAGGCAACTTGCTAACACGAAAACGACCATGAATCGCAACTTGAATATGTATCACAGCTTTGTGCTGTGTAATAGATACCCCATTTTCCCATTCCGGAAACTCACTCAGGCCACCCCTACCCTCAACGGCAACCGCAAGCAGGCAAACGGTTATCCCCTGCAGATCTACGCCTCCTCGGTGCTACACTGCTCAAGCCTGAAAACTCTCCGAGATGGTGGACGGAATGCTGTGTTCCGCCCTCTGCAGCCTACAGCCCCTTTGCAGGCGAATGTTACACGGTACCGGTATGCATCGCGCCTGGGTGACCTACTGCGAGCCTGTAGAACATCAGATCAGCTTTCCCAAATAGGGTGAATAGCCTCAATATCCCGATTAATGGAACCTTCAAATGCAATATTTAATTCCAAGCGGAGTTGGCCCTCATCCCGTGTCCCTGCTACATCGTATCGGCTTAGGGTTACCGGGTTGTTTCAGGCTAATCTGATTGAACACTGTTGCATGATTGAAAGTAGACTCCACCCACGTTGCATGATTATTTACTCCGAAGACAACATGATCACATCCAGCGTCCGGCGACAGGGCGCGGCCGCAAAGTGCAACTTTCTCCAGGCTAGCCAAGCATTTCTACGTGCTAACTACAAGGGATCCCGTGTCACTATCTTCCCAGTCCTGCTCAGCAGCCAAGCGCTGGAGCAATTCAACATGCTGCTGACTCCTCGGCTCAATCCCAAACTCAAACGGCTTGGGTTTATTGACCATTCCCGGGACAGCCTCAAGCTTGACATCAATATCGTTTCCCGGCGCATCCCTTGCCTTCCTAAATCGAAAGACGGTAAGCACCTGCACTATGGTGATGTAAACACTTGCGTCTGCAAAGAACCGTCCTGCACAAGCTCTCCTCCATAACCAAATGCAATGTCGCTAGGGTCCGGCTCGCTAAGTGGCACCATATACCGCTCTGGTTTAAACACCTCCGGGTCAGAGTATGTCTTCGGGTCGTGTAAGAACCGCCACATAGACGGGGGGAGGTATGCTCCCGCTGGGATAAGGTAATCCTTGTAAATGATGTCCTCTTCAAACTTGTGCAAACTTGTGCATCAAGCCCATGGGTCCGACGGGATTCCAGCGCCACGCCTCTTTCACGATCTCGTCAATGTACGGAAGATTCTTCCGGTCCGAGAATGTGGGAGGTCGAGATGCGCCTGTGCCGATGAGGTTGTCAACCTCTTTCTGTGCGCGCACTCGCACCTCTGGGAACATCACTAGAGCGAGAACGACGCTCGTCAGGATCGCAACTGTATTGCCTGATCCCGCGGTGTAGAGGCTGACGGCTGTCCACTTGATAGCCTTGCCATCTTCCGCTCTTGCCTTGGATTCCAGAAGGTTAGACACGTATAATTTCCGATGAATCCCTTGAGCCATTTGTTGCCGAACAAACGGGTACGGAATCTCAGCGGCGGCCTCGTTTCCACTCGCGGGCTATCTTTCTATAAGAAAGACCAGGGAAGCCCTGGGGCAGACGCTCGATGGCCGGGATAGCATCGATTATCCATGAACACGGCACAAACGCCAGAGAGAGATGTTCCATAGAGTGTTCAATCAACTCAACCAGGGGATCAGTCCCCATGCGGTTAATTGAGTATCCATACGTGAATTTCAAGATAATCGCAGCGGCCAGCCTACAACGTATCATCAGCCTTGCACTCTCACACGTCCTTCTGTAGTCAAGAGCAATACTCACGTCTTCAAGTGTCCAATGGCACCCTCCGGCTCCTTCAACACACTCAACATGAACCCCAACGATTCCCGCTCCTGCACCCCTTCGAACCTCTCCGAGAGAGCCCTCGTTCCCATCTGCGCATGCACAAGCCGTCTATGCAACCGATACGTCTCGTCATACTGGTGAGTGATTAGAAAGGAATCGAACCCACACAGCGTCGCGAAATTCAGCTGCGGCCGCGCCGATGTCTTGTGGACTTTTTTGCCCATGATATATTTTGCGGCATCGCGGTCGTGGATAATTATCAATGTCCGACCGAGCGCCGTGATGCTGCTCACTGGGACTGGGCCAGGGGGAAAATTAGGGTCACGCTTGAAGGTTGACTTGCCGTGGTAGTGATAGAGAAGGATGGTCAATAGGACGGTAACGACAGGAGGGAGGAGCATGGCCATTTTTACGGAGGAGAACGATTTGATGGTTGAGACGCAGTGTCCGAAGCTATTCGCGCCGATACTATCGTTCTCTTTGTTCCCCCTCCCAGGTCGGGCGGCCTTGGGTCACTTCTTTATATCCGTATCGCGGCCTTCTACCCCTCAGTTACCCGCTCAGCTCGCGCCTGCTCCAAAAATCCAACATCCAACATCTTCATGCCCGTCACCAACACTGCTGCATGTCTATCACCAACAGCGCAGCCACCGTGATATGCCTCTATTCCTTTAGGATATCATTGGATCAAAATTCGTCTAGATAGTTCCAAGCTATTTGCATCCTTCCTAGAATGGAGAATTGAACTCGCTGTCTCTTATCATGACCTCAAAGTTGGTGTCAGAATCGCCTTGTCTCCTGACTCGTAACTATCGCGGGGCCATTGTGAAGCAGTATACCTTATCCAATGGGGATATCCGAGGAGTTGGTTGACTACATCCAGACAATCTATCTTCTGTTGGTGGTGGAGGTCATGTTTGTTGGGACGGGAAGTGGTTTATCAGCTGCAGATGTGGTGAAGCCTCGTCCCTAGAGCAAGTGATACCTATACTTCCTATTCAGGATATAGACCCGAAAAGTGGTCTATACAAGAATCTGCCGGCATACCCTCAAGCCCTGGCAAAATCAAACATCTCTAAGAAACCTCATTTATCACAATGATTGCCCAGATGAAGCGCATCATCCACACCAGCATCGACTCTCGCACTCAGCTCTTCGCGTTTATCAAGACGCTGTATCTATTCGGCAAGTCTGATATCCCGACTGCTCTGTTGCCTTCGGTACGTATCTTATTCCCCTTTATATCTGGCTCAGCTCCAGAATGTGTATTCGAAATCTGACACAGTTAGATGACAATTTCCTTCCTCCTCACAGACCCTTCAAACCTATGCTTGGCCTCCCTCGTGAAAGCGTCTATAGGACCCAACTCCATTTACTAACATTTTAGGTTAAGAATCAGGTCTGCTACATACGAAAATATATACCCTAGATCCCCTTTCTCTCGCCCAAAATATAGTCTCTCCATCTTTTTCCTTCCTCACTCACTCACTCACTGAAATCGAAAATGACCAGATCGACGGCATCCCCGAAGACTTAATCTCAAACCCCTTCCGCCCTCTCCCCGCGCGCCGAATATCGGTCCGCAATGCGCAACGCCTCTACCATGTCCTCTTTGTACTCGTTTGGGTGGCAGCAGTGTATACAAGAACAAACCCCGTGACACTGGTATACTCGGTTGCCATACTGGTATACAACGAGGGACAGCTCGCGAGGTTCGCCAAGCTGAAGAATGTTCTTAGTGGGGTGGGGTTGGGGTGTTATTCCTGGGGGTGTCTTTGTATCCTGGGTAAGTTGTTGGTCTTTGATCCTTGTGACTTAGCTTGGATCATGCTTGGTTGCTGCGTGTGGATGTTGTCTACTACTTCATGTCACTGGCCTTCCTATGGAGCCCTCAAGATGCGGTGTCTGCGGTCTTTGTCACGGCGGCCTTGAGTGCGGGCGGAGCATTTCGTGCTCGGTGGGATGAGGAGGCGGATCGGTGGGGGTATGTGGGTTATGCGGTGCGTTCCCAGTTTTGATATTCCAGCGAGTAGTAGAGGGGATGAGGAAGCTCTGCTGATAAGTTCTGGCTAGGTGTGGCTTCTTCTGGTGAATGTCTTACTGGGTTTTTGCCACGTGGGGGTTCGGGAGTAGTAGTATAGGAGGTGAGGTCGACGACCACTTTGGTTTTCTGAGAAATAGAGTGAGGAAGTAGGTAGGTAGGTAGGTATGTAAGGAGTTTGGTTATGGTGCTTTTGTACGGAGCATATCAGGAAGGCCTTCTTGGTGGTGATTTTGATTAGTCCTGGGTGTATACATAGCTTTTCTGGAACAAGCTGCATACAATTGAGGGCGATGAGCTTGGCTATGTATTTGAGAAGAGGTGTATGTCAATGTTTGTCGTATAGGCTGACCCTAATCGCACATTTTCCACTGCTACAGGGCTATCCAGCGGTGTGGGATACTCGAGACCGTAATGGTCGATGGCAAGTACTACGCACAGGCACCCTTAGGTCCCTTACATCGACGGCGACAGACAGATCAAACCCACAAAGTTCAGGCCCGCTGCGATGGGTAAGCGGACCGGATAGGATAATCAGGAGTAGATCTATGATCCATCGTTGTGAGTTGAGCATCGGCTTATTCACGATCTGACACGGTGCGAGTCACGGAAAATCGAGATCCATGGTCTCAAACCAAGCGATCGGTCCATCTTACTCGACGAGAAGGGAAGAACTCCATCACTGATCGCTGGTGGAATTGCCTCATATGGTGGCGGATTCCGACATTCCTGATCCACCGATCGCCGGAATTTCGGGTCTCCATGATTTTCTCTATGAGAGCCGTGTGAAGAATCACTTCACTTCAACCTTCAGACACACTCGAGTCTCGAGTAGAGGAGAAGGGGGGTCGGGCACGGTCGCTCGCCAAGAGATAGCTGAACTATAGAAGCGCATATTATAAGGAGGTCGCGGTGATGAAGATCACAAGGTTAGCGGCGAACGCGGCCTGGCAGTGACAGTGGCTGCCAAAATACCTCGGAACGGATAGTGTGTTAGGAACTTTTGTGAGACATTAGCGATTCCTCAGCCATGCAGCTGCGGGACGGAGAATGTTTCCTCAGTAAGGTTTGATGGGTGTGATACTAAACTCAGGGGCCATCTTGTCCTCAGACAAATATTCGGCATTATTCACAGTCGTGACTCGTGAGCTGAGAATGGATGGTTCCATGGTTATCTTGAACGGTCGTTCTCCAGACGGAATCCTGCGCAGTCCACTCTAGCATCGCCAGACTCCACTTCGGCTCTCCTCCCGCCCGAGCGCAGCTGAGCTTTGGAATTGGATGGCATAGGAGTCGTGCACAGTGCACAAATGGCTCCGTATCGCGTGTGGAGAGCACCGAGGCTGGTTCCTGGCGAGAGGAGGTGGTTGGTGGCTGCAGCTAAAGATGCACACTTGCAGTAGTCTAGCAACCTGTCCAGGCCTTGGGGTTCCTTGGTTGCTTTTTTTGCGCTTCATCCCAGACTGACCTGCGCACGTTGGACGGTTTGTTGTCGCTTTTCTTTTTCAGGCTCGCGGACGTCTGAAACTCAATCTGATGGGGGTGCTGTCATACCTGATTTAAGAAAAGAACAGACAGCTCTTCGCAGTCTCTGGCGGTCAAAACCAAAAGGAGCGCTCGTGCAACTGAGACAGGGACTCGGCTGGAGCCTTCTGTCAGGCTGGCTGGGCTTTTCCTCTTCGCGGCCGTTTTCGACTGCTGCCCCCTTCCACGCAAGCAGCCGAAAAAGAAAAGAAGAGCAGAAAAATAAAATAGTCCCCAGACGAGAAAGCAGGAAAGCAGGAGAAAAAACAGGAATCCCAGAAGGAAATCAGATGCCAATCGGCGTCGATACTGCTACTATAATCCAGCGAATATTCCCTGCAGGCGAACGGTTCGCTCCTTTTAGTCTCTCCTTTTCTCCTCCATCCAGATCGGCATCCACGACTCTTCCTCTCCTCCACCACTTCCCCCCCTCCTTTCTTCCTTATCTTTTTATGGGCGTCCTATTCTTTTCTCTACGCTATTTTTATTCCCTCCCTTTTCGTTTCAGCCTTCTCGCCTCCTGCCCCCAATCACCGCTCCAACCCCTCTCGTCCTGCGCGACCCCGTCGCAAATCCCACAACTTATGCTTCTCCTGCCCATTCCTTTCGGAGCCCCTGATCGCTGAACTTTTTGCAAACACCTCCTCGATCTCTCCCGGAGAAGCCAGGTTCTTCTACTGATTGGCCTCCACTTCCAATGTTGTGACGAAGCCCACGACTTGCCGCGACGATTCATGATTTACAACCCCGCAGACACTGACCCCGACCCTCGATAATTCGGCAAGATGCCTTTCTCTACCTCCTCCTCCCACTCTTCCACCGCCGAAGTCACAACCACCCCGCTCGCAGACTACTTTTGGATCGCTGGTGTGGACGGCTCTGAGGTTTTGGACACTTTTCGCAAGCTAGTGGATGAGTACCGTATATCCAGCGCCGCCTCACCCGGCCCCGCGGTGACCGACACCATTGAAGAAGATGCCGACGCCGAGGCTGCCCTTGACCCCCGGCTGGACGGTCTGCTGTCTAGAAACTCGTCCGTGATCGGCCCTCGCGCCTCCCAACAGCGTCTCTCCTTTCGCTCCGAGAACTCAGATCCCAATGGCAATGGCACGCACAGCAACCGCAGTAGCATGACGATCAAGGGTGCTGCCGCTCCGTCACCCCGCGGCTCCGCGTTTCTGGGACTAGATGACTTTGATTTTGACAAGGCCTTGTTCAAGTTTGCATCGGAGAGAGATTCGTTCCTGTCAGACCTGAGCCTCAGTGCTGGTGCGATCACGCCGCAGGCACGCCCACGGTCCAGGTTACGCACCCAGAAGATTGTCTCCGAGGAGACGCAGCCGTCGGGACTACTCCGATCTGGAATTGGAAGTGTACGGCGGCACATGTCCTTTCGTGATATGAACAGTATGAAGAGGCAGCCGTCGGTTGCTCGTCAAGGTGGGTACCCTGCAGGTGGTGGTCGACAATTGCTAACTTGTCCAGCCTCGATTCGTACCTCGCGCCGCCTGAGTAACTACAACTCCGTGATACCTGCACCGCAGCCGTTGGAAATTTCCCCCTCCATGCATCCTCTGAAACGCCGATTCGAACCCGTCCTCCTCGACCGCTACCCACCGAAAGGAATGGCCGAAGACGTGAAGCAGCGCGCTAACTTTCCCGACTACGTCCCCATGTTTGCCTTCCCTAACGATATAAACATTGTCTCTTCGGACCAGAGACCGCGGTCGACGTGGCACGGATTCGCCATGACAACCGACAATGGAGCTCGCCTACACGCGATATGTGTTATCGTCTGGATCCCGCTGAACCACCAAGCCGCGGAGCAACTGGAAAAGTGCTGCGAGGAATGGCGGAAGGATAATATGACCGACGAAGAGCGGGAGCTGGCAGCAAGCCTGGGAGAGCGGCTAGCTCAGGAGCGGGCCAAGCTCTCCCGACTTCTAGCTCAACTTCCAACAGTTCCCTCAGGATCAGAGTCGAGAGAACTGTTGGAGGATGAAATCAGTGCGGTCGAGGAAAAGATTAGCTTGATGACCGACCTTTTGCGCCCGGTGCGTCATGGAGCGGCATCTAAGATCGAAGGCCTGACCGATGGCGACACTGGTTTCTGGATCCCTCGAGCCTATGGTATCCTGGGCCGAGAGGAAAGCATGACTAGTTTCTGGAAGGAATGGCTCAAGGCAGTCATCGTTCCCATGACTGACAATAGCATCCAGCGGGTGCCCCCGGCGTCTCGCATGGGTGTATGGCAGCCCCTGGAGCGATACGTAATGAATCTCTGCACCGAAGCATTCAGCCCTAATACTTCTAAAACGCAAGTGGAACTGGCGGTTCGGGAACTGCGCCTATTTGCGCGCAAGGAGGCCACCAATGAGCTTCCAGGGTCCCGAAACACTGATCTGTATGCGTTGTTCCGGACATTATCGCTGTCCAATATCATCATTCTCTTCGAGTACGCCCTCACCGAATCGCGGATCATCTTATTGTCGTCACACACGTCCATGTTATACCTTGCTACGCGCGCCCTGGTTGACCTTCTCTTCCCGATACCCTGGTCTGGTGTGCTGATCCCTGTCCTTCCCGCACGGTTGATTCAAGCTCTGGAGGCGCCTTGTCCTTACATCGTCGGCATTGAGCGCCGGTACGAGAAGGTTGAGCTTCCTTCAGATGACTTTGTCTTGGTGGATCTGGACCAGGATATGATCGAGAGCACTGTCAAGCCAACCCCACTGCCACGCCATCAGAGGAGGAAGCTTCAATCATTACTCCAGCTCGCTGCTCCACACCACGGTCGGTACGGAGTACCCACTGGCCCTCCTGCTTATGCCATCGAGACGTTCCCATACGATGCTTTCATGTCAGAGAACGGAGCCGTATACCACTCCAGAGCACAATCGACCCATCTGGCCAAGTATGTCGGGCTCAATTCCGGATCGTTTGGTCAAAGCGCCGTGCCACCCAACTCCAACCCTCCACTCATCTTCAATGCTTTCCTGCATGCTCGTAACGAACAGGCCATGTCAAGAGGATATTCATCCAAGGGTGCAGACAGGCCTGGAACAGGTTCGACCTTCAAGACTGGATCCCCGCCGTCGCCGAGGGAGAGTTCGCCCATTTCCGGACATTTCCCACCCCTGCCAAACACACCAGCGTCCCGAAACGATTCAGGCTTAGCACTCCAAGCGTCACTCCGCGAGAAGCGGTCTGGACATTTTGACGCTGCGTCGCGCCGCAGCTCATCCTTTGGCATGGACATGCGGCAAGTACCTCGACGTCCGAGTGTGCCTTTCTTGGGCCATACACCGAACCTCTCTGTCACTACATTGAACACCGATTATCATTCCACCTATGCACCCTCTGTGTACGCGCAATCTACTGTTGCAGCCTCGACCATTGTCCCCCAGGCTGTCATCCAGCCGATCCACAACACTGAGGGCACTTGCTGGGTCGAGGGACATTGCCTACAGCTGCAGCAGTGGGACGATAAGACGGTCTGTTCGATCTGTGATGAGCGAGCTGACGAAAACATGTACAAGTGTGCGTCCTGTAAGACCTTGGTGCACAACCGGTGCGCCCACCAAATCTGCCTGGTCTGCCCTATGGCATTCCACCCAGAGCAGGTACGCGCGGCGTTTGTTCGATGCTTCGCCAGCCTCTTTTACACGTACAAGAAGTTTCTCCAGCCGGCTAGTGGGGACAAGAAGAAGGCTGGTCTCACGTACAGTTTCAACATGGACGCCTTCTTCAAGAGCTTGCCTAGCGAGCATGCGGAGTATATCGGTGTTTTACAACATACCCAAGGTGAGTTTGCATGTGGAGGAGATATGCAGCTGGGATAGTAAAACTGACGGTCTAGGTTTCAACGAATTCATCAGCGACAGGGAGAGGATAAATCCCAAGGCCAAGGACCCGCGGATGGCACTCTTCGACGAAATCATCTTGTCGAAAAGGAATCGAGGCCGGTCATCTCTATTCTCCTCGCGGTCGACCACGGACTTCCTATCTGATACTTCAAACCACCTCTGGAGGACGGCAAGCGCAGCCTCCTTTGCCGCGGGCAGGACCCAGCAAAACCTTTCCGGGGACTACACACGAGTTGTCACACGAGGTATGTCGTACCGGGGTAGCACCTGTACATCATCATGGTCACTAATACCCGTAACAGCCCCAGCGAAGCTCGACACCAGTCTCATGAAAGAGCCCCGCATGATTCACGGGGCGCCTCGGGTGTCGAAGACGGCTAACAACGCCCGGCGGAAGCCCGTTCCCAAGCTCATAAATGGTCTCGCAATCTCCCCGCCGTAGAAGAGGACGGACGATGGTTGGTGGAGTGTTCTTGTCCCGGACGGTATCATCTGGATGTTATCATACCGCCGCCACGTATCCCTCCTCCTATCTGACACCTCTCAGATCAATTGCCGACCAGGCGCTCCGCGCGGGACAGCGTTGCAGAACCTGCAGAGCCTTGAGTGGACATTGAAAGGCCGCCTCCACTGATTTCTGCCAGACCGCGGCGTTTCCCATATCCGTCGCGAAGATTCTGACGTCAATTTCTTCAATAAAAGTTTTAGACTTGGGGGCTGGACACCTTGTCTTTCGTTTCTCACATTCGCTCCCTGATCTGCAGTCGTGGCTGCAACTCATCCTCATCCTGATCTGATCTACATATGTATGACTACCCCGGCGGGGTCTCATGAGCAGACTTCTCATGTGGCTCGCTGGTTTCATACATAGTCCCGAACCGCACGAACCCTTGTACAGTTATTGGCACATACATGCATGATAGACATACTAATCAGCCGTGGGCATGGATACCGGTTTGGGGTTGCATTTGTAGGAATTGGCCATGTTTTGTTCATGTTGGATCTCTTGCTTTTTGTCTCTTTCTATACCCTTGATACACTTCTCTCGTTTCTTGAGATATCGAGTCACAATCTCATGCGCATGCTTGTTTCACTTGTACGAGTAGCATCTGTAAGAGTAGCATCCGAAGACCGAAGTATTTCCCTTGTTGTGAGAGTATCAGCCAGCCACTCAGGGCGGATCTTTTATCGACGGTTACTGAGTCTCTGGGCCAATCCTCTGGGTCGCATATACCGACGGACAAATACGGTAGCACCGGATGGGCAGGGCAAAGGTCTCTGGACGGTGGTAGGTGGATATGGAGAGGTTTTTCCTCGTATCACGACGTCGATGTGGCCAGAGTAAGAGGAGATGCTGGATTGGGGATGTTTTCGAGTGTCATACTCTCATCCACTTTATTAATAATTTGCTGCAGCTTCATCCCCAACTCCATCCGCGGCCCTAGCTCGCACCGTCCATTATTAAGCTCTGACTACCGTCCGTCTCGACGATTCGGGGGTTTCGGTATAGAACTATTCCATGGATTCGCCTCATTACCCATTCATCCTTTTATCCAGTTTACCCCAACCTTGTCCCCCCAGCTGCATAAAATATAACGCAAAATATGATTGGCGGAAGAATTAGTGCCGCAACAAATGTCGGGGAAATTTAGCCGTCGGATACGCCCCAAAATCTCCCTTCCATTTGGCCCAAGCGACTGGCAATCCCGACTCCTCTCGATCCATCGATCTCCATTCAATTCCAGGTAGGCGCAATCACCTTCATTTTTGTGTTTTTTTTTTTTGTTTGGTGTTATCTGTGAGAGGGAGAGAAATGCCCCTCTCCTCCGTGGCCCGTCTCTCTCCCTTTTGGTCCTGATCGGACTAATCCTGGTCGGCTGCGACTCGCCCTACTCTTATCCTGCTTGATTCCTCCTCTGATACGGAAACGGGGGAAAAGACGTTATTTTACTGCTTCGACCGAGTTGTGTCCATCTGCCTGTCTGTTGGCTCTAAGCAAGGTAAGACTACTATAGATTACGGCTGCGCCGTTGGTGGTTCAACTATTTCTCCCCTACCTACTACTACTACTACTACTACTACCACCAACACTACTCTTTTCCTGCTCTTCCGACCCCCGACCGCGGTCAATAGCTGGCGTTATAACTATTGACTAGCCCTCGTGTGGTGGCTTGCTACTCCTACTACTTCCCTCCCTCTTCCTTCCTTTCTTCCGTGCTATTTCTCTTCTTCCCTTTGCTGCCTCGTCGATATTGGCCTAGTTCGCTCGTTTACTCGTGCCTACGTAGTACTGACTGTGGCAAAGGAAATCGGTTTCCGCGCATCATCAATGCGACACCACGTCTCGTCCCCAATCTATCCCTCCTCTTAGATCGCTGCATTACGCGTATCTATCATATCTACGATTTATATATACAACGCCATATATACACTTACACCCTCGCTGCGCCATCCGTCCATCCCAAAGTATGCCTTGAAAGATGATGCAAACCGCCCTCCATCAACCTGTGGCTACCACCCTGCGAGCCGACGCACCCGTCAACACTACTACTGCTACCTCGACCACAACAACACTCAAGGGAACATCCGCCACCTCGGCACTTCCAATCCCACCAGCGCTCCTCACACATGAACCCGCACGCACAGTCGTAACGGTATACGGGCCGGGCCAGGAGACAATCGTGCAAGTAGTCGCAGACGTGCTGGGGAAGCCATGGACAACCGAGACCTCGCTGTCGGCACTCGGCCGGGGCAGCAGCGCGGTGGTCGTGGGGATCCAAGCGACGGATCTCGCGGGGAGTCTCGCGGAGTGCGGCGACGAGCACCGGGCCGCATGCATACTGGTGAATCTGCACGGCGTCGATGACGGCTCGTTCCCGGCGGAATCGCTGACCGAGCTCTGCGACTACGAGTTCCTGTACTCGCTGCGCAGCCCCTTTTTCCGGCGCGACCTCACGCGCTTCCTCTCATTGATCCTGGGCCAGACGAGACCACATGAGGATCTCAAGACGAAGAATCGCACGAATTTCATCTCGACTACTTTTCCCGATGTGCATGCTGCGTTGCCGAATCTGGATATTCTTTCGGTCGGGTCTGATGCGGTTGAGATTCGTGTCGATTTGTTGGTGGATCCTGAGACCGAAGCCCAGCAGCAGCAGCAGGGTGCAGATGCTGCGCCAAGCCAGGTCCCGAGTCTGCGGTATGTAGGGCAGCAGTTGATGCTCCTCCGGCAGCATACAGAGATGCCGATTATCTTTACTACGCGGTGCACAAAGGAGGGAGGGAAGTTTCCCATGGACGACCCGAGCCTGTTCTACCGGTACCTGCGGCGCGCGATCCAGTGGGGAGTCGAGTATATCGATGTGGAGCTGTGGCTGCCAGAAAAGGTGCGCCGGTCATTAGCAGAGGTCAAGGGCAACAGCGTGATCATGTCTGCGTTCCACGACTACTCTGGCGAATGGAAGTGGACGTCGTCCGAGGCGCCGAGGATCTTCGAGGAGAGCGCCAGGTATGCGGATATTGTCAAGATGATTGCCATGGTGGATAGCGTCGAGGCGAATTACGAGCTGGAGTATTTCCGGTCCACGGTCAAGCAGACGCACGGGGAGTATCCGCTGCTATCGGCGGTGAATATGGGCCAGCTGGGCCAGCTGTCGCGTGCGCTGAATACCGTCTTTTCGCCCATCACACATCCTCTCCTCCCGATGATCGCAGCGCCGGGCCAGTTGACAGCCGCCGAGATCAACGAGGCGCTGCATATCATGGGCCAGTCCCCGAAGCGCGATCTCTACGCAATCGGCTCCTTCCGCGCAACACCGCAGTCCATGTTCATGGAGAAATGCTTCAACGAGCTCAGCCTGCCGCACACACTCACCTCTATCGACCGCGGCCCACCGGGCGCTCTTGAGCGCGTAATCACGCAACCTAGCTTCGGTGGCGCGGCCCTGCACCCACCCATACACAGCACCTCGCGTCTCCCAGCGATAAGCGACGCGGCGCGGGCAATCGGCCTTGTAGACACGATCGTGGTCACGACACCGGGGACCCTGATCGGCGAAAATGCCAGCTGGAAGGGGATCCGGGCGACGCTGACGCGCGACTACGTGCCAAGCGCGTACCGCAACCGCGCGGCAATCATCCTCGCGAGTACAGAGAGCGAAGCCTCGGCGAGCATCTTCGCGCTGCGCTCGCTGGGCGTCGGCTCCATATACACAGTCGGGTTCCGGGGCACGGGCCCGCTTGCCGAGGGCCTGGAACCGTTCACGACGATCCAGTCGGTCAAACTTGTCGAGCAGCCCTTCGTCATTGTCTCGGCGCTGCCGCCGGAGAAATCGCTCCTCGTCCAGCCGCTGCTCCGGCACTACCGGAGCACAGGACGTGCTTCCCCGCCCTCGACGAGGGGCAAAGTCTATCTGGACCTCACGCGCGGCGAGCGCAACGGCGACCCGCTGGGCGTCGCTGAGAGGGCCGGCTGGACGGCGTACGGGATCGAGGATGTGAATGCGTGGACAACTGTTGAGACGCTGCGGCTGCTGGTGGGCCAGAACGTGCCGTTTGATTTTGTGAGGATGGCGTCGGGGAGGATTATTTGACTTGGGCTTGGCTTGCTCTTGGCCATGGCTTGCATTTTCAGATCCTCGTTTTTTTATTTTATTTTCCTTTGTTATTTATCATGGTTCGGCTCGATTTTAAGCTACATTGTAGGTAGGAGTTTTGTCAAGATTCAGATTCAGATTCAGAGCTCAATACATTCATCAAATCTGTTTTGATTAGGGATACAGAGCGAGCAGGAACAAGGGAATCAGAAGAGAGTCAAGGCGAGGACAGTCAGCACTCTGTAAATAAAATAAAGAACGCCGATCCGGCGTCCCGTCCGCCCCCATTGAGGGAAAATCCCGCAGCGGCAGAGCCCACATTTAGCCGACTATCGTGACTTTGCAGTGAGCTGCCCGTGTAGCATGCAGAAAAGAGTAGAAAAGCGTGTACACCACTGTGCAGAAGTAGTGCGTGGCACCCCCAGACTTCCCCCAACCTTGACTCAAAAGCCCTCGCCTGACTCCTTCCAATGAGTCGAGCCATCCCCGCATCGGTTGCATCTCCGCCGACTACGCCGTGAACAGCTAGCGTGCTCTAGCCTGATTCGAGTGTTTTCCGTCGCCTCCTCCAGCTGTGCGAAAGGGCGAGTCCGGGGTTGGTCTACCTGTCTGTTCTCCTCGTGCGTTGCGTGGTGTGGAGATTATTATCCTATCCTCCTTCTGTCCTTTAACTTTCTTGCTGTTCCTTTTCCTTCTTCCCTGCGGCGGACACGGAAAACGTGGGCGTCAGTCTGGAAGTGTTATTATTATTAACTTCCGGACCACCCTCATCCCTCCCTCTCCCTCGAGGTCCTTTCTTCGATTATTACTCCACTCGTACCCCGACTTTTGTTATTTCTCCGCCTCTCTGAATGTCGTTATAACTCTCGTCTTCCTTTCTTTTTTTTTTTTTTTGACGCCCCCTCTTCTCGGCGCTGCAGATTGAGAAGAGAAGAGAGCTGGAGGGTCGGTAGGTGAGCGAACGACACGTTATGGTAATGTCCTCTCGCCCAACCGTGAGCATCGACCGGCTGACGCCCCGGCGGGCCACCGCTGAGCCGAGAGAGTCGATGAATTGTAAAAGTTGTCGGAAGAGGAAGGTACGTTACATACACTGATTATACTCTTTTTCTGGTTTTTTGTGATGCGATTTTGACCGCGCATCCGATGCTTTTCTTCTCTTACTTTCAAGGCGACAAGTGCTGATTCCCCTCACCAGATAAAATGCAATCGCCTCCGGCCCAGCTGCGAGGCGTGCAAGGTGTTTCAGTGTCCGTGTATCTATGGTAGGCTCCTGCAATTTCCATCATCGAGAATTTTCAGTCCTAGACTTTTTTCTTCTCCCAAGCAAAGTAAATAAATCGCTAACGAGCGTCCAGACGCCGTCCCCAAAAAACGCGGCCCCAAAACAGACGTCCTCGAAGCCCTGCTCAAGCGCGTCGACGGCCTCGAGAAGCGTCTGCAAGACGACAACAGCCACCCGCTCTCGCCTGCTTCCCCGGTAAAGGATCTCTCGCCGCAGTCTCAGGCGGCCGCGCAGGCGGCTTTCCCTCTAGCTGCGCAGCCATATGGGTCCAGTACTAATAATAATCCCGTGCCGCATGGCCATGGGGGTGTGAGCGTCAATGGATATGGGCAGGCGCAGCAGATACACTCCCATGTGTATGGACATGGACATGCACAGGCCCATGCGCAATCACCCGTCCAGCAGAGCGGTCGCATCCCCGATGTGATGCTCGAGGCGTACTTTGCGCGCCTGCACGGCAAGCCGTTTTTCATCCTTGACGAGACGGCCACGCGGAAGGGGCATGCGAATGGGACGCTACCGGCCTATCTGGGTTTGGCGGTTTATGCACTGGCTTTGCGGTACGACCAACCAACCATCCATCTGTGACTTGCACTTTGCATGCGCAGATACACTTTGTGAGGTGCATTCGCTAATAAGTGCAGGTATACGACGGTGAATCCACCGCCAGGGAGTCTGGAGTATGCCCGGCAGGCTCGGCGCATGATCGATATCGACCAGCCGTCGATTGAGAATTTGCAGACGTTGCTGCTACTTTCGCAGACGTTCTATGCATACGGCTGTGGGAAGAAGGCGTATATGACCTTAGGTATGTGCATACCGCTCGTCTTGGGAAAGTCTTCTAACGACCCAGGCAACGCCGTGTCTATGGTCCTCGCGTTGGATCTATATCGCGAACTTCCGGCATCACATCCCGCTACTCCCCCCGAGCGCGAGATGCGCCGCCGCCTCTTCTGGGCCGTCTACGTGATGGACCGGTTTCTCACCTGCGGCTCAAAACGTCCGTGTCTCATCGCCGACCACTCTATCGTCGTGCGTCTCCCGGCCTCAAGCTCTTCAGGCTCCGACCCAGGCGATGTCTTCAACCCCGTCGGCCCCAACATCCCGTACTCTTCGGACCGGCGCAAAACCTCCGGCTCGTGCTCTGCCCTCCTCGTCGACATCTCGCGTATCCTCGGCGTGACCCATCGCTATCTCGCCGCCGGCGGCGTAAAAGGCGACTCGCATTTCCCGTGGCATGCGCTCTCCAATCTCTCGAAAATCAGGCAGGAACTCGATCTCTGGGCCGCAGGCACGCACGACCTCTTCGCCTCAATAGAGGCGCTCTTTGGGCATACAGAGAGCACCCTCCTCCTTCTATCAAAGCTAATCTACCACCTCATCCACTGCCTTCTCTACCGCCCTTTCCTCCCCATCGACCTCGCCGAGCTCCGCGGCTCGGGCCAGCACCAGAGCTGGCAAATTGAAGCAACAACGCTATGCTTCTCGCATGCAAACGCCATCGCCGAGCTCGTCGAGCTCGCCCGCCACGCGCCCAGAATCGAGTGGCCGGATCTCGTCGCGTACTGCCTTGCCGTGGCGGGGACGGTACACATCCACGGCGTGCACTACCACGGGCGGCGCGACGGGGAAGTCTTTGCGTCGTCTCCGGATTTTTTGGCCAGGGAGATGCACCAATTGGCGTGGCTGAGGCAGTCGTGGACGGGCGTGCAGCATCATCGGGATCTGCTCACAACGCTTTCAGCATGTCATGCGGATTTGGTACGGACGTTGGCGGCGCGGCCGGTCCGCTTCGCGCCGGTTTTCCATCTAGAGGATTTTCTCGATCGGTATCCGGGGCTTGTTGTTGATGGGAGCCATGTCAGACTTGTTGACGGTGATGAACAACAGTATTTATTCCTCTCCTTCCCCCACACCTCCTTTTGTGCGATAAGTGTACTTACTAATGGGCATAGACTGGACCTCGACCCGCAGCTCCTCTACGCGCCGACCCTCCCTTCACAACAACCACACCTTACACATTCTAACGCCAATGCTCGCCACCACTCCATCTCCTCAGCATCCGCCTCGTTATCCTTCCACCCACACCCCCACACCAACGGATCCCCACAAACATGGCCCGACATCCCCACAGACCCCGATCTTCTCGACCCACAATCCCACTCGCACTCACACCTCGGCGCAGGACCAGGCCCCAGCCCTGGAACAGGGAGCCTCTTCTCACCGACCCTCGCCTCCACAAACTCGACTTCCTTCCTGCACCCGGCGGGCCTCACCACCACCACAAGCAGCGGCGTCGGCAACGGCTTCCAGCAAGCGCAGCTGGAAATCCAGTACGCGACATTCCCATTCGAATCGACGCCCGGACCAATCGGCGGGTCGCCGGAGTCCGTCCCCTCGTCGTCGAATGCAGGCCCGTCGGGGAGTACCGGTGCAAGCGCAGGCGGGACCGCGAATGAGGAGAAAGACCCGTTCCTCAGTCTCCTCGAGCAGATTGCAGAGAACGAGCATAGCCAGGGCGGGCCGAGTGAGTTGGATTTCTTCCTCGAGGGGTTGGATGAGAAGGCTGCTTGATTAAGTTGATTTCACTTTACCTGACTGGGTGCGGTATGCGCCAGGGGTTTTCCAGAAACCACAATTGGATGATGAAGCTTCGGGTTTGTGTATTACGTATATATGGGTATGGGTTTATAGTCGTTTCTAGTACTGGGATAGGGATTCTGATTGTGATTTGTGATTGCGATTGGCGTGGAGTTGTGGAGTATCTATATACCCTCCACCTACCCGCAAGCCTAGGCATGGTAGGGCTGAAGAAGGGTATACATGGCGGTAATTGGATCTGGGAAATTACATAAAATAAATGAATGAACATATGAAGCCAAGAAACTCTTGCTCCACTTTATGTACTTTCTCTTAATCTTACTCTTGCTTACCCGCATCATCAGGTGTTATCTCGGAGTCGGCAGTGCTGGAACTATACCAGATACCCTGACGTCATGACAAGCCTTTTCGGCGGGTTTTTATATACAAACGCACCACGCGACACATCCGCCTGCGTCCGGTTTCTAGTTTTACTTTCTAGGTATATATATATATAATTTACTTCTCCAGTCGGCTACCACTTCCGGCATATACACCAGCCCAAAAAAAAAATGAACCCAAATCCGTACCCGGTCTCGGATCGAGGGATATCATCATCATCAGTATCGATATCGGATACGGTCCCCCTGTACCTCGCAGACAAGCTCTCGCTGGATGAAGCCGTGCATATATGTACCTCCCCCCCCCCCCCAACATTCCTTTCCCCTTCTCCCTCTAGAATGAATGAATGAATCTCTACGCTAACACTATCAAACTCAGTATCAACCCCCGACCCCTCGACGTCGAAATCAAAGAAGAAGAAAGATATCCTCCTCGCCGTCCTCTCCGAGGCCAAGTCCCTCCCCCGCGAAACAGACACGTACCCGACGAGTCCGACGCCCGACTTACCGAGTCCCGCGCAGGAGAGGCTGCTGGAGCTTGTGAGGCGCGTGCAGGAGAGTACTGAGTTGGAATTGGCGCTGTCGCGGAGTAGTAGGGATAGTAGTGGCTATGGGTACGGGATTGAGCTTGATGCCGGCGGGGATGGGGATGGGGATAGGTATGGGAGTGTGGATCGGGAAGAACAGGAAAAGGAGGAGGAGGAGTATGAGCTGTTGAAGGATATCATTCGGGCTTCGTTTCCTGCGTTCCCGCCGCCTACATCTCCATCGGTTTCTTACCCGACAGCGAGAGCGAAAGAAAGGGGAACGGATCTATACCGCGAACAGCGCGAGCCCGAGAATCCAAATGACGACCCGGAGTTCTCAACATCCCCCTTCGACTCAACACCTTCATCATCATCGCACCCTCTCCTCGCTCAACCACCACCACCACCACACTTACAAACCACATTATCATCACACCGACGAACAAGCAGCACCTCAGGCCCTTCCAAACAATTCAATAACCAAGTCTCATTCCTCGCCTTCCTGACAAAAGAGCAGCTCCTGCTTTCGCCGGGCGTCGGGGAACGAGTCGCGATTGAGATGGTGAGGGATACGCTCTCGCACCACGGGAGCTCGATTTCGATTCATTCCCATCAACATCAACGTCAGGCACCGCAGCAGCAACATGCTTTTAGCGGAGGAGGAGGAGGAGGAGGAGGTGGTGGTGGTGGTGAATCACAATCACCGCCGTGGTTCGGCGACGCTGGGCCCGCGAGTATTGCTGCCGCCGCGCTGTGGATGATTATCATGGGTGAGGAGCTGTATGCGCGGATTCGAGAGCAAGAACGAGAGCGGGATAGCCGTGTTGGTACAGGCAGTGTCAAAGGAGGAGGGAGATCTGGGGGTATAGCGCACGAATGGGAGACGTGGACCGCGCGGTTGCAGTATTTGTCTCTGCGGGATGATCTGAGTCTCGAGGCGAGGGAGTGCGCGGCGGAGGGGGCGGCTGTTATGCGGAGGGTTTAGTTGTATTAGGTTGTCTTCAAATGATTTATTCTTCATCTTTCTATGAGTAGAGTATAGGCTTTTATGATTTACCACGGGTATTTTATACGCAATGAGACCACGGAATATCTGATTTTATATAGACATGTGGGGGACAAAGCGAAAATAAATATAAGTATAGCCAGACGCATGCATGCTATGCTATGTAGATGTAGATAAAAGCAATCAAACGCAGAAGCCTAGGGGTAAAAAGAAAAAAGAAAATGCTCTATAATGCGGTAGTGTGTTCGTGTCTGTCAAGTATCCAACGAGGACAAGCCAGAGTGTCCAAGATGAGGAAGAAAGACGGAACTATGAGAACTTCACCCCCTTGGACGGATCCCATGTCTGCTGCCCATGCCCATGCCCTTGGCTCGCCGCGCCAGCCCCGAACCGAATTCCCATCTCGGGCGACCACATCCCGGGCGTCATCTGCGGCACGCTGCGGGTTGGCTGCGGCGCGGTGAGAGGTTCTAGGTCGCGGGATGGAGGTTGCGGCACGGGTTGTTGGAATTGCGGTGCCGGCTGTTGGAACTGCGGGACTGGTTGCTGGAACTGGGGTGCTGGTGGTTGGACTGGGGCCTGGATTGGGACTGGCGCTTGGTGGTGTTGAATAGGGACGGGTGCGGGCTGAGGTTGAACCTGAGGTTGAGGCTGATGTGGTGGTTGTTGGCGGATTGGCGAGATGTTTAGGTTCGCCATTGCCGCGGCGCTGGATATATCCCTGCAACGTGTTAGTCTATCGATCATAAGATCGAATGAGCTAGAAATAAAACAAAAATAGGGGGGTGGGGAACCGCACTGCTCAAGTTGCCCTGCCTCCATGCGCCTCTTCTTCACAAAGGCCTTGCAATCGTCCCTAAACCGCCCGACAATCTTCGCAAGATCATTATAGAACTTGCGCCCGACCTCGATATTCGAAATAATCTCCTTGTACCTCAAATACCCATTCTCCAGCTCCTGAAGGGCCTTCTCGCGCTCCCTCGTCGACGCATCGCCCGTATGGGCACGGGTAAACGCACGATTCGCATCGCACACCTGCGCGGAAATCTGGTTCTGCTCCCGTTGTTCGTCGATGACCATTTCCAGATCGGCGTTATAATCCATCAGGCGGGTCTCGAAGAGCTCCTCGAATTGGCTGGCCTGGATCGCTTGCATGGGGAACTCGCGCTCTAGTCGGGCTGCTTCGCGCACGAGGGCCTGGCTGATATCGTCGAGCCGTGCTTTATCCTTCACGGATTGGGCCTTGCGCTTGCGTCTGCTTTCGAGACGGTTGACGTCGCTAATGCAGCTGCGGAGCCGGTCGACCTCGTGCTCGACCTCTGGAGGGATTGTTACCCGTCGACTGCTGGGGACATATGCTTCGAGATCGCGGTTTGTGCCTGTCAGCACACGGAACACAGCTTCCGAGTCCTTCAGCTTCTGCTCGACTAGATTATCGCTGCTTTGCGCAGAAGTGAAGTAGCCATCAATCTCGCGAGAAGTGGTGTAGAGTTTCTGTGCAGCTTCTTCAGACGCCTGCCGGGACCAACGGTCTGTACCAAATTTGCGACGCGAAGCGTCGTCCTCGGCCTTTTCGGCGGCGAGTAGTTCCACGCCTTCGCTGTAGGCGGCTCTGTCGCTGTTCTTGACCTTGGCGATGTCTTGAAGGGATTTACGGAGGCGGTAGAGGCCGTCTTGCTGGCGCATTTCTTCGGCGTGTGAGACGAGAGTCGGGGGAAGGCCGAGGGGTTTTTCGAGGGCTTGAAGCGAGCCGGGGAGGTTGAGCGAGGATAGCAAACTGGATGATTAGCATGAGCAAATAAAGCTAAGATGAGTAGTACATACTCGCGTAGTTTGTCGGTCATAATTTCCAACTCGCCGATAATCTGCTCATTGACAAGACGATCCCGTCTATCTGAATAGATACTTGCCGCAATATGTACAGCATACGGCACGAGCTTCGAGAACAGTGGCTGTCCCAGAGCGCCCCTGTCTCCCAACATCGAAATCGCATCCGTAACTTGCGATGGCGCCTTCGCAGCAACCATACTTGCTCGGTCAATCAGCTTCAGCTCCGACTTGGGCGGCACAGGATTGAGATAAATCATATCGTTATCCTTCTCTGCACGCTTCAGGTCCTCGGAGACCTTATTTTTAAGGCCATTCAAATCGCCCAACACAGTCCGATTGATCCACCGGCTTTCTTTTAGGGCTTCATTGACGCAGGCCACCGAATCGCGCAGTCGTGCCACCTCCTCGCCGTACTTGCGCTTCTCCAGACAATCCAGCGACTGTCGGTACTGCGCGGCGGCCGCAAAATGATGCTGCTTCGCCGTCATATGATGGATCCACTCCGGACTAATCGCGTTCGACTTGACAGCATGCTCGCACGCATCCGCATAGAAATCTGAGACCTTGGCGGCAAGCCGTGCGATCGACGCATCCTTGAGCCCATCCTTCACAGCCTTTTGCCAGAAACACTCTTGTGCCTGCCCAAGAAGCAACTCCTCCAGACTCTGCAGCGTCATCCCATCCATGTCTTCCGGCGGCGTCGACCGCATGTCGGGGATGATGTCGACACGCAGGTGCTGCAGCACGCCCGCGGATTGGCAGAAGTAACTGCATGCTTGCTTTAGACCGTCGGAGGTTGTGCGGTTCACAGAGAAGGCGAGTTGCGAGTACAGGGCGGCGAGGTTGAAGATTACATTGGCGAGTTCGAAGCGGATGTTGTTTTGTGAATCTGTCCAACACGTCCTCATTAGCCCCTCCACTCGGGTCCTCAACCGCAAAACAGACGCAGAAGCAGGGCGGAACGTACCAGGTCTCGACGTATTGAACCCAAAAGCTGGGTACCAGGGAAACTCAACCCCAACCTAGACTCGTCAATCGTTTCTCACTCAAAACCCCAGATGTAGGTATTTGAATCGGGGGCATACATCGACCGGAAACTTCCCCGCAATCCACTTGAGCTGGGCCGCATAAATGACCAGCCGGCTTATCCCGCTGATATGCGGCTCTTGGACGTTGATTGCTTCGCTTCGCAGACGGTCGATGAGCAGCAGATCGTCTGCGAACATATCCGGGCGCTGGTCATATTTGGAGGATATGTACTGGGTTAGCGCCGAGGAGAGGGAGACCGTGTGCGAGCGGCGGAAGGGGACCTGGAGGATGTTCCTGGTTCTGTTAGTACGTTATACTTGCGTAAAAGTGCTTTGAACGTACGAAGTCATGGTGGTTGTGCGCGGGGTTGCGCTTGGGGAGAGTTGTTGACGATTGAGAAAAGTGTCCCGCGGCGCTCCCCAGCAACGCAACGGATGACGTTGTGGTGCCTTAGGCAGCGACCGCCACATCATGTACTGTCCTGAGATCTCCAGGAACCACAATACGGCTATTTACGTAGCATGGAAAGGATTGAAATTGTAAATAGTTATGTTATTTATACTAAATGCAAACAGATACTCCATGCGCCCCAAAGACATCAATCTAGCTCATTGATGCGCATCTTAATGTACTCGAAGATGCTCAGCAAAATCATATTGTTGACTCCCGTGCGGATCAAGATAATCGACAGTCCTTTATACATGCTGGACCGCGCGACTGCCGCCGACGCCTCGCCGACCTCCTTCGTCTTACCGAGTAGCACACTCTGCGCGCGCGTCTTGCGCGTATCAAGTGGATACGTCTGCTTTGCATTAGCTTCGTCACGTTAAGGTTGCGGGTATGTGGCTCGGGAGGGGGAACTCACGCAGAACCACGGCACGGTGCTGCAGATCGCGCCGGCGATCATGGGCGCGCCGAAGGGGGATTTGTCCGGCCCGAGCTCGCGGGCTGCGATTTGCTTGACGGTTTCGTAGACTGCGAAGTAGAGACCTGAGCCGAGTGTATCACGCATGGCGTGCAGTTTGAACCCGGTGTATAGGCCTCGGAAGCCGTATCGCTGGACGATCTGTCGGATGGCTTCGATGGTTCCGAGACGAGGTTTGCTGCGTAGCGAGGGATCTCGGACTGCGTCGGGTGCGGCCTGGGCGCGATTTGATACCAGGACGGACGTCTGGACTACGTTCTTGGCCAATTCAAACGGACCTATTTCGTCAGTAGAGCCCCCGATGGAAGGGCAAGGCACGTACAAGCAAGCGGAGAAGTGATGAGCCCGGCAATGAGGCCCGCGCTGACAAATGTAAACGTTGTAGAGATAGTAGGCGCGCTGCCTCGTTGATTGTATTTATCCAATGGAGATTCACCCGTCACTCGCTCGATAAAGTCGGAGATCTTATGTTTGGCGGCATTGTATGTGGAAAAGTTCACGACTCGGACCACCGTGACGCTGGCTAGAGGGGGAAGAGCTCCTATTCTCGTTTAGAAGATATCACAGTCACCCAGGAGCCAACGTACCAGCGACATAGCCACGGGGTCCTTCGGTGCGCCATAGATATCGGATGCACTGGAAAACATTTTGAAAGTTGTGCCTGGGCTAGTCAGCGACGCTCGCTTATTCGGTGTAAGCGCAACGTACGTTTGCATTCGAGTTTTGACATTCTCCAAAGGAGTCTGCGCAGTTAGTAGGGAACTTGCGAGAGCGTGGATCGACCAGGCGGACATACCACGGCTAGAGTAGCGCAGATAGTTGACACGCCCGAAGCTACTTGTGTTTTATATCTCTTGAGAAGCTTATTGCGTGTGGTTTCATTCATAATCCAGCTGTTTTGTGCGGGCATTATGACAGGTGCTTGTTGTGAAGGAGGGGTAAAGGGCGCATGTTCATCGTGTTTGTCAGTCATCCCGCTAGGTATCCCATTGGGGGCAGTGAAGTGATTTCAGGCTGGTTGCTTAGTCGCTGCAGTTTCAGGCATAAACTTGCTCTCACAACGCAGCAAAGTCAGGCTGGGGAACCCTATGGAACGCAAAGCGGTCTCTCAACGTGCGAGCAGACCGTTCGGCGTCCCACAATTGTCCATGAAGTAGACTGTTATCCAGCCGCTGGCTTTTGCTGCTCTTTCTTCCACGCAAGAAGATAGAGGGGTTGGTCAGGATTCTGCTCGTTGGTGTGCTATCCAGCTCCCTCCTTGATTCTTGGTGTCTGAGGTATAAACAGGCCGAACCGGCGCAAACGAGGCAATTAGGAGCTAGGAGATCACGAGGTTAGCAGCCATTCCCTGTCCAAGCTGTGGGGGATGGTTCGTATACGTACAACGTAGCTCACCGCGCCGGTAGTATCTAAGATCAATCAGGAGGAGCAGAGGACGGAGAAAGAGTGAAGTCGCTTTTGGCGTTTGAGCTGCTCTCCCAGAATTGGGCTAGTAATTGGGCGGCCCACAGACTGGGAGCAGGCGAGACCAACCCACGAATGGTAATGGTGGAGCTGGTGACTCTCGATCAGGTTTAGTCCGTCATGACGTCGTTGTGAAGCATCCGTACAACTCTCCTACATCGTTGTACTTTTGAGATACATACGAAGCACATTTGGGGTCGCAGTTCCGTTTACAACTCGACTAGCAATAGTTCCTTGTCCGTCGCCTCAACTTATACTACCCATACTATCTCTATCTTCTCAAGGGCGATCAGTTCGAACTTGAGAGGTCGCCACACTTCCATCTTGAAGCGAGGCCGCTAACCGCAAACAGACTAGGGTGGCAAAGGCCACTTGTCGGACCAAACCAGTCCGGGAGAGCTTGACTTTACCCCGCTAAAGTGTGTTTGCAGAGTTCAAAATGTTCCAATAAGAGGCTGCATTGTTTAGTAAATGGCTCTTCCCCGCGAAAAACAAAAAGTCAAAGCTTTCAACTGTCAATTCGCTCCAGCCTAGTAGTTGTGGGAGGTGTGGGTGTCTTCAGGGATATGCCTTGAAATGATGCGGCTAGTATCAAGTGGGTTAATCCTGCAGGTATTTACCTAATTAGGACATCAGCTCGTTTGGCATGTGAAAGTCGGCGGCTGGTGCTGTGGCTGAACATTCGAGATACGGAACAAAGATCAGAGAGATAAGCAGAGGGAATTCCATGGGTTCAACATTCCAGGTCGCAGAATGGTGTCATAACTACTATATTGTCGGAGCTCGCGGCGTATGTAATATTCGGTCCACAACCGCAAGAATATGAAGGTCTGATTCCTTGAATCTAGCTACGATACTGCACTAAATACAGGAAGAATAGGGGTAATCTAACTAACTGAAATAGGAAATAAAAACAATACAAGTAAATGTCAGGAAATAACCAAGCGGGCGCTGACTAACTATAAGTTTAGCGTTAAAGCAATTACTAGCAGTCACTAATGGTTAACACACCCCCCCAGCATTAGCAAGGTCATGTACAGGCCTAATAGGTTAAATTATTAGCTATACGCGAGAAGATACCAGTTTAGTCTATAATAAGGCTTTTTATATTAACTAAACCAAGCATCTTTATAAAATCTTGGTGTTTTTAATCTGGTAGGATCTTAGTCAGTCTATCCACAGGTATCTCCACGCTAGGGACCTATTAAATATTAATATGCTTTGCTTAAACTTCTTAACAAAGCTATTAGCTATATATATTAATATATTAAAGCTTTATATAAATCTAAGGATCCTCCTTGGTAAGCAAGCTAATAGTTTATTAGTTATTATATAGAATCAAGATCTAGTATTTAGGGTTAAATTTAATGGCTTTAAACAAGCGCTTTTACTAGAATATTAACTTTATAGCCTTAGATATAGCTAGTAGTTTTACTTTAGTAATAGAGGTTATTACTATATATTACTTGCTTACTTACTAGTTAATTAGTCCTTTATATAGCTTATATAAATAGCCTTTAGTACTTTTCTAGTCCTTGTAGTCTATAAATAAGGTATTACTTATATATATAAATATCTTATTAGGATTTATTACAGCAGAATATTTAATAGCTAGATATCTTATAGTATATAAATATATAATTATATAATCTATGGCCTTAAGGTGCTTTTTAAATAAATTAATAAGGAATTTAGTAAGTTTATTTACTATATATATAATATCTAGTCTTAAAATAATAGTTATATATAGGATTAATCTAACCTTTTATTAGTACTAATATATCTAAGCTAGTATTACTTAATCCTTTTTAGAATAAAGTTTACTATAGGCCATGGGTGTTTTTAGGTTCTAGATTTAGTTATTTAAATAATATTATATAGCTATCTTATTAATATAAAAGTCCTGGCACAGCCAGAGCTTCTATAGTGTTTAATTTTAAATAATATATATTCCTAGGAACTAGCTTATATCTCCTAGGTTATAAAGCTTATATTATCCTTCTAAGGCTTACTTAAAGTACTTAGATTCCTTTTATACTACTAGATCCTTTTAGTTAACTATAATAATATTATCTATATAGAATAGGACTAGAAGATGATAGTTTATAAATAGGTATTAGTTTTTATTAACTACTTGCAGACTAAATTCTTAAAGTATTATAGAGAGGTCTTTTTACTATAATTAAGGGGACCTTTAAAGGCTATATAGCACTTAAATAACCTTCTAGATTTTACCTTTTAATTTAAAGCTATCTAGTAAGCCTATATATATATCCTTGTTAAGGAATATATTTAGAAAAGTATTTATAGTATTATATTATATTATATCTAGGTTAAATGCTACAACCAGAGCTATAATTATCTAGAATATATATATAGTAAGTATAGCAGCTTGCTTTTTTTCTATAGATTTTACTTATAGGTCTCCTTGTATATAAATATATGCTTTAGCCTTTATAAAGCTTTTATTTTAATTAAACTTATATATAAATATTTATAGTAGAGGTATTATATAATCTTATTTTACCTCTAGTTATTTTACTATTTTAATAGTTCCTTTTTTTATAATTACTTTATATTTAATTATATATATAATTATAAACTTATCTTAAAGTGGGTGTTTAAGCATATTATTCCAGGACTTTAGTAGTAAAAGGAGATTATTTTAATAAAATTATTTCTATAGTGTTTAGCTTATAAGGCCTATTATAAATATATTTAGTAAGCTATCTACTTAATCCTTATATATAGTATAGGATTTAAACTAAGTATCTTGCTTCTTCCTGCGTGTTCTTTTACCTTTAATAATATTACTAGGATTAACCTCTTACCTAGGTTTTCTTATCTATATTTACATACCCCCCAAGCTCTAAATATCTTTAGTTTACAGGGTTTTAAAAAATATTTAACTTAGTAAATTATTTCTGGCTTAATTAGGTAGCTTTATCCTATTATTTTTAATTTCTATAGTTAATTTAGGTGTTAGTTCTAGGGTTAAATCTAGTATTAGTAGTAAAGGTATAAAGATCTTACCTATTTCTCTAGCCTTACTAGCTTTGCTTGCCCTACTTGCCTTTATCTCTTATATAATTTTAACCTTTTTATTAAGATTAGGTATATTAAGTTCTTCCTTAATTAAATCCTTATATCTAGGAGTCTCTAGCACCTTTATAGGTATTTTTAGGCTTATTTTTTTAATAAGGTTTTTTAGAAATAGCTTTATTAGGTTATATAGTTAAGATTTATTAAATATAATATCTCTTGCCTTTTTAACCCTTTTCTTTTTTAAAATCTATACCTACTAGATATTTAAGGCTATATATCCTATAAAATATTTAATAAGCACTCTAGGAGTAACCTTCTTAGTTTTTTTAAGATCCTAATTTCTTATATATATATAGTATTTAAAGGTATATATATTTACTAGATTTAGTTACTTTCTATATAGTATTTTATATAGGGTTTTCTAATTTAGAGCTTTAACTAGTAATCTATTTAAAAAATATATAGCTACTTTAAAAGCTAGTAGCTAAAGATCTAGTAATAATTAGGTATTAAATAATAAAGATCTTGCCTTTTTTATAATTACCCCTCTAGAATACTTTATAAAGCTATTTTATATTAAATAACTATATAAAGGTATCTTATAAATAATTCCTGTATCCAAGATTATATATTAAAACTCTTCTTTAAGTATTTACTTATTATTAGACTAGTATATCTTTATAGGTTTATTATATTAGTTCTAGACTAGGTTTATAAAGTCTTAAAGTATATCCCTAATCCTATTCTTTTATCCTAATATATATATAATATAACTATATATTACTTTATTATATAAATAAATGCACTAGTAATTTTTATTATATACCTTATTTATTTAAATTAAGTTAAAATAGACCTGTTTAAATAGCTCTATTTTTTACTCTACTAATTATTAAGATATTTACTAGCTTATAAATAATAGTATATATATTTTATAGAGTTAAAAGCTTGTATAATCTATATCTAGTAGTTTAATTCCTATTAAGGCCTTTGGTAAGTATCTAATTACTTTAAAATTTAAATAACCTATTTATTAATACTAGGTATCCTTATTCCTAGTTAAAAGGAGTAGTTTTTTTAACCTTTTAACTATATACATAGCTTCTTACTTGCTTGGTAGCCTATATTTAATAACCTAAAGGTCTTAAATAGTCTATAAATAGCATATTTTTTTTTAATCCTTAAGAATAAGGTTATTCTTAAAGTCCTAGTTATATCCTGCTTTTTTTATATATTAAGTAATAAAAATATTAGTATAAAATCTAGGTATAAAGGTAATATTTTTAAGTAAAATACTAATTAATTTCTTTAAATTAGGAGTAAGTTAAATACTACCTCTACCCTTTATTTTTATAGTTAACTTGCTAGCTTAGAGCAAGCCTTAATTACCCTTATTAAAGTTAATAAATTACTATCTATTATTATATATATATATAAAGGCTCTAGAGTCAAGTATAAAGTAATTCTAGAGCTTATATAGTAATTCTATAAAAAAGACTATTAGGATAACTACTATTATATACTCCTTTTATTAATAGCTTTCTAGTTACTTTATAAACTTTACCTTTCTATCCATAGCTTGCTTTAATATATCTTGCGCTATATTTAGTAGACTATTTAAAAGCTTATTAAATTTTGCCTGTATATCTAGCCTAGAAGACTAATTTCCTTTTTACTTTAAGGGTATAATATACTAGTATTTATAAAATTAGTAAGTTATTCTATATAGGTATTTAATACCTGCTAGTACTTCTAGTATTTTTTATACTTCTAGCTTATTAAACTAACCTTTTAGTATTATAAATATAGCTTTAGATTATTTATAATATTAAAAATAGCTAGTATTATCTCTATATTCTCTAAAGATCTTAATTATCCATGGTAGTAATATATCTATATTAATTTAAAGATTATTAGCTTGTTATTCTGCCTAGCTTAGTATAACTTTATTAATTATACTTAGGAAGTCTTATACAGGTTATTAATACTATATATCTAGAAAATCTATATCTAAACCTTTATAATAAGTTACCTTGTAACACTATAACCAGTCCTTAATATTCTATTTCTTTATTAATTTATTTAAAAGACCTTTCTATTAAAATAAGATCTTTTACTTTATCTGCTTTATAGTAAATATAAACTTTTACTTTAATATTTTTAATATCTTGTATACTAACATCTTTCTATATAAGTAGTAGATATATACTTTATTTATTAAACTATAAATAACCTTATATATAGCAGCAAGCCTATAAGAGACTTTATTAAACTAGGCCTTTTGTATGGTATATAATTATATCCTATCCTTCCACGGATGTTCTGCGTCCTTATTATTAATATTAGGGATATCTGGTTTGTCTGGTTGCTTTGGAAGCTTCTCCTTCTTAACCTTAGGGTTAATATACTTCTATACCCGCCTAGCTATTGCTAGAGTCTTTATTTAGTTATACCATACGCGCTAATTATCCTTTAAACTTAAGATAATTAAGACCTTCGTGGCTGTACTGGTATCCATATTATTATATAGAATTGCCTTGGAGTCCTTTCGGGGTCAGGCCAGAGTCAATTCTTGATTTAGGGGTATCCAGGGTAGGTTTAGCTAATTTATTACTTATAGAGCTGTATTCTCAGAGAAAGCTGGCCTGAATAGCTTTAAATTCAACTAAACAGGCAATTCTAGGTGCGTACCAGGCTCATAACTGTCGGAGCTCGCGGCGTACATAATATTTGGTCCACAACCGCAAGAATATAAAGGTCTGATTCCTTGAATCTAGCTACGATACTGCACTAAATACAGGAAGAATAGGGGTAATCTAACTAACTGAAATAGGAAATAAAAACGATACAAGCAAATGTCGGGAAATGACCGAGCGGGCGCTGACTAACTGTAAGTTCAGCGTTGAAGCAATTACTAGCGGTCACTAATGGTCGACATATATCTTGCCGCACTCAAATCTAGATAAGCTGTCCGAGATAAACGAAGCTAGAGGTATCCGGCAAGGACTTCTTCACATTCTGCTAAAACTGATTATCCGGCTAGAACTAGGTATGCCCCTGTGCTGATGTCGGGGCAATCAGGTTGATTGTTCCGCTCCGGTAGCATACCAAACCTTGATGCGGTCGTAGACTCTAGGTCAAGTGCAACGACAGCCACAACATGAGTTTGGGAGATGACAATAACCAATAATCATCAGTGACATGCCGGATCGATAATCAGAAAAAATACACCTCGCTCTACGGTGCCGATATCCGTTTATAGCCTCTAAGCAGGCTAAGCCGTGTTGCTCCGTTAATCCTCGGACCGCTTGTCGGCTCAATTCAGTGTCAGCTGTATTGACACGGTCGAGGGTCCACGACTTCACATGGTGATGCAAGATCTGAACCTGAGCAGAGGAAGATAGGTGGCCGTGCCGTACCTGGACCCGGAGATAGACTCGACAGGCAAAAGAATCTAACACTGCATTGGAGGTATGCTGAAGAAACCACCTCCATCTCCTTGAAAAGCGCAGGCAAGTCCTATGATTTGGCGCTAAACCGCTTGTGGCGACAACAATATCCTCGGGACCTCGGCCGCGGCATCCCCGCAAAGTTGGTTCTCTCCGCAACAAAGCCACGGCCAACGCTATCCACATGCTCTCGAGTCCCCGATTTATAAAGGCTGGTCCTTAATATCCTCTGTTTGGCCGCTCATTGCGTTTGAATCTATCTCTCGTGTATCATCTTCACATAATTTCAAAATGGGCAAGAAAGCAGCTTCCCCCGCCTACGTCCTTGGCGTGGGCATGACCAAGTTCATCAAGCCCCGTGGCAAGGTCGACTACAATGAGCTCGGTTTTGAGGCCGGTGTCAAGGCCATGTTGGATGCGAAGATCAACTACGATGAGGTCGAGCAGGGTGTTGCTTGCTACGTCTACGGTGACAGCACCTGCGGGCAGCGTGTGTTTTACCAGTTTGGCTTGACCCAGATCCCAATCTACAACGTCAACAACAACTGCTCGACTGGTTCCACTGGTCTTGCCATGGCCCGCACCATGGTCTCCCACGGCGCCGCGGATTGCGTCCTTGTCGTCGGTTTCGAGAAGATGAGCCCCGGCTCCCTGCAGTCGGTCTACAACGACCGTGCCAACCCGACCGGTCTTTTCGGCGCGATGATGGCCGAGACCCGAGGTGTCACCAACGCCCCGGGTGCTGCTCAAATGTTCGGTAACGCTGGTCGTGAATACATGGAGAAGTAAGCCTCTTCAACGAATGGTTAGGTGCGATCCAGAATATTAACCTTGACAGGTATGGCGCCAAGGCTGAGCACTTTGGCGAGATC
This sequence comes from Aspergillus baeticus, assembly GCA_027569055.1. Classification (NCBI taxonomy): domain Eukaryota; kingdom Fungi; phylum Ascomycota; class Eurotiomycetes; order Eurotiales; family Aspergillaceae; genus Aspergillus; species Aspergillus baeticus. Next base: position 72,200 of record JAPDEI010000065.1, read on the forward strand.
GCCCGTATCAACCACGAACACTCCAAGCGCAACCCTTACTCCCAGTTCCAGGACGAATACACCCTTGAGCAGATCATGAAGTCCACGACGATTCACGAGCCCCTCACTAAGTTGCAATGCTGCCCGACCTCCGACGGTGCTGCCGCCGCTGTGATCGTCTCCCAGGCCTTCTTGGACGCACGCCCTCACCTCAAGGACCAGGCTGTCCTCATCGCCGGCCAGCAGCTCGCGACCGACAACATCTCCCTCTATAACAAGAGCTCCATTGACCTAATGGGCTTCGGTATGTCCCGCGCCGCGTGCCGCGCCGCCACCGCCGAGGCTGGTGTCAACGTCAAGGACATCAAGGTCTGCGAGCTGCACGACTGCTTCTCCGCCAACGAGATGATCACAATTGACGCCCTAGAACTCTCCGAGCCCGGCAAGGCCCACGAGATGGTCGCCAAGGGCGATATCACCTACGGAGGAAAGATGGTTATCAACCCTTCTGGAGGCCTGATCTCCAAGGGCCACCCGCTCGGCGCCACCGGTCTCGCCCAATGCACAGAGCTCGTCTGGCACCTGCGTGGCTGGGCCAACAACCGCCTCATCGACGGAACCGACGCCTGCCTGCAACACAACCTGGGTCTTGGCGGTGCTGTCGTAGTCACCGTCTACAAGCGCGCCGACGGCAAGGTTGCCAAGGCTGTACCCTCATCTGAAGTTGCAAAGATCAACGGGCTTGGATATAACCCGGCCGTTGAGGCCAAAGGATTCACTGCCGAGCAGGCCAAGACGGTGCTCAGCAAGACAGCATCGGATTCATGGGCGCTGGCCGATGCGCAGGAGCGCGTTCTTTCCCGTTTCTAGTTTCGTTTATGTAGATACCTCATGGCTGTACAACCCAGCGATAAAATCAGAATGTAGATTTTCGTTAGCTTACGTTTGTTCCGAGTCAAGCAATAACACCCAGTTAGAAGATTATTGCAGTTTGATCCAACAGCTGGGTTCCACCGCGTGAATAGGGTTAGGGAGTTAATGTAGGGGTATTTTTGCTGCGCGATTATCTGGTATGTATCGCCTGCTTGGGCTTTGTAGAGGCTTGTGCAGGTTTTGACTAGACGGGGTTGGGTGGGGGAGGGACCAGGCGCGGTTGTAGTCAGGGGTGGTACTGGGGTTGTTGTTGTTGTTGTTGGGTTAGGAGTGTGGCCGCTGACACTGACGCTGACGTATGCGTTGGCCCAGAGGCCGTTACAGGTGCTGCCGATAGTTGGGTTCCATGCTATAAATTAGGTGAGGGATATATTATAAGTAGTAGTGATTATAGTGCAGGTTTCTCCCTGCTGCACAAAGTGGAAGGCGTCACGGTTATCAACCATGCTGGGCCGGATTGGTAGTGGTGTTTTAATACTGTTCCGGGGGGGTAATCAGGGCTGGTGGTGTAGGAGTTGTTGTTATTATCCCCGGGTTATAGCCGATGACACTGACGCACACGTAGGAGTTTGCCCCACAGGCCAGAGCAGTCAGTATCTACCAAGGGGTTCCAGTCGTGGAGCTGGGGACTGGGAGATTGCTTGGAGGCCATTGCTGCGCAGGAATCATCGATCTCAACAAAATAGAATCCGTCGCAGTCGTCGACCATGCCGGGCTGCGTGGGGGGTGGCGTGGGGATGTCGTTCCCAGGCGGGGTGGTGGTGGTGGTGGTTGGCGTAGGGCCTGGGGTAGGCCCGTCGTAGGCACAGAGCCTAGCGCAGCTGGAGCTGACAGAGGGTTTCCATTTGATGAGCTGCGCCGTAGTAATGCCTTCTGCTAGGATTATATGAATTGGTTAAGCAGAGCCCGGGCCCTGCTTTTAGCCATGACGCCGATGTCGATGCTGCGATTCCCTGTTCCAATTCCAATGGAAGCACGTCACGTGCGAAGGTCCTCCTCTGCCTCCTCGACCTGTTTCTCCAAGGTGGCGATGTCGCTTCCCGGTGCGGTGTCACGTAGAAAGTCCGTTAGCCCGCCGACTACGACCACGTCCAGAGGGTTGGCGATAGCTAAGAAGGGTCTTTGTTGTTGTTGTTGTTGCTCGGGTGCAATATCAGCAGAGGTATGTGGAATCTTGATAAAGGAGTAATGTAAGAAGGCACTGTTGTTGACGCCGACCACGGTGTCGTCGTCGCTTAAACTAGAACTGCGGCCTCGAGAGGGCTGCGTAGGGTCAGAAGATGGATCAGTCTGCGTGAGGTAGGCGAGGGCCCAAGGTGGAGGCGGAAGTTCATATGGAGGTGGGAGTTCATACAGAAATGGATCATCCGCCACACCGTCTGATGAGCGGAAGTGTCCACAAGAACCACCCAGCTGTTAGGCTGTAGATCTCCAAGTCTGACTTTTGACGGGTCGTTGGGAAGGAGTTGGCCTTCGAAGAATCCGGCGGGGATAGGGCTCTCACTGGAAAGACCTGGTAATGACGAGGATAAACCCCTGTGTGCGAAACGCAAGATGGCTTTCTTGGGATCAAAACCCGACCCTAAGGATCGAAGATAGGCCAGGAACTGAACTGCGAGGCTCTCGGCGTCTAACAGTGTATTATTTCCCATAACATGGTGATTCTTAGATTGCTGGACATCGCCTGTGGCTACGTCTGAGTCGTCTTCGCCCTGGTAATCCACAAACCTAAACATGTGTACCAGGGGGAAAACCTGTGCACCACTAATAGTATACAACGGTGGTAGGAATTTGCGGCTGCGCAATAATGTCGAAAAGGCGCAGGCTGTGTAGATGGATGTGCCGCGCAGCTACTCTAAGTCTCCTTCTCTTCCTAATGCCTTCTTCTGCCATAACAGCTGCTACTGCAAGCAAAAACGAGCAGAGGCGTCGTCGCTATCTCTGTCTAGTCGTTTCCAAAGGCATAGTTGTTTAAGGCCTGCGGGTGGCGCCGGGGGCTGTTGCGAGATCATTAAGGCCGCCCTCTCCACCGTTTCCCCGCAATATAAACTGATCAATGCAAAGGATGAGCGCAGACACGCCCTGAAGCTTATCAGATATAATAGCGGCAGCAATCACGCTAGGCGGGAGTTTCTAAAACATGACCTAGTTAAGATAACCACATCCGGCGTACGCAACACATAGAGCATGGCTTGAAATCTTGGAGGGGCCCAGCCTAACTAGTACCTTCTTAAGTCACTGCTGCAGCTTCTCGGGGAATTTAGCAAGCATTTGTAAGTATTAATTGCTATTTACTTGAGGGGAAGCTTGGAAGGCTCTTGTATAAGGACAAGTAGATGATTAATGGCGCTGTTTATCTCCCCTGGGGCATTTTACAGTGGCTGGCCTGATATAGTAATGCTTAAGGCTCCTGTGGTTGAACCACCTTTTTTGCAGTCCATCTATAAATTTTTCGGTGGGTCGTCTAATACGGTAGGCCAGAAGGCTACATTATAGTTTAGCAATTGCGGTAGATATGTGTTAACATGGATAAGCGTGAGTATTTCACTAATTTTTAGCTTCAGGCTGATAGAGGTCGAGCTCCCGTGGCCAGATATCTACCATTTAGTTAGTTAATGCAAATCATCCCGACCCCCTGGCGGACGGGGGCGTGGAAACAGACATGCAATCCAAGGCTGCGGGACCAACAAGCGGTTTACCATCGAAACGGAGGAAACTAGGCTCATTTCTCTAATGGCCATAGCAGTAGTACTTTCTTAGCCACTGATGATGAATAGACAACAGCACTCGAGGTCGTGGGCTAAAGGGTACAACGTCAGGCTCCTACTCAGGCGGGGTCTTCGACGGGATGCCAGCAAGTTGAAAAAAACAAGGTGAGCAAAAAACATACGACAGTAGGGATTCGCATGTGGTCACCCACCATACTACTAACCTACCGGCGTGTGGCTTAAGTACGGCTGAGCGGACGGGAAGCCCTGTTCTCCACACCCTGTGGTCGTATGTACTGAACCTTCCAGGGACTCAACTTATGTTCTACAAGAAGAAACTAGAACGCTTGGCGGGTGCAGAATAACGGTGCAAAGCACGTAGGGAGGTAAAATGGTGATTCACTTCTTTAAGAGTTACGAGCGGAAATTCAGCTGTTTATAGTTTTAGTAGCTGTCATTTTTAGTGTTGATTTCACAGGTCCTCACATTTCTAGTTGTCAAAGACTGGAGTTTCTTCTGAAAGTCCACTCTCCACTTTCGAGTCTCAAAACCTCAGGCCAGGAACGCGAGCCTCGGCCCGGCTCCGGCGAAAACATCCCCCGCGTCTAGTCGCTGATTAATCTGACCACGAACGCGGACCTGCAAAATCAGAATCTTTCCCGTTCTTCTTTTCTCTTCTTCATACATATCCCAGGTCTCCAACATACCCTTGCTGATGGAAAACACATCCATTTTATCCGCAAATTATAGAACGGGACCGAGAGCGACAGATACAGTGTTCATTCAAATCCCGACGCTTGACCTGCGACAGAGGTTGTTGGGTTCGCTTTGAGCATACACTCCCGTCCGTTTCACTACAAGTTTCGTGGTGGAAAGGTTCGTTAATGGATTCGATGGAGAAGGGCCAATTGGGTGATTGATCGGCTGGTTCACATGCCTCTCTCCCTGTGCGCGATTTTCTTGGAGGAATGGAATGGGCGCAGCCTCGCTGTGAAGGGCGGAGGAGGGAGCACGCAGGTGCCAGAAGGGGAGAGGAGCGGGATTAATGTGTCCCATCCTGTCTCTCCTTCTATCGCCCTTCCCTCCTCCGATTCGACGCAAGCACATCGCATTGCATATCACCTCGAGAGATCAAAACCAACACTAACAAACAGCTCAACTAAGCTCAACTAACCCACCAGCTGCATTCATCATACCCATCCCGAACAAGGCGCTTTCGAAGTCTCGTCGTGTCATCCCATGATATTCGAGGTCAAATTCGTGCCGAAAGCGAGCTGAAGCAGTTCCCAAAAGAGGAGCTGTCTTCTCTCCCTCGTGTTGCGGCCGCTGTCTCTTGCAAATGACGCGGTTCGTGTCAATCAGAAGGAGGTACATACTCGTGCTACATTCATTTATAGCTATCGATCGTCAATCCATCCTTTTTATCTTTTGATTACGAGTCCTGGCTTCTGAGGGTTGTGTTTGGTGCTGGCGTGTCTGGAATGCCGCTGCCCATCCTGTCTCCTAGTATGTAGATCACGATCTGTATGTAGTACACGCACACGCAATCAAGATGGAATGTTTGTCTTTTCCCTCTTGATCCTTCAGCCATCCGTCCCGCTTAAGCTTTTCGACCCTGGTCCCTGCGTTTCTTCCTCCAGTCTTGACAGGAGCTTGGTCCCCTGCACATCCCTTGCTTGTCCCCATGCCACCCGTTCAGACGGAGACCCTCGACAAATGATACACGACGCCACCCCAGGCACCTAGCATGCCTTGGCCCGTCGACGGATAAGATTCCCCGAGGAGGCACGCGCGTCAGACTCGATCCAGCAGCACGCCACTGCGTGCTCCTCTTGCCTCAGGGGAGAGGAACGGGGGCTCTACAGGAGGGGAGGAGGGAGGGCGCCTTCTACGTATCAAGAATGTCCATCCATGCCGAGCGAAGCTTGCTTGTTTACAGCATGCTATAAAGCAAGTGCCTATGGCTCGTTCTCCCTTGTTCCTCGCTCCCAGGTCGATTTGCTCTTGCTTCGCTTCGGTTTTCGTCCCTGTCTCTCCTTTAACTCAATCTAGTCTCTTCTTAATTTCAGTTTATACTCTTGCATCTGTTGTTGGAACTTCGACACCATGAAGCTCGCCCTCGCTGTCGCCCTGAATCTGGCCCTCCTGGCCACCGCCGCCCCGGCCTCTCTCTACGGCAAGCGCGCAAATGGCCAGGTCTCGGCCGATCCGGACGACCCGTCAAAGATCGGATACAATGCAGCGAAGGTATACATCTACCCCACTCCATATCACTCTTACACAAACATGCAAATGGAGCAAGCACAAACTAATGGATAACCATCAGAGCGCCGCCGAAATGTTGAACCTGAACACGGACGACGCCAACAGCAAGAAGAAGTCCTCAAAGCCAAAGGACGATGACTTGGACTTTGACTTCGGCAAATTGCCCGCGAGCATGATGCCTAACGACATTGCCTCATTCCCGGAATCCGACGGCTCCGGCCCCGACAAGCCCACTACCAGGAAGCCGCAGGAGTCCAAGCCTGTCCGTGGCGATGAGGACAAGGATGGCGAGGATAAGAATAAGAATGAAGGTGATGAGAAGGAGTCCAAGCCTACGCCGTCGAGCTCTGCTGCCGAGGATAAGGGCAAAGATGACTATGAGGAGTCGAAGCCTACGCCCTCGAGCTCTGCTGGTGCGGCGTCTTCGTCCAAGCCCTCGACTCAGGAAGGTAGTGAGCAAGGTGGCGAGAGTGAGGGAGAGGAGAGGGGTCTGAAGAAGAACCAGCATCAGCCTGCGGCTGACAAGGTGACGCCGAAGCAGTCTGCTGAGAAGCCGGAGGAGTCTGCTGAGAAACCGAAGCAGCCCGAGGAAGACAAAGGCCCTCTTGACAGTCTCCCGTTATTTGGGTCGCTTACCAAGGGTCTTTTGGGTGGCGCTCTGTGAGAGAGTCAGTGTGACATGGTTAATTGAAAACGTCGCCGGAAAGGGGTAAAAGAGGTCTTGTGTGGCGATGGGTTCGCAGGGTATGATTCTGGGTTGGGTCTGGCTTGGTAGCGATTCGGTTTCTTTCTGGACAGGGGTGTTGAGTCTTGTTGGGGTTGATGGGTTGGTTCTTGGCCTTGATTTGTGATTGCTTGAGTTTCAAATGGATGTAATAGTTAGTTTATTCTTCAAATGAGAACTGGATTCTATGCTTGTATTGTGTGCCCTCTTATGGATCTCGTAGGTGGAAACTATCAATAACCCGGACCTGGGACAAACTCTCACCCTTTAGGGGTTAACGAACACCAACCAAGCACTCGTTCGGGAACGTAGCCCTTACCGGCCGATGACATTTACGCCTTTCCATGAATTTCGGGGTACATATCAAATGACAAACAAAGTGACACTTGAAACTAGAGCAACAATGGGATTCAAAGATAGGGTTTTTAGGGTCAAAAGATAGTGAAACATCGGTAGTTCCAGTGGCTCAAGCAGCACACCTATGCGAACCGCTGTGATGTGCTGCAGGATAGGTAGAATCCACCCCTGGGGGTTTACACGGATGTTCCACAGATGCGTATCGCGGCTGTGAGGCTTTAGACGTGTAGCTCTGCCATGTCTCTTAACTTATGATACATGTAGCGGAAGAAGATAGGATTAGGCATGGTAGTATTTATCCATGAATCTATGTGATCAGATACTTGGCATCAAGAAAGAAAGACTGGCCATTATTCTAACCAGGAAACTGTCAAAGCTTGTAGTAAAGACCCTGGTGGTATGGGGAGGGCTAGTTTGTTGGTGAATACGAAGGTGAAATTCCATGCGGTGGGGAATACAGGCGAGGTTTCTCTCAGTAGCGACTTCACAAGAATCATCAACACTGTGTACATAGAGATGGATAGGAGCCTTAGAGATGCCGACAGAGAAAGAACGTCGGCTAGATAGCGGATATGTACATGCGAAGCTGATGCAAACCGAGGTATCGTCGTGGAGGGGGAGTTGCTCGACACAGATGGATTCTGGCAAGTTGTATTTGACCAAAGCAAGCCGGGTGGATCGTCTTCTCCAAGTCCGAAGACGAGTTTCTGCTTCCCGCTTCCACTCAAGGGGGGAAAGCCCCCGCATCCCATTGTGATGCGGTAGTCGAATTTCGACATGAAGCTGATGGCTCCCTTGACTGGGATCAACGCATCTTCCTTCCATCAGGATCTCTCTCGACACCGTTTGGTTCCCCTTCCTGGTCTCTGTCTTGGAAATTACCTTGCTACTAGTTAATATAGAAATAAACAGGGGGATGCATGGCTGCATTAATTGCTGCAATCCAGGTTGTCCGTGTCTAAAGCTTAATATAAAGCGCTGGTTGCGCGCGGTTAGATGGATCTTTTGCCAGGTAGAATAGTTGGTGTTGCTTTGGGTTATAGTGATATTGTTGCTGCACTAATTGGGTAAATTTTCCTGGTCAAGGTTGACGAGCCAGACCTGGTTGATCCTGCTGCTGGCGGTTGTATACTAATGCAGCGAGAATAACCCGGAATAGCGCCTTTCTACCTTGTTCTTTATAATAATGCTGAAATTATTGAAGTCCATGCTCTGTGTCTTGGCTGTGGTGGGGTTGGTCGCTGGTTTGGCTCCTGGCTAGGAGGCTTTTTAGTTGATTGGTATGGCTATACGTCTGCAGAAGAGCAACCTGGTATAATGTAGTGATTTCTAGCTCCTTCTCCTTGTTGCTGGCCTGGGCGGTATTGGTAAGTGGGGGTGGGAATTGGTCGAGGGATTCTGTGATACGGGTTTGGAGGTGGTTACGGATTGACGCCGCCTTGGAGTTAGTGGTTAGGAAGCCATGTTGCTCAAGGATGCTCTGAAGGAGCCGCTTAGAATTATCCTTGTTGACGTCGGAAATGGTGTCCGTGGGGAAGCTGCCGCCTCTCGTCTTGCAGAATCTTGGCGATATATCTTGGTTTGGGCGCGTCCATGGCGAGGTACATAGTCACATGAGTTCGGCTGGTCTTTTGCCAGGACCAGGAGAACCTGCGATTATTGCGGCCGGTGATATGCTCTCGTATCTTCTCAGACATCGTCTCCTCGTGTCCAGCGCGGAGGACGAAGTCGTACAGCCTCGGCGAGAATGCTAGTAAGCCAAGAAGGCGCAGGATGCCCATACATATCGCGGCGGCCTTCACTCGACGCTGGCGCCACCGCTCCGGCCTGGGCCACACCCTTCACATCGCAAGCCAGTTGAGCTGTCAACTCGCGGAAAAGGAAAGGTTATAACCAAGATTAATTTGCCCGGAGTCGTAAACGACAGCCCTAAGGTGTTTAAGGTTGTTCTCTCCCCATTGTAGATGCTAGTAGTTCGCGCCCACGACCATGGTTCCTCAGGGTTTTGTGCTTGACTGTAGATATAGTAAATTTAGGAGCTGGCGAGAACTGGCCGAGCCGGTGAGCAGTGAAAGTAACAGACTTGAGTATTGTCCTCAGTTTCCTTTCGCTCCTTGCGGAAGAGATTGTAGAGTGCGTGCTAATCTCCTCACGGATGCTTATCAAATCAAGACACGCCTTGTGCTAACTTCGGTGCGTAGAATCCGCGTCTGACCGCGATAGGCTGGATTTGCCTGGGGCAGATGTGGAGAGTGATGAAGCTCCTACGCAGCCACTAGCTGGTATTATGATTGGGTCTGCTTTCTCCATGATGAGCCGCCCGGACGGCGGTTCCGTTGGTTCTGAGGCATGTTGAGTGTGTATGGAAAAAAGCTAGATCTTCGGAATGAAGCAGGGGGGGAGAACAAGTCACCAGGTTCGTGGGTGGCGTAGGGATGCTCTTTGTTGAGAAGCCTTCGGGCCGAGCCAGCCATCTATCTGTGCAGTGCATGCTTCGAAAAATGGGCCAATATTGGCCGCGCTTGCTACATAAGACCCAGCATGACCTCTCGTAGTATCGTCTTGATCTTCTTGGCGGAGGTATATCCCAGAATCGAAGGCGGACACACTCTTTCTCCCACTTAATACGAATGGGATAGCTAGCCGTGCTATCAAGGATCAAAGCCCCACAATCAATTGCATAAACACGAAGGTCATATCATCTTGCGTGTAGCAGCTAATTATCCGCCCAGTGGGCGCATGATGGACCAGTTATTCGCCATGGAAAGTAGGGCGCAGATGCAAGCTAAACTAGTAGCTTTGGGAGTAGCGCTATTTGCAGGTTAGATACGGACTTGATTAGCAACTGCAACGAATGAGCTCCGCACCTGCTTGTATTAGCGGCACGAAACCTGGTCCTGCTTGTGGGACGTGCTGACTTTGAGCGGCCATTATATCAAAAACCGGCGATAGTTGCGAAGGATCGTTCGGCAGTCCGTCGTGAGGGTGACGAATACCAGGGAATCCACCATAAACCGCAAAAGAAACACAACATGAGCCCATTGTGTTTAAGCCCGAAAATGCGAATTTGAGGTACTCGTTAAGCCAAAGCCCAGCAGTTCATTGTACATCATCGATGTCCTTAGCCAACCGCACGTCCACATACCTCGGAGAATGACGGTCAATAACCACCCTGCTGGGGGTCAATGGCGTCCACCCATTGTGGATGCCAGTATGTCCTCAGCATATAATGGGACTTTCCAACATACTCGTGGAGATACTGCGCGGCAAAATATGAAGACGAGCCAGCAGGCTTTGAATAAACATGCTCATATATGTCGAATGGCAAAAACGAAGAAAGTTAATGCGGATGCAAGCTGGACGAGGGGTATGAGCAGGACCCTCATTGTTCGGAGTGCTTCCAGTGGCTGGCTGAGAGGACCATAACTGTCACGGACTGTAATCCGTACATATCGTCGATTTTTCTTCGGCAATCGACCAGTCCTGGTTAATATTATTGATCAGTTTCCCCGAGACTGCATCCAAACGTTCAGCTCCCCCACCCCCCACACTCTGCGCCGTGAGAATATGGTGACAAGTACTTCACCGTTACTAGGGCAAGTACCACGTATCTCAGGGAAGAAGGCCAACCTATAACCTGTCGCTGTTACGCAGGGAGGCAGGCCCAGACTCTCTTACATTTCTTGCAACTTAACGTCTGGGCCTGCCTCTTTTGCACAGAGGGGACTTCAATTTCTCTCTGACCAGATCGGCGGCATGGCGACCGTCTGGCTCAACTGAATCATATTCCTCCCTGAATCTCCGGGGGATCAACTGAGTAGCCCGCAGAAGAACCCCATTGCATTTGGTTGTAGCAGTCCGGGTTTGCATGGAAGGAAGCGCAGACCTCCCTTTACATTCAGGCCAAGTAGAAGTCCGAGTCTGTCCTAACCCAACTAGATCGAGCTGAGAAGGGCATTCGACGCAACTTTAGTAGTCTCCGTGTGAGTTGTCTGGCTGGAGTAACCACTTCCCAGTATCTTGCAAGGTTTTGTGGAATGCATCCGCCTTGGCTGTCTACCTGTTGTGCAGCCGGAACCCTCAGAACTTTGCCAATGGCCGTTTAGAGTGCTTGGGGACGGGAGATGAAATTGGTGAATAGATTGTTCTAGTTACCTTTTGCTGCAAAATGTTGAGAGCAGGCCTTCCTCGGCGGGTCATAGTGCCGTTGACTCGCGATTTCAGTTCAGTTAAATTCGGTTTTGATATCCGGAAAATGGCAGTCGCTAAGTTCATCAATAAGATGGCTTGAAGGGAATCTCTCTCTGGGTTGAATGCAAGTGTCCGGGAACAGACGCGTGAGGGTTCGCCCCACGAAACCCGCGTTGCGCTCCCTCACACGAGCTTAATATGTGCCTAAACTGGGTTGCAAGAGTGGTTCCTGAATCAGTGCAGTGCACTTCTAGCATCCCATCAAAGTTAATAGAGCCTCGGTAACTGCAAGAAGGGTTGGCATGACTTACAGTGAAGCCCTCCATCCCGGCTAAGGAATCAGCAACTGTATATACTAGCCACAGCCGAAATGACTGTGTAAAGAATACCTAGTATGAAAGTAGAGCTTCTATGCTTCATTCGTCGGCTTAGATGATTTTATTCGAGAAGAAAAACAAACCAGAAGGCTAGCCAGCTGGGTCAGGCTGACTAAGTGCGCCACTTAGAGCTGCGAAATCCTGTCTTTCCTGTATCTGTCTTAGTAGGACACTACACGGGGATCTCCAAAGGCTCGAGTTCGCAATAGACGAAGCGGTAACCTCAAGCTAATGGCGGAGAGGACTGGGATAGGTTGGTGGATCAAAAGGTAAAATGCAAAGCTCGCCCCTCAGCTGTTGATGTCGCTCGGGGACGATGAGACACGTAGATCGTCGGAGAGAAACTCCCGAGACTACTGCTGCGGCGCATTTTTGAGCCCGGGGCCGTGGGCCCCTGTGCGCAGGGTCGGCACGTCAAGATAGGTAAGGCACCCACATCATAGAGGTCTCGAATCTTTCACAGCTGGCAACCACGTGGCTGAGAGCAGCTTTGCTGTTTCGACGTCGCTGTTCATTGCCGCCGTAATCAAAAACGGCATGATATATAGCCCGCGCACGCGGCTGTCCGCTCCGGCCAAAAGCAGAGTGTGCACCAGGACGAATATCAATCTGTCGTCTTGAAAGGCAGGCCCGGCCGTCGCAGGCCGAATTGACCATGAACAGGAGGGCTCGCGTTCGTCTCAGTGTATAGATTTACGTGGATCGGTTGGGAGGTGTCGCGGGGAGGGCTATCATGTGGTTTGCGACTTGGCCCGACAATACTATATTAGTATCGGTAATAACTATCGAGTATACGATATCCGTATATATACGTTCCCCGGAGAGTCCGGCGAGATGAGCGGCTCGAAGAGGATTCCAGTTTGATAGTCTGCGAGCGGCACAGCAATGCTAATCTGACACGCGGTACGCAGGTGCAACCCGGAGCGTAGTAGTCGTCAGGCCTGTTAATGAAATTAGTGACCAATCTCAAGTGGTAGGTACCGAGGAACGTACTTAGGTTGTTGTTGGTTGGACGATGTGGAGCACTCTATTTGAACAGACGCTGATAACCGCAACCAGGAAGAGGAGAATTGATGTTCACGGCACAGGCTGGTCAATATATGCTTGGAATCGCCTGTGCGTAGGCGTGCCCCTGTTAATCTAGTCACCAGAATGTGTTAGCGCGCGTGAGGATAGACAGATACATCTCAAGCAGTCCGGCAATAAACTTACAGTTGGTCGTTAGCAAAGCAAGTTCTGTCTATCCCTCTCAGTATCCTATGATAGAGGGCTGGGGTCTTCCACGTGGTTCGGTTTACATTGCCCATCGATATCAGGTTGCACGGGCAATGTTCTATCAGATGAATACTGTTAAATGCTGCTGATGACAGATGGATGATTGACCTACGTTGTGTGATGTGACAGGACCCAATTAACCTGGAAGGCATAGTTATTCCATCGCCATGATGATTTTATAGCTAACCCGGTCTGTGTGCATTGAGTACCTTCAAGGCGTAAGCTGTTCCATTAGCGAGATGTCAAGCACTTGGTCTGAGATGGCTTACCTCGATGAGGGCTGGCCGACGACCACTCTACCAAAGAGATATAGGGCTTGGGTCTGTCAAAGTAAATGTGGCTAATGTAGTCTCAGCCGAGTTATTGAGCCACTATGGTGAGCCGCGGTCCCCCTGGCCAGCTTCTCGATTTCGGCCTTCACAAATAAGACTTTGTCCCTTGTGGTGGATGTGGCATTGCGCGAACCATTCGACTTCCTCGGTTTGTTTTGCGAGTACTTCATGTGCGACGGAGTCGTCTGTTCAAATTCTGACAAGTCGTACAAAGTATTCCAAGGCCCGTCCACTAGAACAAATTCCTTCGATCTCGCCACACTCTCTGGCATCCCTGGGATGTTGCAGGTCGACATACTTCTGGAGCCATAACAGGTGGCACCCAAATGGGGAAATCTGTCGACCTCCGCCAGGATCGAAGAGGTGCACGGTCTGTCCGTTTGAATGTGTCACCTTCGCGGGGCATCGTCCACATCCCCGTCGGTTTTCCTTAGTGTGCAAACAACTAAGCGAGGGTAACCTTGGAATATAGAAGCAATGAACTAGAATACTTGTATCCTTCTTCCGAATAGACCAGGGACTTCAACATCGCTATGCTTATTGCTGCGGAACCGATAAAATCAGTGGAGACGAAGTATGTCGCCCCTAATAAGATTTGAATGGTGGGTTGGTTTTGTTCAAGGGTTTGCAGCTCGCAGATAGGCAGAAGTTGTGTTACGACGAACGTAACACACAAACACAAGCGTCAGTTCGAAGCAGACGCGTGAAGCCGGAACCGTCTGGCAGATAGAAGAAAGTGCCTTCCACATTAGGGGAGGAATGGCATGCCAGCCAGCGTTGGGCATAGGCCGACAACTTTTCCTCGTCAGCACAGTAGGTGTAGTGCTAGCTATAGAACGTCAACTTCCTCGAATCTCATCTACTGCTGGTGTGTCAGATACAAACCTGTGTGAAAAGGACAACAGCAGTGCCACTTCGGCAGGTAGAAGAAAGCTCTCTTCTATCGCCGGCAGTGGCGGATGGCGGCATCTTCTGCAACCCATCCACGGGCATGCTCTTGACAACGAAGCGGAAGGCATGAGTGCACTCTCCGTACGACACTCGAACATGCATGGGAGGGGGTGGCACTCCAAATATTTGTCTAAGTGACAAGGGGCGCACTGGGCCGTACCAAATGTAGTGGTTTGGATGGGCCCTCTCTATGAAAGGCAATGGTGCGCTTCACGTTGTGAAATTAGAGTTGCAATCATTAAGGCGTAACCCGGTCACAATGATCGCTTTGGTGCCAAGTATTCTAGGCCTCGATTCTGCACAGCTGGACGCCGAGAGCAGTTTCGGACCACGCATTGAATGTTTGAGACACATGGCTCCTAGGAGCATAATATCTAGGAAATAATTGGGATATTCAGCATGGCCTGAGGATGGCTGGGATATGGTGCATGGGCTGGAGGCTCAACATTTGTTTCAAGGACTTACTCGATGTAAAGTTGAACATAACATCCACACCATCCGACAATCCAGTGGGCTTCGCTGAGCTGCTCTCCAAAGGGAGCGAATAGGCCGTATTCGACGTCGAGCTTCGTGTCAACCCCTTTCCAACTAGCCCATTGAAATGCCGTCTCAGTCTCGACAGGAGCATCTGTATACAGAGCCGGATGGCCGATTCGATATGCCTGTTTTGAGGCCCACTTGAACCGTGCGAGATCTAGGTTGAATCAGCAAGACCCGTCACACGGGACTGCTGACGGCCGCTCATGCCTAAAGCGTTGACGAGAGAGGAGAGGACTTTCCGGGCGGCATGTACCCAGCCTTTTCCTCCTGCAGAGGGATCTTTCTGTCGTCGTTTGCCATAGAGAAGAACCGTGGGCTGGTATTCGCTCGTATCGGGAGAGTACTGCGAGCGGCTCCCGTCATACGGTTTTGAAAGTAGGCTAGGCCACATAGCGTGTTCATCCACATCAGACACGGAGCCGGAGACACGGCTCGGCGTAGAAAGGTTCAGGTAGGGACACCTTTACAGGCAGCTGGGCACTCGGCATCCATTCCTTGGGTCAACTCGGCCGACATCGTGTGTAGAAGGAAAATCTCATACGCATTTTGCATATGCTATAACGCCGGCAAGGCAGGAAGGACTCAATGATCAGAAAGGTCCTTTTACATTCGGGACCAGCAGCCGTCGCTGTTGGATCGATGCCTTCAGTGAGGGGCACCTTAACATCAAGATGTGCTCCTCAACATCCATTCCTTGGGTCAACTCGGCCAACATCATGCTGTGTAGGAGGGGCACCTCATACGCATTTTGCGTATGCTATCAGGCCGGCCAGTAATGAAAGTCTGGAGAACTAGGTAGTACCGCTTGCATTCAGGACAAGCACCTGTCGCCGTTGGGTCTATGTCTGCAGTGAGTGGCACCACCATTTTTTGGGTCAACTCGGCCGACACGGTTTCTTTCTTCGATTTGTCACACAGTTCGCTGGCTTGAATGCCAGCAGAGAGGGTCCCCCGCTGGGGCTCTCGTACTGTTATATCGGAGCTTGGTCCCTTTCGGTAATATGGCATTCTTCAACTTCCTCGTCTCAGGAGAGCTCATCATAAGCAGAGAAGGGCAACTTGTACAGGAACCCAAGGTCCGAATCCGCTTCACCAATGCGCGATGGGGTTACCTGTCCCTCCAGTTACCCGAGTGCCCGTGTGGCTCGAAAATGAACCGCCTTAAGGCATAAGGCCCCATGGCAAACGGGCGGCTGCAGAAGGGGGAGAATGCAAGAAGGATACTCCAACCCGCCAAATTTAGATCAACACAGCGCACCCTCGTCGTGTCCCTGGTTCGAAGATGTAGATTACTCTATCATAGAACGTGCTGGTAGGCTCGAGTTCGGATCTTGGACCTCGTAGATTAGTGGCGAGTGTTTATCATTGCCCCTTGCGCGTACGGCATTGCCCAGCGTTTGGTCCAAGAATAGTCTGGTTAGGTTCATAAGTTGATTTGAAATATGCAGAGCCCTAATTCGTGGCACATTGGCAGCAAACATAATCTGCCACCATATTAATCGCGACGGTCAATCCAAGACTGAACAATAACGTACCTTAGTACTGCTTGGGCTCCTCCAACTGCGAGTCTGATGCTGAATCAGCGTCATGTTCTTCTATAATTGGCAAGTATCCCAGAGCGAGGTCATCCCACACGGCCCCTGCCCCGCGCCAACAGAAGCCTATATCTATTCTGAGTCGACTTCCTAGTTTTCCATTTGGATTCCGTTAAAAAGAAGGCGTCAAGAGTTGACGACAAACAAGCGATGTATGGCCTGACCCTACACTCTAGAATAGTGTACAGCGGTCTAGAGAGGAAGCTCACGTCAAGAATGATAAAGAAGATCAAATAAATGCTGTTGAGAAGAAACAAAAATAGCAAACAACCACCAGGTGGCGTTCCGAGGGAAAAGAAGTGTGAAGCAATAGCCACGGATGGCCTAGGAGGAACTTCAGCTCCTCCCATAGTGGAGTCTCTTTGGAGACAATATTTGACAGGTTATTTGAGAGAATAGCCGCCGCAACGATGATCGTCGACCATGTTCGCCGCGAGGAACAGAAAGGCATGGTATCTTTCCAGAGACGCCATATCCTATCAGGGATCTTCTGCAGTCGGTTTCGGAGGAGAGAACCCAGGCCACAGGCACTGAGATTGGAAATGACGAACCGACACCATCTTGGTGCAACACTATCCTCACTTGATCAACCAGGAATCCCGCAGAGGGAATGGTTATCGCTATGGGGATGCATACATACTATCATCATTCGCCAAGAGCAATTGCAAAGACTGGTTAGCCTGTGCACAAGTGTTTGGTCATATAGCCCGAGAGACCTTCCCAGTCGAAAAAAAGGTACAATGAGACTAGTTCAAGAGCTGAGGCAGGATATAAAGATATTGTCGATATTGGGGCTTGTACGTCACAGGTTCCGAAGCTTGGCCCAGCAGGCCCAGCAGGCCTAAGGCCTGAGACCCTACGAGCAGTCGCTGATCGTGTTTGAGCATGAGAAGTCTCCCATTGCTGTGGCGACTGGTGGTCAACACCATATATCCCTGGTTTTTTTTTTTTTTTTCAGTGAGCATGCCACCCGGAACTGCTTTCCCAAATGAGGATTTTATAGCACCCTCCTCATGGATGAAGGCAGCAGTTCCTGCAGACTCGAATATCTTTCTGCGAATGCTAGATCGGCGCAATTTCGGCCATGGCAGCAACCCGGAGTTCCTTTCAAAGCTAGAAGGGTCAGTGCACGGCCGTGTGAGGATGAATGGTGATGGAGAACATGAGGGAGAACTTGTTTTGTACATACATAGGCCGTTTGGAGTACTGGCAGCGATGTCGATTTCCTCGACGAAGTCCTGGCACGGCAACTGTGGTAGATGCTTTGACCTTCAAAAGAAGCTAGACGGTGTTTCTGCATATACTGTTTTGGAGTTTGTCTAAAAGATTCCGCAGAGACACACTACACAGTGATAAAGGGGCGTGGTTAGCAGCGGTTTTGTAAATTCTTAGAGCATATGCCGGCTTACCCCTATCTTTGTGGTCTCATAGTCTATTCCGACGATGACCTTGTCGACTAGATGAGACATAATGCTTGCTTGAGTGCTGCAGTTTACCCTTAACGGGGTAAAAGAGTCATGTTAGTACAAGCTGCTCTGGGATAGGGGAAAACTTTTCTCACCTGTCGCAGAGCTCTTGACCTTTGTCAGCCGATGGATCGCACGGAGCGAGTGCGTACTGTAGATTGAGACAAACTAATCGAGATGGAAGACATAGTCAGAAGTAGTCATCTCACAGCGTACTCTGGAGGTCTCTCACCAATTATGAGTGGGCCGATACGGACTCTGGCCAAGCCACCATTAATGTTTATAAAAGCCGCCTCTATGGTACCTCGTTCGTCCAGGCCGCTGACCTATCATGGTCTTGAGAGCGGGAATTCGCCGCGCTTGGCGTATTTGTTGCAATCTGTCCGGTGTATCCTGCTTGGTAAGACGTTCCCTTTGAGGAAATCCTGGCCGCTTACGACTTTGCACGGTTAGTATTTAGGATTGAGAACGCTGGGGAAGGGAATAGACGCACAACGCAGTGATAACACACCAATAAAGCGGTTTGTGTTATGACTGACAGACAAGAAAAGGCTACCCTCTGATGAAGGGAAAGCCATGGCTAACAGAGAAGAAACCGTGGCATATGTCTAAACATATCGCACACGGTGGTCTTGCGGCCGGGGAGTAAAGGGCACGAAGACGAGAAAGAAGACAGGAAGGAGGGAAAGAGGGAAGCGTTCAAGTTTCTTATAATCGAGGGGCAGGGAACCTTCGAGCAAGTGGGGGATTTGCAAAAGACAATTCCTTGCTCGAGGTGCAGGGACTTCGTTTGTTTAAGAAGGGCGGGGATTGGACTAGATGTGACCTTTTGTGGGCCGGCAAGAACTGGTATTCACGGATGCATGGCTATGTATAGGTTGAGTGACGCTCAAGGGGAGAAATTTTCAAAAAGTTACGTAGGCTTTGACTCAGATTGAGCCAGTCTTCACCAGACAAGAAAGGAAGATTCAATCCGGATGGCTGGCAACGAGCCTAGTCAACCAGCGTCTCTGTACCAGCAGCCTCCTTGAGAGTTTGAATAAGCAGTCTCAATTCAGATGTTTTGAGAGACCCACCCAAGTAATCCTAGCAAAAAAACCCAACTTCAATGATTGTTGTTCTCAGTGTTGTGCTAGTCCGTGCGTTTGCTCTTGTGAGGGGCGTGAAGGTGCAACTCAGGCAAACGAAACCCTGGCTCACTGCACTGGCCGCGGAAGATGGGTATGTGAGGCGCCGGTAGCCAGAATTTCGAGTCGATTCTCTCTTTCTCGAGAAAAGGGAATATGAGTTCGAAACTTCACAGATCATGGGCTGTTTCCCTTCTGGTTCCTTCGTTGCTGCTCCTCGTATAGAGCCGTGTAGTACCCAGCATAATACCACGCCATCATCAGATTCTTCATGCTCTCATCTTGACCTAAGACAGAGTTAGCAAGTCACTCGCAAACGCACACACGGGCAAAGTCCAGGCTACCTTGCGGGAATCCGGGATGCGGCATGCCGGGTGCATGAGAAGCGCTCCAGGCCGTACTTGTGTCTTTCCCCGGCTGATCAAGCCGTTGCGTCGACCCATTTGACGTTCCAGCCTGCAACTCGTCAGATTAATTGTTCGTTTCGCGGGAAGTGTGCAGGAAACGAGCCAAGTCAGTGCATACCTGTGGAACATGAGAAGCTGGTGCTGGCTCTGCATCGGCCATGTCATCGTTTTTCTCGACGTCGACTTGCGTCCACGTCCCCGCACCGCCGCTCGCAGCCTCCGTCTGAGCAGCTGCTTCTGCTTCTTTCAGGACATCCTCAACATTCTCGCCCTTGGCGTGGATGCTGTGGTAGAGCTGGATAGTAGTCAGTCATGGAAGTCACGTGCGGTTCTAGGAGCAATTCGTAACCAACCCTGTATTCCTCCACAGCCTCATCCCAGCTCTGAACGAGCGCAGAATCGTCCCAAACCTCCTCCTGAGTCAGTGACTTATTAGCACCTTTATTCTTCCCCATGACATCCGCAGAAAACCGATGTTTTGAGCTCGTTCTGTAAAGTTGTTGATCGGGGTTTGGTCACGAGCTGGTGGCCGAAGCAGACGGAAGGCGGAGAGCGGCTCACCGCTTGGCTGATTCTGCACTCCCAAAATAATTTTCAGAAAAAAAGTTTCCGCTTGAAGGAATCATTCATCTCATCTGAACATTGAAAATGGCCCCAGACATGAAGGATAAGAAGCGCAAGGGTATGTTTAATTGATTTTTATTTGGTCGCTCCACAGGTACTGACATTTTCCAGCGGCCGCCGCCACCGTCGACTCGCCCGCGAAGAAGACGAAGAAGGCTCAAGCCAAAGCCGCCGCTGTCGCTGAGCCCGCAGATGAAACGCCCAAGTCCATCCTGAAGAAGAACAATGCCAATGGCGCCGCTACTGGGGCTAAGGCTGCCTCAAAGCCCAAGGCCAACGGCGACGCCCCCCGATCGATTAAACCCCGCAAGCGCGCTGCCGATTTCCTGAGCGACGACGAGAGCGAGGCCGAAGTTCAGGCGCCGAAGAAGACCGCTGAGACGGATACCAAGAGCAAGCCTACCACTAAGAAGTCCAAACAGGAGGATGGCACTGCAGCGCCGGTGAATGAAAAGCCCGCGAAGGCTGGCAAGAAGGCGAAGAAGCTTGAGATTGTGCCTAGCGATTCTGAGGATGAGGGTGTCTCATTGAACGCTGCCGAAAGCGACGAGGAAGATGACCAAACTACCGCCCTTATCCGGGGCTTCGAGAGCAGCGGTGACGAGGACGAGTCTGCGGACGAGGGTCTCGACCCCGACGCTCCGATTCCCAAGATTCCCGACTCGAAGAAGGCCAAGCGGAAGATACTTAAGCTGCAGAAGCAAAACAAGTCAGAAGCGCCAGGGCAACCAGGAGCTGTCTACGTCGGGTGAGTCCAACATCCCAATCCTCTTCAATTTCATATCTAACTGTATCAGTCGCATCCCCCATGGTTTCTACGAACACCAGATGCGCTCCTATTTTGCGCAATTCGGCGAGATCACGCGCCTCCGTCTCTCTCGCAACCGCATCACCGGCCGCTCAAAGCACTACGCTTTCATCGAGTTTGCCTCCGAGTCCGTCGCCAAGATCGTCGCCGCAACCATGGACAACTATCTGATGTACGGGCACATCCTCAAGGTCAAATTCATTCCATCGGAGCAGCTACACCCGGAGCTGTGGAAGGGCGCCAACCGCCGCTTCAAGCGCACGCCGTGGAACCGGATCGAGCAGAAGCGCCTAAATAAGGGTAAGAGCCGCGAGAACTGGACCAAGAGCATTGAGCAGGAGCAGAAGAGGAGACTTGCCAAGGCGGAGAAGCTCAAAGAGCTCGGCTATGAGTTTGAGCTGCCGCAGTTGAAGAGCGTTGATGACGTTCCCTTCCAGGAGAAGGCTCTCGAAGGTGAGGAGGCTAAGGCTGTAGAGGGTGCCGAGGAGACAAAGGCTATTGAGGAGGCGGCTCCTGCTCCTGCTCCTGTCGAGCAAGCTGAGAAGGCTGAGGATACCCCGAAGAAGGCTAAGAAAGCCAAGAAGGAGAAGAAGAAGACAACAGAGGCTGCTGTTGAGTCACCGAAAGTAAAGGAGGCTGCCCCCTCTCCTGCGACCAAGTCGAAGAAGAAGGCGAAGAAGGCCAAGGCATAGATTTGTTTACATTGTATCGCAAAATGCTAGGGTTAGTTTATTGGAGTCACGGTTCAACGGCATCCTCATGGACTCAGTATTGTACATACATGTCTAGAGTAGATCTACCTGCGTCAGCCCAGTCTCGGCTATGCGGTCGTATAATATGTCATCTGTTCTGCTCGAGTTAGTCACTGCATCTCCAGCCATCCAACCCCGCACCCCTCATACTCTCCTCGGCAACCCCCTCACCTTTGTACAACTATATCCCAATGTCCCTTTTTTAACCATGGGAAGATCTTTCTATTCCCTTCCTATGTAATCGAGAAACTCACTACACTCGCAACAGAAGAAACTGAACCCAAACTATCAAAGGAAAAAAAAAAAAAAATGTCCTCCTTCCCCCTCACCCACCCGACAACCCGCTCCCTAACAGGCGGCGACCTCCTCGCGCAATCCCTCAAACACATCGGCGTCGAGGTCGCCTTCGGCCTGCACGGCGGCCACCTCGACGCCTTCCTCATGGGCTGCGAAACCATCGGGATCCGGCTCGTCGATACGCGCCACGAGACCGCCGCCGTACAGGCTGCAGAGGGATACGCAAAGGTCAAGGGCGGGCTGGGTGTTTGTTTTGTTACGGCGAATAGTGGGTGCGTACATACATGCATACCCTGCGACACTTTTTTCCCTACCGCCAGAACGAGCTAAGGCGTGACGAATGTGTTAATGAAACTACATGACAGCTTCTCAAACGGCATCCCGGGCCTCGCAACCGCGCTCGCCGACCGGTCACCGATTCTGTGCATCACCTCGTCGCCGCCGCTTCGCGACGCAGAGAATAACTCGCTCCAGGGGATAATCGATCAGGTTGTTGCGTCACGGCCGTTTACCAAGTTCTCGCATCGTGTTACGAATGCGGAGGATGCGCCGAGGCTTGTTTCGCTAGCTGTTAGGACGGCCCTGGCGGGGGCGCCCGGTGCGTATCCTTTACCTTTCTCATTGCTAAGGATTTGTTCTAGAGTATAAGAGAACTTCAAGAAAACGTGTCTCTAATGAGTCTAGGCCCGGTATTGCTGGACTTCCCCATCGATGTGCTTTTCTCACCTATGCATGAGAAACTGATTTCCTGGGGATCGATCTCGTCTCCCCTGCCATATGCCCCTGGGCCACATGTCGAGGCTGTCAAGAAGGCTGTCGAGCTCCTCCAAGTAGCGACTCGGCCAGCTGTGATTATTGGAAGTGGAGCGCAGTCGAAAGAGGTACACATATCTCTTCCAGTCTGCCAACCTAGGGCTACCGCACTAACACATGGCGATATATAGACAACATCCCACCTCCTCACCCTCTCTAGCAGCACAGGGATCCCCATTTTCGACACACAGAAATGCACCCTCTCCTCGACTCTTGCGACAGAGTGCAAAACCTACGGCGGCGCCGCCGACAAGCTCGGCTTCCTCCCAGCCCTCGGCAAGCCGCAGCCAGACCTCGTCCTGCTGCTCGGTGCGCGAACAGGCATGTTCCTCGCCGGCCGCAGCGGCGCACTCGTCCCACCGGCGGAAAAATGCAAGCTCATCCAAGTTGACGTCGATGGGTCCGAAATCGGCCGCACACTCCCCGTCGAGCTCGGCGTGATCTCAGACGTCGCGCAGTTCCTAGGCACCGTAAACACCCAACTTTCCTCCTCAGGGGATAATAATAAAACAGCCCTCGACAAAGACTGGGTCTCAACCGCAATATCCCTGCAATCCCTCCCCTCCCCCTTCGCCTCCGACGCACCCCAAACCCCCTCGGGCCGCATGCACCCTTACCACGCCCTGGCCTCCCTCTTCACCCACCTCCCCAAAAACCCCATCCTCATCACCGACGGCGGCGAATGCGCCCTCTGGGCACGCGACACGGCACACGCATGCGCGCCCAGCACAATCCTAAAATCCACTGGCGCGCTGGGGTTCCTGGGCAACGGGTTCGGGTACGCGCTGGGCGCCGCAATTGCTGCTCCAAGCGGCCGCACAGTGGTGAACGTGCAGGGGGACGGGAGCGCGGGGTTCCACTTCATGGAGTTAGATACGTATGCGCGGCTCGGGCTCAATGTCGTGACCGTCGTCGTGAATAATTTCTGTTGGGGAATGAGCTCGAATGGGCAGGAGCTTGTCTACGGGGAGAAGAACCCCAAGCGGGTGATTAGTTCGCTTTCGGCGGTTACGAGGTATGATGCTGTTGCTAGGGGGTTGGGAAATGAGGCGGTTAGAGTTACGAGGGTTGAGGACGTGAAGGGGGTAGTTGAGGGCTTGAGGGATGTCAAGGGGGCGAAGTGTATTGAGCTTGTGGTTGATTCGAAGCCGATTCATCCAGTGACTGCGGTCATGGTTGGGCAGACGGACGATGAGGGCGTCGTTGTGGTGCCGTATTATGATAATATTCCGAGGGCTTATTACAAGTAATTTAGTTCTACCTTGCCTTTGAATAGTTATCGTTATCATTGATTGGAATATGATTTGAATTGAGATGCAATGACTAAATATTGCTATGCGAGGTTGCTCAGCTTAGGGCTAGCGAGGATCTTGATATGCTCGTTTGGTCTGACGAGCTCTTCAAACCCCTTTGCGACGATATCCTCCAGGGCTATTCGTCTGGTTATCATGTTTTCTACACCGTTGAAGCGGCCTATTATTCCTCCATTGAGTAAAGGCCAGATAGATAGAGACGAGTAACTCACCCTTCAAAAAGGCGTCCACCGTCTCCCGAAAGTCCTCCTGGTCGTACGCTAGCGACGACTTGTACGTAATCTCCTTTTGCATAAACGGCCCGAGAGGGATGGTAATCTACCAGAAGAGCATCAGCATCAGCATACAACCATAACCCGCTGCATTCCTGCTCCAAAAAGGCCAAAAGGGTAAGAGAAAAAAGATCAGACATGCCGGCGTCTTCGGGACTCCCAAATTCACATACACGCCCCGAAACCGCAAACTCTCACACCCAGCCTGGAACCCCAGCTGGGATCCCGCACAATCGAAGACAACGCTCGCGCCGTCTCCATCGGCCGTGACCTCCCTGCACCGTTGGGAAATGCTCTCCTGCGTCAGCGGATCGAAGATCGCCGTCGCGATCCCAGTGCTCCACATCACCTCCCTGCGCCCCGCCGCGGGCTCCGAGACGAGGATCGTCTTCATGCCCCGGGCTCGAAGAACGAAGGCCATCGCGACGCCGACGGGGCCGGCGCCGATGATTAGGGCTGGGACGTTGGTGTCGAGAGTGTCGGGTCGATTTTCTTCATCGAGTTGGCTACGAGGCCAAGAAGCAGATAGGAAGAGCTTGAAGCCGTGCCAGGCGACGGCGAGCGGCTCGATCAGCGCTGCGGCTGCGAGATCTACTTCCCCCCTCACTCCCTCATCATCACCATCACCCGTTTCAAGCGCATAAACCTGCCCCGGACGAACCGCAACAAACTCCGCCAACCCGCCTCCCCCGCCCGAAAGCCCCAGAAACCCGATGGTCTGGCAGCAGTTTGTCGCAGCCTGCGTACAGGGGCTGCACGATGCACAGAACAATCGCGGGTCGACGACGACTGCCTGGCCCTTTCGAAGAGGGATGCCGTTCCCCGTTGTCTGGGTCGATAGATTCTGGGGAATGTGCGTGATTCGGCCCGTGAGCTCGTGGCCCATTGTTACGGGAAGGATATCTTTAGTCAACGGGTGTGCGCCCGTTCGGGGGGAGGGAATTGCGAAGGGTCCTGGATATTCTATTAGCTATTTGCATAAATATCTGTCTCCCTTAACGGGGCAGACGTGTCTTTTGGAGGAGGCACCGAGTAGGTACTCATTCAGATCAGACCCACAGATCCCGCACCATTCGACCTCGACGAGAACTTTGTCGTTGTTGTCGCTGTCGTCCGGCTGTGGTGCGCGGATCTCTTCGACGCGGATGTCTTTCGCGGCGTAGAACCGGGCAGCGCGCATGGTGGCCATGGCTTTGACTCAGAGCCTAGTCCTAGGAGTGGTTAAGTGTTGGGTCTTTTCCGGTAAGTTGAGATTGTGTTTTTGTTTGTGAGCCTTTCTGGCCCCTCGACCGGAAGCGGTTCTGAATGGAAGCATTTCCCCTCCTTTACCGACATTCCCCCGCATTATATGCCTCGGTTGATGGTTTTGGTGTAACATCTCTAGATGCTAGATGGGTAGATAAATGGGATGTATATAGAGGGAAAGTAAGTGAAATAAGGAGCCAAGGCTAGATAATAGTGTGTATTGACGAGGGGAAGGGGATGGCGTGCAAATGGAAACAGAACGCATCAATTTATCTCTACCAAACAAACTTGCTCCTGATTCAAGAGTCAAGATACAAATATGAGAGAGCTCTATACTATTCTCCATTACCCCTTCTATCATTCTGATACTCTGCTTCGTCCAAAGGATTTCTTCCTTGCGACCACCATCTCGTCATGCAAACAGCCGTGTCTAGTCGCCAGGGGCATTGCAGACAGACAAACAACTGCAATAGAGTCTCTTAACTAGGCGGCCTGAGTCAATTCTTCAAAGAATGTCGCTACATTACCAACTTTATCCAATGTCGTCGCATAAGCCAGCAGACCATCTGGTCTAAGACCCACCACCGCCCCATTCATAGGCGAGATGCTATATGCGGTATGGGCAGATGGTCCGGAAGCATATATTCCCAAGCCTTGGGATGCCGAAGTACTGATCGCTGTTAGAGACATGCTGCCCTACGATAGTCAAGAACCGAACAATGCCCTCGGGAAGAGCTGATGCAAGTGCGCGTAATTTGTCTGTCGCCACGGCTAGCTCCTTTCCGGTCTCGACTGGTTGGCCGGCGAATATAATAATTGACCATCGGCCGTGGTTCTTTGTTAATGTAAAGAGCCGTGTTGGGAGCCGGGAGCCGGGAGCCGGGGGCGTAGACGAGCGAATCTGGTGCTCTCCAACCGGCGGAAATCATGCCGGTGCTCAACGCCTTATTTATTATGTTTTCTTCGTAGTGGACGCCGAGACCGATATTGAACTGGACCGTCTCGTCGAAGAGTTTGGTGAAGAGCTCATTTGCGTCGGTGTACCGTCCCTTGTGTGTTTCTGGGATTTGGCCAGAGATGGTGGCGGAGAAGCCCTTATCGAGCCCGATAAGGTATTGTGCAGCATCGCAGCGCTCAGTGTGACTAGACTATGTCCGCCATCTGCACCAACGAGGTATTTGCTAAAGTATGGGAGTGTAACTTTCAGCCAACAAAGTGTTGAAAGCTCCTTACCTTTTCACAGTGATAGCCTCATCTGTGCTGAGGTCTTGGATGAGCGAAATCACTTTATAGTTGTCCTCAGCGGCGTGGTCCACCTAGAATGATTCCAGTTTCCAGCCAATATAGGGCTCGCCTCCTAACGTCTTATAGGCATCTCGAAAGACCCCCTCGGAGTACTTCTGACGGATATTCAAGCAATAGTCTAGATATGTGCCTTCCATGCGCTGAAACATCGTATGCCAGCCACGAGAGGTGACACGTTCCCCGTCCTTGTATGTCACGCTGTTACGCCCGATGAAACCAATCTGGTTCATATGGTCCAACAGGTCAAGCTGATCCAGCATTTCCAGCGCCCGAGGATATAACGTTGTCGCTCTGCCATACATGGCTTGCTGCTCTTTGTCATGTTGCTCTATATCGCGGTCAGTTAAATTCAGGCATGGTCAGCTACATACATACCAACAACAATAGTGTTAATTCCTTGTCTTGTCAAATTGTACGCAATCAGGAGACTAACAGGCCCTCCTCCAGAGATAAGGACATCGGTCTTGATATGCTGGGACATTCTCGCCAAGGAAAGAGTGGTGCTGCAAGAGGAGATATGAGTCTGAACAATCCGTTAGCCTGGGGTTTTATACTTCCTCTCACGGATAGCCGGCACAATAAGCCCTCGAAATCAAGCTTTATAATTCTGAGGACTTTGATCAGCTAGCAGCTTGCGCCAGCCGATTGGCCACAGAATAAAAAGTTATCCCATGGTGTCGGCCTTCTCAGCTCGAGGATTATCACTTCTGGTACTGTCACAGCTCGTACCGGATACGACTTGCTGCCTAGCTATGGCCACTCTTGTGCGAGTAGTACTACGTATCGGAATGTAACGGTATGTGGGTCACCATCCATACTCTGGCTGAAGGATTCAGCATAAGGGAATACAACACTTGTTCCCGTGCACCACCAGAAAGTCATTGCTTATTCAGTCGGCAGAGGGAATTCCGAATACATCTATGCGTTTAAGGCGTATATCAGGTATCGGATCGAATGTTGTGAGGATATCAATATCCGATGTCAAACCAGGACCAGTCAAGCGAGATATTGTCAAGGTTAAGATCGTTGAAAAAGTCTCCGAAGTATAGTGCATCGCCCGCAGATTCCACAGCGGCAGAATAAATGGTGCGGCTATTCTGGACTCCAAGAGTAGTGCGATGCTCGTGGTTTCGATCTATGTTCATTAGCCGTGCATGGCCAGCCATGAGATACTGCTTACCGGCTGCCAGTTTTAAACATTTAGATCGGGTGCCAATCAGACCATTCGCGCATTGTTCTGCCACAGCACTGTATGTCTTCAGATAATCGATGGCCGAGCTGCAGTTGTGCCAGGCGAGGTCCAAAGCTTCGCGGGTCACAGCGCCCACGACGTGGTTATCGAACTCTGCGAGAATCAGTACCAAACCTGCGGTGAAAGTATCTGCAACAAATTAGCTAATAAGTTCTCTGATCTAGATTAGGACTTACAGAAAACGCTGTAAAACCAGACGCTCGCCAAATCTGTGTTGCACGTCTGGAACACCAAAGATATAAGGTCAACGGCAGCCTGCACACATAGTACCGAGCAGTTTTGTGTGAAGTTTGAGTAGATGCTACTTTCAGCTAGCGATGTGGTGCGCATTTTCTCATTGCCGTCTACTTCTACGTTTCGTATTTGACCAAGTGACTGAGACAGGACAGGGCGATACGCTAGAAGCCTAAGGAGCAAGAACCTTCGTGCAAAGTCAGCAGATTCGCGAATATGGTTAGTGGACTTCCTTCTCACCTTGCTTTGAGTAAATGCTTCTCTCTTAAAAATATATCTGGCTGGTTGGTCGGTATAGCATCCTCCCAACACAGTTGCTGTGGAAGACTCCGTCGAAAATCCTCCAGTTTCGAGTCAATCTGAGTAATATGTTGGATTTGCCGCACTTTGTCAGTCTTTTTCTGATCAGTTGATGTAGGCGTTAGGCTGCCCACCGTGTCATCATACAACGTATCGTTGATCTCATGTAAAAGGTCATGTAATTTTACCGTGGAAACAAACCATTCTACACGGGAGAATGAGCCTACAGGTTGCGAGTCTTCCATCGCAGTTCCAGATAGATAGCAGTCGTCCACGGAGTCGGGGAGAGGAACTGACAGACTTGAAGATGTCATTGGCGGACGACCAAGCATGGAGCTTATCGCTCTATAGCCTTTTAGCCTAGCACTCAAAGGGACATATCTCAAACTTACAAGTCCAACATTCGGCACCCGTGCCAGACTCGCCGCCACATTTGCTTCTGTGCGAACGATCTGTGTTCATCGCCCCTAATTGTATGCAAGCCAACGCCTTGCGCTAGCCTACAAGCGGTTCCAATTGCATGCCAACATCGGTTAGGTGTTTGGGACCCTTGCAAATAGTGGGCCATGAGAAGAAGAATTTGGACCAGGGCAAAATCGCCACGCTCGAGATACTCCACATCAAGAGCACGTTTGCAGCGATGGAAGAAAGCTTCCGACGTCGTTTCCCGCTCAGCATGCACAAGCTCAGAGAATTGACAACCCATAGCGAAGACTATATTCAGCCCGTAGTAGAAGGTCGTGGTGGGGACTGCAACGTCCCCGAGCCCTAAATCAGCGTTTAGATATATGTTGGCAGAAGTGTCCAATTAGCTGGCCCTTGGTTCCCAAACCAACTTATAGTAAGAGAGAAAGGCCTCTTTGTGAACAAAGGGGTATAACGTATGTATTCGAGAAAAGTAGCAGTCCACCAGATGATCTGCTAAGGCGCGAGGGGGTAGCAGATTCAAGGGAATCCTGAAGCATTCAGCACCTTTTGCGTTCCTTATCTTTCGGTGGGCACCCTGGGAAGTGTTGCTATAAGGCGATTGAGGAAGCCCTGGGGCGGACGTGCTGATTTGAGGGTTTCCTGTAGCCTCTTGATGAACGCTACGGCAGATGAGTCGCCGAATAATTCCTTTGATGAGTCTTCAGTATCATAAAGATCGCTTAGCTGGCGGGTAGCAAGCCCCATCGCGGTGACCTCCGGATCAGACTGATGGTCAAGCGGCGCCGGTTGAGCTAAACCGGGATCAGCTGGAGGGTTTGCTATCTCCATCCCATTGTTAATGCGGTCTCTCGCAAGACTATCAAGATGTCAATAGTGAAGTTCAAATATCAAAGGACCACTTACCTGGAGATTTTTCCATCACTCTCGTCGGAGTAAACGCACTTCTCTCGACGACGACAACACGTATCGCAGTCGGGTCGAACCCCATCACAACGGATTTTATGACCGCGGCAGGTATTACAGGCGATATTTACTCTCCGTCACTTTGTTCCAGGCCTCGATTGAAGAGGAAGGCCATGGTGAAGTTGAAGTATTGGGTCTTCGGACATGCTACCTATGAAATATATTCTAGTATACTCCCTCTTATTAAACCTAAGTAGGCACCTCTGCTTTATCAGGATTGTAGTGTAGCGATTATGATCGAAATAAGTTATAGTAGAATAAAGCGGCTATATCACTGGTAGCAAATAAATCAAACATTTCGGCATTAGACAAAGGTTGGTTTATGATGTTAGGGTCCGTGGCCATGTGGGTATTGTAGAAAGGTAGCAGCGGCCCAATAAGGGAAAGCACCACTTCGCAAGCGCAGGGCTTACAGCAGAACGGGGTTTCAAAATTAGGTGAACGGGGCTTGGAGGCAATCAAACACAGAATGGAGAAACACCTTGGTGTTAAGTTAAAATTTTAATCCCCTAAGGCCCGCTTAGCTTTAGACTTTTTAATTTTCTAACCCCTAATTACCTGTTTTATATATAACCATAGCCAACGCTAAGTTTAAGGATAAGGTTATTTATTTTATTAATAAAATCCCTTATACTAATATAAATCCTGCCTTTGGATATGCCGCGTATATACTTAATCCCTTTATAAAAACTAAATAATATAACTAAAAAAGCTCCTAAAAAAATAAACTCCCTATTAAATATAAATTTATCTAATATTTTAGATACTAAGTCTAATATAGGTAAAATAAATACTATAAATAAAACACCTGTCCCTAAAATTTTATTACTTATAGGGCTTATACTATTATATATTTAGAGGCAGGGCCTTGTTATCTTAACTAATAACTATAGTTAAATTATAATTAATAAAATTTAAGAGTATATTCTTATACTAGACTACCCTATAATAAAAGATTTACAAAGTCTATTTAACCTAGGTATTCTTTATTTTATTTACTATTTAAAAAACCTAATCCCTAAAGGAATAGAAGTAAATAAAATAAGCTTAATTTTTATAAGGGAGATATTTTAAGTAAGTTTACTATAATAGTTTTATATATACCTAATATATCTCTAGATTTAATTTAGTATAAAGTATCTAGGTAGTTTATCCCTTTATCCTATTTACCTTTTTTATTAGCTAGGTAGTAATAAAACTAGAGTAAAAGTTTAGCACTAATTATATAAATATACTAGTATTAAGTACTACCCCTAGATTAACTAGTAGTTAATAATATCTAAAAAAAGTAATATCCTATTTAATAATTTTAATAATATTAATATTTAATACTTTAAATTTTTTTAGTAATATAGGAAGTATATATATTAGAATCTTAGACTAGATAATCTTTTAAAAAAAAAAATAAAATAATATTAGCTAGTATTTCTTAAAAACTAGGATTTTAGGCGTAATTAAAAGAAAATATCCTTACCTTGTAAGTATAAGGATAAATATATATATCTTTATAATAGGCTAAAACTATTCTAATATAATAGAGTTTATATACCCTTTATACCCTGTATATATATACTATATACTAATTATAGACCTAGTATAAATTCCTTAGGTATAATAAAAGTTTAAACCTTAAGATATAGTATATAGTATAACCTATTACCTTAACTACCTATAGGCTTAATAAGCTATACTTAAAATATCTTGTTAAGAAGTATTCTTAGCTAGAATAATCTAAAAAATAATATTATTTTTTTACTCCTACTATAACAGGCCTTCTTAAATATAACCAAGCTTATAAAAGTGGCCTAATTAAGCTTAAACAGGCTATATATTATTCTTATTTTAACCTTTTTATCCCTAAGAACTAGGATTAATTTCCTTATATAATACTTATAACCCAGGGCTAATATTTATATTTTTTATTTCCCTTAATATATCTTCCCAAGGATATAATAAATAAGGTTTTAAAGGTTCTAGAAAAGGAGGAATACCTTATACTTACTATAAGTAAGTATATTCTTAGTATATAGTAGGTATATACTAACCCAGGGTATAACTAGAATAATTTTTAATTTTACCTTATTAAGTTAATATTTAGAACTAATTTAGGCTGTTAATTATATATATACTTTATTAAAGCTTAAATATTAAGGATTATATTACAAGCCTTATCTAAAAATAATATTTATTCTATTATCCTAAGGGGATAGACCTTATTAAAGTTCTTTAAGAATATAAGTTTAACTAAAGTTACCCTTATAGCTAGTAAATATAAAATATTTATTTCCTTAATAAAGTAGTAATATAATATATTATATTATATTATACTAATACCCAAGCTAACTACTTTTAAGAGGTAAAGTTTCTTTAAATTAACCTATCTTTTAAAATAGTTTATAAAAAAATAAATATTTTTAGTATTTTAGGCTAGTCTAAAAAGTATTAATATAAGTTTTTTATATCTACTTAGTATATACCAGGTATATACTTATTATATAGCTTTAATTATATATACCTATATATTTATAAATTTAAAAACTTAAGAGGTATACTACTAGATATTTTATAAAATCTTTAAAATACTTGCTTAAGCTAGTTAAAAACCTATTTAATTTTTATATTTTAATAAATCTAAAACTAGTATCTATACTATTACTACTAATATATATATAAAGCAAGGACCAGGTCTTAGGGATTATTTTTATAATAAATATAAGGTATATACTTAGAATAAGTATCTTTAATATATTCTTATATTTTATTAGGTCTATATAAAATATAACTTTTAAAGAAAGTTTAGGGATTATAATATAAAAAAGGTAATTAATTAACTCTAGAACTAGACTAGTTATAAAAAACTATTTAAAATTATTAAGGGTATTTAGGTAATATTTAGTAATATAAAGCTTAATTAATAGCTTAAAATTAAGGTATTAAAGCCTTAGATTTTAGCTAGATTATACTTTGCATAGTCTAAGATAAACTATTATTACTAAAAGGTAGTTACTAAATATACTAATATTAGTAAAAGTAGCTATTTTTAGAATAACTATAGAATAGGTTAAGGTCTCTTACTACTAGGGGTAATTCTCTAGTAAGTTTATTATATATATATATAAAGTATATACCTAGTTAATTTATATATTTTTTAGACTTTAAAAATAAACTAAAAAAAAGCTTTCCTAGTTTTAGTACTAGAAAAAAACTAGAGTTACTTTAATATAATACTCTAAAAATCTAGTTAATTAATTAGCTTATAATATATAAAAATAAACTAAGTATTAGTAATAGGGTGTAGCTAGGTAATAAAATTATTTTAAACTTTTATATAACTTTACTAACCCCTATAACACCCTAATACCTCTAAACTTAATACCTTCTTTTAAAACTAATAACCTTAATAATAATATATCTATTATTAGTAATTTAATATATACTAGGTATATGCCTAGTATATAAGTATTATTAATTCTTTCTATAACCTCCTTATTTTAAGATAAAGGGTTACCTATATCTACCCTTTATACTTCCTAAAAAGGGTAAAAGTATTAATTATACTAAGGGTTAGTAAATATCCTAGCTAGTAAAGTTACTTAGGTATAAAAATAGACTTATAAAATTTAATTAAAAAATAAAAAAAAAAGGACTAAACTAGAGTAGTTAAAAGCTAAGAAAGAGTTTAGGGAATTAAATTAGTTATTAGTATTAGCTTAGTAAGGACTATAGTATTCTAAAATTATTAAATTTTATTTTATTTTAAACTAAAAACTTAGTTATATTAACTAAACTAGAAATTATTAAGTATATACTAAGTATATACCTATCCCTAACTACTTATTATTTTTACTCCTATTATTTATACTAGACCCTTTCTCTATCTTTATAGCTTTCTTTAAACTATTAGCTACTATATTAGTACTAAACTTATTAGTATTAGTCTCTTAGACTATAAAAGATTAGTATATACCAGGTATATAATAGGAATAATAGTACTTATATCTAGCCTGGAAGGAGGAAACCCCTCTAGTAGTAATCTTATATACTTTATAATTATAGTAATTAGGGGTAAAGGACAGGGTAGCAGGGGTTAAAAAGCCTCCCTAGATATAGTTAGTATATACTTAGTATATAGATAAACAGGATTTATAAAGTAATTACTAGAAGGGCTACTAGTATAATATTATATACTAGGGTGGTAGAACTAGGTGCCCTAAGCCTTTATAAATTTATAATTAAAGTAGCTATATAAAGGGTTAGTATATACTAGGTAAATACTAAAAAGTTTTATATAAGATCCTGCATGCTATTTATAGTATAATAGATTATATTATTAAGGGGGCCCTTGCTAGGTTTATAAATAAATAAAGCTTAAAACTACTTTTACTTTAATACTTTTATTATAAAAAGTTAGTATATACCTAGCAAGTGCTTTATAGGTGTTAGATTAACTTACTAAAATATTTTAAGGCCTTTTTACCCGCTATAATCTCTATAAGCTTAATATTACTATAACCACTAATTTATAAATTTACTATATACTCTATATATTCCTTGTATATATAGTAATAAAGACTTAAAAAATTATTAAAGGGTTAACTATATATTTAGTCTCTATTAATTATAAGCTAATAGCTAAGAAGGTTAGTATATACTTAGTAGGTGCTTAATTAATTTAACTTATATTTTACTATATATTTTTAATAATTTTTGCTTAATTACTATACTATTTTTATTTACTAGTATTATAGTATTAGGGTCTAATATACTATTTAGATAGATTAGCCCTGGTATATACTTAGTAGGTGCTTAACAGGGATATATTAAAGGGCAAGCACTTACTATAGTAGTAGCTAAACTTAGAGGGATTTATAGTATTCTAGATTTATAAATTATTAAGTTAGCTTTTTAGGATAAAGTTAATAGATACTTGCCCTAATACTACTATTATTTATATATATACTAAGTATATATAAGAAGGGAATAAAAAATAGATATAAAAGAGAAACAAATAAAAAATAAATAGGAAGAAGATAGTATTATTTTAATTTTAGGGGGAGATATATATTTTACTTACTTTATTACTATAATAGTAATAAAGGTAACCACACCCTAATAAAGATAGTTTTTTCTTTTAGATACACTTTGTTTAAATAAGCTTTATATTATTATTTTATATCTTTTAAATATACTTTTTAAATTATTATATATAGTGTCTAGTAAGAGATTCTTAGAGTCTATATAAATACTTAGTATTAACAAGCCCTACCTTTAATTTATACTATATATAAGCTAAGTAAAAAGTAGGTATATGCCTAAAGCAGGTTAACTAAAAAATTTTTCCTTTTAAAACTTCTTTATTCTACTAAACAGGGGCTAGGAATTTAATTTGGGGCTAAAAGCTGATTAGGGCTTGAAAATCAGAATTTTTTTATAGGCAAGCCCTGAAGCCCCGCTCAGGTATTTTGAAACCCCGTTCTACTGTGTCCCCGCAAGGGCACCATCCCGAAATTGTATTAGCCCGGTCACCTGACCACAAGCTCTAGAAAAATTCCTAGAAATTCTCCACCACTAAATCTTCTTCCTTTTCTCTTCAACTCCTCGCTCAAAGAATCGCATTCAAAGCTCACACACAGAGAACCACTCTGGTCCTCTCTCTTCCTCCTTCGGGGGTGAAGAGCCCGCTTTGGGAGAAAGTCCCCGGACACCCTGGCCCTCTCTTTGTTTACAAAGAAGGGTTTCTCAGGCAATGCGGAAACGCGCCGCCATAAAAGCAATTTGAGAGCGGCTTACTGCCCTATTCCCTCCCGGCTCCGAGTTCTGTGCCCGACGCCCCCTCGTGGGGTGGACATAATGGTGGTGTAGCTTGGTTTCGGAGAGGGGTTTTTATTGGGTTGCCATTCGTCGTGTTTGGATAGTCATGCGATTGCTCGGTTTGGTTTTCCCCATCGCGGGGTGAGCTGGGCTGGGTAACTCAATGGGGCTCATTCTTGAGGCGAGGAGTTCATTGCACACTTTTTTTTTTTGTTATTCCGAGTTTGTAGCTTATGGAAAGCGGCGATGGTGCCTTGGTTTGATTTGATCGAGGTGCTGTTGCAGATGCTCTGTCGAAGGGGCCGGACTCAGATCACAATATCCCCTTCCCATTTTCCTTTTCATGTGCCGTGTGTCGAGTACTGCGGTCGTTCGCGTGATGATATACCAATCATAGAGTCAAGCCCTGAGCCTCCGACTACGGTCTGGAGTTGTTGACGATAAACGATTGTTTCTTATCTGACGAACATATACCCATACACCTATGCATCATCATTGTTCAGAGTTTTGATCTATCCTACAATCCAATGCCAACACATCAACTCGTAAAACCAGCACAACATGAGACATAAAACTCATTGCGTCTTCTTTGCGGTAGCAGGAACAGCCTGGGCCCTTCCCCGAACCTGCAAAAACATTCCCGTGAGGATATCCGCAATCACCGTAACCGCCGTCGCACACACGCTGTTCCAAACCTGGACACTAACTGACCCTTGCGGAGCACGAGGGAACGACAGCGCCCATTCCACGTAGTAGGGAAGCCAGCCACCAGGCAGCATAAAAACAGGTGTCTTCGAGTGCCGGAACTGGATGAAGATCTTGAGGCCGTTTGTGCTGAGCCACCGGACGATCTTGATGAACCAGTCGAAGGAGGTTTTCTGCGAGGAGAGTTTCTGGTCTGGACACCATTAATGTTAGCAGCAGCTTCTCTCGCAAGACAACCCAACCGTCTACCCTGTGATAAGTAGACAGGCTCGCTCTAAATTAGAAAGGGAAGCATACTCAACGCCTCATAATCACCCAGCGCTTTATCATGTTTCCGCCGCAGCTTCGCCCACTTGGCGAATTCGTCCTGCGAGCTGGTACTGTTCATCTCCCGCTTCAGCTCGACGACCTCGCGCTTCAACTTGCTTTGCTCCTGCGCATCCTGGTAGAGCGAGGTCGGGAGTTTGAGGTAGAGTTGCCATATCTAGGTAAGGGTAGGTCCATTAGAAAGGGCACGCTGGCACGAGACCAGGGAACGAGGAGGGGTACCAGGTTGTCAATGGTCGCTGCGCCAATGGTATTCACTAGGAAAATAAAGATATGGAGGATGAATATCGTCCAGATGAGCGGAATCATGGTTGCGAGGTGTTGATCGTTTTGACGATTGGGCTCAACTATTTGTGGGATGCAGCGAAAGCGAGCAGTCTAGGAGCTGTTCGGTAACGACTCCTTCGAGCCTGAAAGGGTAGCAGTTGAGCTTTAGAAGCCTGAACTCCTACCAAGAGGATGAAAAAAATAACCCGAAGCAAACTAGAGCTGGCGTGGAGCGCGAACGTGAGAACGAAGCAACCGAAATGACGTTGTCACACAGACCCAGCCATCACAGCAATTCGTCCCGAGCGAGTCGGCGGGCGGCGTTTCTATCTCCGGGGCGGCGGGGAGCTTCGTCTTTCCCTCACAACAACCCAGTCTTAACAACAGCCATGCTTCGAGTCTGGGCCCTCAATGACATCCCCATGTCCTCCGCAAACCGTCGCTTATCGAGACCTATCGCGCGTTTTCAGTAAAAGGAATGGCCGCGTCTTGGAAATCGAGATCCTCCCGCCGGCGTTCGGCCCTTTCCTCGAGGACGATAGTTCGATCGGGATTACGAAGAAATACCTCGTTCAGGCGTTTGTAACGGCGCGAAGGGTGTTCTTTGATGGGGTAAATGATCTTGGGCATAACTGGTCTCCGTCGGCTCCGGATTTGTCTAGGCAGGGCGCTTTGAGCCAAGAGTTGGATAAAGATGTCGCGATCGCCTCGGAGGTTATACTGCTTTTCGACTGTGAACATTTGACGGCATGTAACTGGAGGAAGAGACGCTTGGTAGCTATATACGAGCAAGATCCGGAGAAGTTCATTGAAGCGCTGGATACCGAACTCTCGTTGATGACAACGTACCTATGTTCCCCGCTGCACCGACATACCAAGTCCCCAACGCTCTGGCAGCACCGCCAGTGGATTCAGAGACATCTCATTCGGCTCCGGAAACCAGGGTTTGAAGCTGCGCAAGGCCTTCTTAGGACCGAACTCTCCGCCGTTCTACGCGCAGGGGAACGGCATCCCCGAAACTACTACGCCTTGAGCTACATGCGACAAATCCACCTTATACTCTCCGAGTCCTGTGGCGGCGAGACACAGGATTGGCGAGTGCGGTTCGCGCAGTCTATCATTGCCCCTATGCTAGACTGGTGTCTTTCCCACCCGACTGATATATCCGGTCTGATGTTCTTGCTATACCTCCTAGACGACGTTCCAGACGCGGGTTCTCGGTTGGATATTGTTACCAAGGTGGCGCGGTTCGCACTCGATATCGGCTGGGAGGGCGAGAGCCTCTGGACGTTCGTGGATCAGGCTATCCGGAAGTTCAGCCTTGAGCGCTCTGCTGAAGATCCGCAGAAATATCCATGGGGCACAGTGCTCGAATTCGAGTCGTCACATCCGCTCAAACAGGTCACTAGCAAGACCCATCCACCCTGGAAGACATGCCTCGAAAGAGCACGAGTCTACTGGGCTCATACACAACAGGCCACTGACAATCCACCGCCTTTAACATGACCAAGCATAGTCGGGGCTTCCCCCAATCCCCGTGCTCACGCTTAACCCTCAAGTAGACGTAAGTCTATCCACCATACCAGAATAATGTAAGAAAAAGAAAAAGGCCTCTATCATAACCAAACGCTTCAGATCTTCATTATAACGCCTCGCTAACAAATCAAGCGTAGCTATCGTTGCGCATGTCCCATGGCGAACTCTAGAACCATCCCCATCCCCATCCCCTTGTATACCATGCCTACCGGTCGACCAACGCTAACTCCAGTAAAACGCACGACAATCTAAGCCTGTATCCTATCCAAAATCTAAACGAATCATCCCTCCCTCCATTCTGCGGACTATACGAAACCCCAGCCAAGATATATTTGATCCGCAGCGAAATCGATCACGCCTCGTGCGGTGCATATCAGGTATAAACCGAGCAGAAGGATCGGAAAGCAGACGGTTAAGGCCAGAGAGGTCGGTGTTGGTAGATTATGGATCCCACGGAGATGTATATAGCGTTTTCGTCGCGACGAGCACGGTAATCCGTGGGCATGGTCTATAGCAGGGAACACTACTTCTTTTTCCCTCCGCCGGCGGCTTCGGTGGCTTTTTTCGCGTCGGCTGTTTGGGAGGAAATCGATCTTGTTAGCCACAGAGTTTCAGGTTTCCAATAGCAGTAGGAGGAGAAAAAGGGGAGAACAAAGGAAAGACAGCTGGAGATCATCAACAAAATTGCTTTGTTCCTCACGGCCCGCAGCGCAGCGCGGTCCAAAGAGTCCAGCTCAATGAGTCCAGTCCAGTCCTGCAGAGCCGAGAAAATGAACAAAGAGATGTGAAAAGAAATAAATAAAAGAAAAAGAATCCCCGTCTTCCCGCAGTTTCCTCTTCATCCAACTGGTCCAACTCACCCTTAGCCTGCTTCTCGCGCATCTTCAAAGCGTCATCCTCCTTCTTGCGCTGGAATGCAGTTCCGGAAAGCGCATTGGCTGACTTCTATACGCGACTGCAGTGTCAGCCTTGTGTTTTTTCTCCAGACAAAGAGAGGGAAGAGACGGACGGCGGCGCAAGAGCCAGGGGATGAAAAAGAAAGAATGTGGAGGGGATGAACGAACCTTCTTTGCGGCTTCCTTGAGCGTCTTCTCGCGGGCCTTGTCGCGCTGGTTTCCGCGGGTCATTTTGATCTATAGGTATATACTAGGGGGTGTATACTTGGAGGTGTGAAGTTTACAGCGCTGAGGCGAGCGAGGTGAGAGGGAATTTTGGGGGGTGTGCTTGGCGCCGTCCAAGATTTGGGGGATGTGATTGGGTGCTGCTATTTTGGGGGTGAATATTCTGGGCGGCGCTAGTGATTTAGGTTGTGCGGAAAACATAATTTACTTGCTGCAATAATCTATGGTGAATGGATTTTTATTTACTAAGAGTTTAGGTCTATTGCCTTATATTCTAGAAGAATTTCCCTCATTTCCTTGTGCATTCTCAACAGGTACACAGGACAACAAACGACTCCATACTGAATCCTCAAACTACACTGCAAGTTAATGTCCAGTTCTAATAAAATGCTAAACAGTAGCCCAACTATCCCAACTCAATGACCGTTTCTCCTCCTTTCCTTCAATTTCCAAAAGTTTATCAATCGCAACCTCGTCACCACACCATTCTGTTAGCAAGTGCAGATAGTGCAGTGTATCCTCGTGATACGCGCCGAGAGATTTCTCCGATATATGAGCCACTCGGGTCATTAATTGAACAGCATCGGAGTCTTTTCCCCGACGCTGTTGCGAGAAAGCCTTGGCAGAGAGACATTTTAGGGTGATTGGGTGTTCCTCGCCCAAGACTTTGAGGCTACTGGTCAGCGCTTCATCTTCGAGCCTCTCGGCCTGTTCTTCTCTACCCTGTGCCCTGTGTATATTGGCAAGCCGCAGTTGTCTATCCATCGTATCGTACTTTGCTTGGCGATCTTGGTCTTTGTCCCCGATTGCCTGCACTAGTAGAGTCTCTGCATCGTCTAGCCTCCCTTGCCTTTGATATATGTCCGCCAAAAGAGTCATTTCGGCTTGTGTATCCGGATGTTGGGCGCCTAGAGACTTTTCTTTTGCCGCAAAGGTTTGAAGAGTCAGTTCCTCTGCGCCGTCTAGCTTCCCTTGCGCCTTGTAGGCTTCCGCGAGAACACTCAAGGAGGTCAGAGTGTGTTTGTGCTCGCGGCCAAACTTCTTTAGGCGCCAAGCCACGACCTTCTGCATTAAATCAGCTGCTTCGTCCGCCCTTCCAGTATCAAGGTAGAGTGGCCCCAGATTAGCCGTAGCGTCGATTGTCTTCTCATCATCTTCACCGAACTCTGCTTTGGATATCTCCAAGACCTCCAGTCTCAAGCTTTCGGCTTCTTCCATCCGGCCTAAACTTTCAATCGTGGTAGCAAGATTCGCCACGCTTGTAAGTGTCAGTTTATCCCGGGGTCCAAGCACTCTTTTTCTGGTGTCGACGATGAATGAGTCCAACTTCTCAGCCTCCGTCCATCTCGCTTGGTCATAGTAAGTGGCCGCTAGGCCAGCTATGCTCTCCAGTGTTTCTTCGTGGTCAGGCCCGAATTCCTTCTTCTTATCCTCAACGAGCTGCAGATCAAGCTTTTCTGCTTCTTGGCTGCGGCCTTGGGACCAAAGATAGTATGCAATCCCTTCCTGAAGGTGAATACGTCGCCGTCGCATCTCCCCTAGCACTTCAGGAATGAGAGACAGCACGGACTGAGCATGCGGCAGGTAGCTTGCGCACGTAGCCCAGTTTTCGAAGGTCGCGTCAGGGTAAACACCCGCTAGAATTTCCATAGCTTGAATAGATTTTTGCTCAAATTGACCCTCTAAGATTAACCACTTGCGCAAGACCAGCTGCACCAGTCGATGAAGAGAAAAATTGCCCTTCGTGTCGGTTGGAACGACAAGCGAGAACGCCTTCAAGGTCCCTAGCCCTTTGGCAAGGTCAAGTGGGCGCTTGATTTTGTGCTGGATCAAACTTTTCGGGATTTCGTTTCGATCAAGGAAGGCAATCAAGCTAAGGATATCGATGGCCCTCGGGTCTCTCTCTTTGATCTGGTCGATTGAGACGATAATTGTTGTCACCACGGCGTTCGGGACACCAGTGTCCCTTCCGAGAGCTTCAAAAGATTCGCATAGGAGATCCATCCTAGTTTCATCGCTGTCATTGTAGAGCTCGATGTACTCGCTGATGCTCATCGAGTTTTCCTGCATGAACGCAGCGGCTTGTACAATAGCCAGCGGTAAATGGCCCAGTAGGCCCGACAGCTCATTCATCTCGCTCTCTTCAAGGCAGTGGTTCGTTACAGCGTTCTTTATGAGACATTTTGACTCCTCGCCAGTCATTGGGTGCACCTCGATTAAAGAGTTTGCCAGCCCTTTTGTAAATTTGACGCCAGCCGCTCGATTGCGCGTCGTAATTATGGTGACGCCGTGGTCGGATTCTGGAAGGAAATTAAGGATTGATTGGTTCTTGCCGTCCGCCTTTTCGACCTTGTTTGCTTCGAAGAGGGATGTTTCGTCCGCATTATCGATGATTAGCACCCAGTCACGATGTTCTTGTTCAAGCCAGTCTTTGACCCGCGTAAGCTTGTCACAGTCTTCATCTGCGCCTGAAGCAACGTGTTTCTCGAATATTGCAGTAAAGCCCTCACGGAAGCGATCAATACTGCTTGCGCTGACCCAAAAGACTGACCCCTGAGATTGCGTGCAGATTTCGTGTGCAAACTCGATGGTAATTTGAGATTTTCTATGCAGTTTAGGATGAGTGTAAACGACTTTTATGGGACCGCTTACCCTATGCCTCCTAGTCCAAAAAGTGCTATCCTAGAAGCATTTCCGATCGGGAAAATGCGTTCTCTTAGCTGACTCATAACTGGTGCTCGATCGACGAATGCAGGGTTACGAGCAAATGGAATCATGCCTGGTGAGAATTAGACTCAGTCACCATGAAGATAATAGGCCGACTGACATATTCTTGGCCCAGCGTTTGTAGCCACTGGCATGGTATTTGTTGAGAAAGACCCACGGAATAAAGATGTTGTATCGGCCTCGTGCATTGCAATAGCAGCAAACTTGCTAATCAGCCCTGAGACATGAATGTAATTGTCATCATCTTCGCTGCGAAACCGGCAAATGCTCTCATGGTCTCCAGCAACAGCGATGGTTATTTCGCGAGTGTCAGGCAGCCCAAATGTCGCCGATTTCTTCTCCACAATCTGCGGCATGATCAATAAATATTCCGGGTTTGAGGGTAAGCTGGGTGAGAGAGTTAGGTGTGATAAATCACATATTTAGGGCTCCAGAAAATAGAGACTCGAACAAAGACACGGCAGCTGAAACTTATACATGCTTGCAATAAACAAAAAAAGAGACGTTGACATACTATTCCAAGACTTCTCAAAGGCAGGGTCTCATAAAAGTTTATATATTGATAGTCCTCTAACAGCTGCTGAAAATTGGCTGAGAGTTCATTCGCGTATAGGTCGTTCTCCTTCAAGGCGTTTATGAACGTGTTGTTCGGAGTTCTGAGAAATGCACGAACAGCCTTTGCGACCGTTTCTCCCATTTTGGCTAGATGACTACCGCGATGAGGAGTGCCAAAGAAGGCTATACCGTACGTTGCTATCCGAATGGAGTCGTATATTGCCCCAAGCTTAGCTTGAACTAGAGCCTAAGAG
Organism: Aspergillus baeticus; assembly: GCA_027569055.1. Lineage (NCBI taxonomy): Eukaryota > Fungi > Ascomycota > Eurotiomycetes > Eurotiales > Aspergillaceae > Aspergillus > Aspergillus baeticus. The sequence continues at coordinate 115,337 of JAPDEI010000065.1, forward strand.
TCAAGGTTAGGTTGGCCCTTGAATGGGCACACAAGACGCACCTCTTTGACGACGATGCCACCGAGGCTATGGGCGATAAATATTATAGGCCTAGAATGGCAGTCCTAATCCTTCGTCAGCAAGGTGTGTGTCTTGCTCGAGGTATCTAGAATTACCTGTCTTTCCAGAAGAAGTCTACTGAGCAGGTTCTGCGCTTGCTCTCTCACTCCAGCGGAAGATGACCGGATGCTGACGCTAGAATTGTATCCAAATAGGAATATTCTGGCTTGCGGCAGCTGATTAGGAAGGAAATCCCTCAACCATAGCTTCCCATCCAGTTCCCAGGTTCGCTCAGCATGGCGCTCCTTGTTCTTAGGGTTAAGGCCATGGATAGCAATTATGCTACATGTCGTAGATGAGTTAGTACAAGTAGTAAACTATTTGAAACCGCTTTCTCACTCGATCTTAGGATCTTTCCCTGGCGCAATCAGGCGCAAAAAAGCCCCAGATGGTGATGAGTCGCCCTGAGCAATATTAGTATGTAGAACGCTGCTCCGCAAATTAGACACACCATAGTTCGTCTAGGTAAGAACAAGCAAGTCGGGCATCGCGAGGCTTCGAGCCTTCAACAATAATACCAACATTTGACATCTCGGCCAGAGTCATTTTTGGGGGTTAGTACTTTAAGAGGATCACCAGAGTGCGGGGCGATGAAGGCGTTTGCATTGGAAGGCTGATTGGGTTGTTGGGCTGACCGCAGAAGCGCCTTGCTGCGCAACCATGAAGATGGACCTCGTGCCGATAGCCCCGTCGTCTGTAGACTGATTAGCAGAGCGCTCTTGGAATTTAGCGAGGGGCTTACTTTCATCCCGGCTCGTCACCAAAGCCAGGAGAACTCATCCTTGATAGCCACGATACGATGCTGAGATAAAGAGTGTGGAGGCCCACTGTATGTTCAAGGCAGCCAGCAGATTAGTTCTGCGGCGAGCACGCAGTTAGCCAAAAATGAAACCGACTGGCTTATAATAGATTCGATCGCAGTCTCTGACTGCCCTGCCCTTGATGGGTCGATTTTGCGAGAGTCCATGCTGAGACCCTCGGGCTGTCACCTCCATGGGCGCCAGGGCAAGACAAGCTGAAGACCCTGAGTCGTGGAGTTAAGCGCCTGTACTAGTCCTCCGGCCTAAAATAAACCGGCGAATCAAATTAGCACCCGAAAAGAGCCTGGCGGAACGGAGAGCAGAAGGAAGAAAAGAAGACGACGCGAGAGCCAATCGTTTGGCGCTTGCAATCGGCGGGTTTCAGATCGCTGGTGATCTTGTCCTCTCAACCACTCCCTCTCCTTCTCTAACATAAAACATGCAACAAACCTCTTTCTGCGGGGACTTTTCGATACCCGACAGATAAAGATGCGAGCTTTGAGCGCTACAGGGCCCTTGACCAACAACAAAGGCAGCGAATACCCTTGAAGCTCCAACAACAGCCTCAGTAGCCGCCCTGAAAAGCAGCAACACAAGCAGCCCCGTCTGGCGTCAAAACGAATGGAGCACCACTCTCAATGGTCTTTCGAATCTGTTTCAGGCTCTATTTCAGCCCATTGTGCCTATTGTCGCCGTCCTTGCCTGTTGATTCATCTATGATTGCTCAACGATGGGCAGCTCCCGTCTCAGATTGAATTAATAGCGCCGCCCTGGCCATGCCTTCCCTTCTCTACGTCTCTCCAACTTACCTTCGTGGTTCTTTCTCTTCTTAAGCTCTCTCTTCAGTCACTACAACATCCTGCTGCTGGTCGGCGCCTTGAGCCTCACCCTCCTTCCATTTCATTCTCCTTGTTTGACCTACAGATATTTCCTGGAATAAGCCAAGCGCTGCTATAGAACACACATCCAACTACTCACTGCATTTCATTTCTCAGTCTCAACAACAATCGCCATAATGATGGCCTCATTGAAGGAGTCCCTGGCCGGACCAGGATACGTGATCCTCAACGCCCTCCGTGTGATCAACATCATCGTCTTCCTTGATATGATCGCTGCCCATGTGGTCATGCTCGTCAAGATAGACCTCTTGACAAGTTTCTTTTTCTTCCAAGCAGTCTCGCATGCTGTCGCAATTGGAGTCAGCAGTGAGTTTCCCTCTATTGGTAATGTTCTGATCGCAAACACTAACCCCGCGTAGTCTTCCTCATAGTCTCCGAACTCCCGTTCTTCCGCGACTTCTTCGACCGCCATTGGCCTTCCCTCGGCGAGGACTCTGGCTTTCTCTCGCTCGCCTTCATAATGTTGGTACTCGGGATCGGAGCACTCGGCGACCTCAACACACCAGCAACAAGCCAAGAAGAGCTAGGGCTTACATTTTGGAGAATCATCATCTCAGCGGGCATCCTAGCCCTAGTTGTAAGCGTGATCAATGTTTTCGCGGTGAGTCTTCTTCATGCTCTCTATCAGAAGGAAACCAATACTAACTCGAGCCTAGAACTTCGCCTTCGCTGATCGTGACATTGGTGTCAGCGCCCGCCACGTCCGCGTATATGGTGCAGTCGCTCCCCACAAGGTCGCCTCGCGAACATGCAGCCAGCGGTCGTTCCAGCTCAGCTATAAACGCGAGGAAACACTTCCCTCATATAGCACGTCGAGTCCTATTCGCCGGGTATCAACCGCAAGCATGCCTCGTATTCCGCTGAAGGTCTCTCCGCCGCTCAATCCCGCGCGCATGAACAGTAACGCTGCCTCGTCCAAGTACTCGCGGGATTCGTCCGGCATGACTATTCCAGATATTGCGTATCACCCTGCGCTGCAGTCGGGGCATATTTGAAAGAACGAGCTATAGAATTTGCAAGCTCAGCTTTGTAGAAGAGCATGATTGATGCTCTTATACTGGCGGTGCCATGGACATCAGAAATAAATTGGCGTTGGTTTATTGGTGACTTTAGCGATTTTTATCTTACTTTTTCTCATCTCGTTTCCTGTTTACTGTCTTATGTTATCACGCTCAGATATCCCTCTTTTGTGACTGTTTCTCTCTCTCTCTTTTTTTCTCTTATCTTAATACATACACGTGTAGCAAAAGTGAATGACTGATAATGAATATGGTTATTAGCAGTTTTGGTTCATCGCTTACACGCTCCAAAATACCACTCAGGCATCCAAGCCAGACTTCTACCTGCTAGACCCTCTTGCTATTATCTCTGAGCGAGTTGCTCAATTGATATGCTCAACGGAAGCCGCATCGGACTTCATCCCCGTGGCATGCCCCTTGGCCCTCTTCTGCACCTCCTCGTCTTCGCGCTGGATAAACTTAAGAGGCCGCTTCGTCGAGGTAGCATCGGGGTCCCCGACGACAATCAGCGGTGGGTTAGAGCGGTAGTATGCGTCGATGTCTTCGAGGGTCCGATTCGCTGTGGGAAATAAAATTCGTTAGTACATGAGCTCCACTAACAGCCCCATACTCCTATAGGGCTATGCGAATGACCGTGGGCATGGGCAGGGGCAAGGTAAGGTAGAATAGGATAGGACAGGCGTCACAGGAAGGGAGGCCGGGGGAACGAACCAGTCTCCGGATAGAAGAAGTAGATGACTGGCAGAAAGACGGCGTTGAGCACCGTCCAGACGATCCAGAAGCGCCAGCCGATATTCTGGATCCCGATGGGTGTGATTTCGACGATGGCGAAGTTCGTTATCCTTTGAGAGATGAAGGTGCGTATTAGCCCTGGGTCACTTCTTTTCTCTTCTCTTCTCGTCTAGGTATATTGCTTGATTGAGAGGAGGAGGTTTTTTTTTTTGGTTAATTGGTTGGTACGTACCAATTCGTCGCCGTCGCAACAGCAGCGCCCTTCGTGCGCATGGGCAGCGAATTGATCTCCGTCGGATAGAGCCAGGGGACACCGAGCATCCCGATTCCAAACGCGACATGGTAGAGGAAGAAGAATGCCACTGAGGCGGTGCCGTAGACTTGGTCGGTTTCTGCGAAGCGCAAAAGGATTGTTATGACGAGGAAGGAGGCAAACTGTCCAGACCCAGAGAGGAGCATTAGGCCGCGGCGGCCGAAGCGTTCGATCATTGTTACGGCGACGCACGAGAAGATGAAGTAGGAGGTTGCGTTGCAGGCTGTTAGCAGGCGGGACATGGAGTTTGAGAGACCGACGGAGTTTATGAGGACCGTTGGAAGGTAGTAGGACATTATATTGATTCCTAGGGTGTCATGAATGTTAGCGTGTAATGGAAGATGGGGATGTATCTGAGTAGGCGGACCTTGGAATTGTTGGATTGCTTGTGTGCTTGCGCCTAGGATCAGACGGCGAAGGGTTTTTGTGCCGTCGGTCTTGTTGCGGCGGAGCAGGTCTCGCCATCGAACGGCGTTCTCTCGTTCGTAGTTGATGCTATACTTGATCTCATCGTACTGAGTCGTGATGTATGGGTCATCCATGGATTTGCCCTCAATGCATGCCAGCACCTGAATGGCTTCCTCGTCGTGGCCGTGGGATAGGAGCCACCTGTGGACTGTCAGACCGCTCTTTTTTTTTTTTACGGCTTTGTGTCACGATATGGTCGGATTACATACCTTGGAGACTCAGGAAGCCATGGGATTGTGGCGAACAAAACAGCAATGAAGAAGAGCTGCAGAGCAATTGGCAACCGCCATACAATACCCCCTTCTCGGAACGATAAACCGTAGTTTATCCAGTTGACAATGCAATAGCCACCGACGTTCAGGCCTAGTTCGAGTATGACCAGCTTACCCCTCCATTTTGCCTGCGCTGTTTCGGTTTGCCAAACCGGTGCTGTCGCTGTACTGAGGCCGTTGCCGATACTAAGGGATATTAGTCCAGCAAGTTCTGGAGTAACCTGAGGAACTTACCCAAGTATCACTCGACCTACAAACATCTGAGCCAGGCTGTACGATGATGCCTTGATCGCTGTCCCGATAGCCATAATTGCACAAGCCAGAAGAATGGTCTTCTTGCGTCCCAAACGCTCACCCGCTGTAAAGGCAAGCATTGCACCGAAGAAGCATCCGACATCGTAGATGGCAGTGACGGTTGAGAGGATAGTCGTCTTAGTAGGGCCCACCAGATCGTGAACCTCAAGAAAGTCCGGTGTAACGACAACGCCACCTGTGAGACCGTGAAGTTAGACACTATCGTATGATTGAATATAGGTGGTGCAGGAGCAGTTAACTTACTAAAAACACCTTGGTCATAGCCAAATAGTGTCATGTCAGTGGCGCAGGCAAGCTATATTCTCATGTATCAGCATGCTTCTCTCAAGATCCAAGGTTGGAATCCACTCACTGAGACCCAGAACGTGAGCCAGCCACCAGTGAACCCAAGGTAGGGCTTCTTTGAGAGAGCCATCTTTGAGGAGAATTGAAGCGTGAAGAGAGTATGAAAGGCAATGCTCAAGTTGAAGGTAGCTGATACCTGGCGTGGGTAAGGGCGTTATATAGTGGCGAGTTTGGAGGACCAGCGCCCATCCCGTACAACCCCGGATCCAACCTTCCACTTGGCTCAGCCCCGGACGGGGTTGGTGTTGGCAGTTTAGTCCTGATTCGGACTGAGAGAGAGATCGGCCATCGCCACCCTGAGAGATGATGCCATATTCTGGGTCTTCCGGCCATGTTCCATCACTGAGTTTCTGGGCAAGGCACAGCTATGCTAAAGGTCAAGCAACACATAGACTTGATTGGAGCTGAAGTTGCCGTGTAGTACCTTCCAGGGGCCTCTTCACTAGGTCTAGCGGAAACTGCAGAGCCAATCACGGAGAAAGGGCCGTGAAGCATTGTTTGGATCCGCCGACTCCCCGCTGTACCCTCGGCGAATGTCCGTTTTCTCGGTGGCTGCCGGGTTGCCGATGCCCATTTTGCTGGGTCTGGGTCTCCGAGGCCGTGAGGGCACTGGAACAGGCTCAATTGTACAGTTCCTAAGATTCAAACTGGTAAAGATGAGGACTTTCGAGATTCGAATCGTTCGGATTTTGCTCATGCACAGCGACAAGTAGTCGTTCCATCTTCAGTAAAGCTCCTCACGTGGCTTGTCCCAGAACTGATGTCGAAGATGAAATACACCATTTAGCTAGAAATAGTGTCTTGACACCTTTTTCAGCTAAATGGTAAAGTTCGACAACTGAGAAGATTGAGCCTGAGGACTCATCTTCTTCTCCTGTTTGTTTTGACTCTTCGGTTACTTCGAAATGATTTAAATACCCTACGGTGAACGATCAAGAGCCTTACAATAACGAGAGAGAACAGATTGAGCATCAGCTGTTTATTTTATTTCATTTATCTAATCCAGTTACTTTCCTAATCATCCAAAATCTGCACCTTGATGGCCCTCGCAGCTGGATTGCTTGCCGTAGCAAACGCCTCGACTCCATCCTCCAATCCATACCGATGAGACACCAATGGTTTTAGATCAATAAGCCCAGCATTGACTAGGCCGATGGCCTTGGGGTAGATGTCATGATACCGGTACTGAAACTTCAGATCGATCTCCTTGGCTGACATGTGCATGAAAGGAATGTTCTGGAAGTCCTTGCCTACACCAATGACGAACACCAGACCACCAAACCGGGTTGCCTAAGTGAAGCTTGTTAGTTCATGCAAGACTCCGGTCACGCGTTGCCTTGAGACTTACGTATATTCCAGCATGCACGCTGCTCTCCACTCCAGTGCACTCGAGGACTAGCTTCGCCTCCTGTCCAAGCTCGTGGACAATGCGTGCGCCTAACTCTTGGGAAGTTTCCTGTTTCTGGACATGCACAGTTTGTACACGGGGCACGAGTTCCTTGGCCTTGGCGAGGCGGTTCTCGTCTATATCTGTGATAACGATAGGGGCCGCACCGGCCGCATGGGCTGCCAGTAGGGTGACGAGTCCAATAGGACCAGCACCACAGATGACCAGAGGGTCAGCCAGACGCAATCCCGAGCGGTCGATACCGGCCAGGGCTACTGTGAGAGGCTCGAGTAGCGCGCCTTCTTCAAAGGTCACATGATCGGGGAGGCGATGAAGCCAGGCCTCCGGGTGGGCATGGTACCTGCGCAGGGTACCGTGATGGGGTGGCGTTGAGTAGAAAACCACATCGGGGCAGGCATGATACTTGCCCGTGCGACAGAAGTCGCAAGTGGCCTTCGAGCAGGGAACACCGCACTCCATAGCAACTCGATCACCTATTGTCATCAGCAAAGGAGGCTTAACCTGGCGGAAGGATGCCCTTACCCGGCTTGAAGCGGGTCACAGCCTCCCCGACCTGCAGGACGACTCCGGCACTTTCATGGCCCAATCCGTTGTCTCCTGTTACAATCATAGGGCCGATCCGACCATGTTTCCAAAAGTGAACATCAGACCCGCAGATACCGGTCGCTCGGACATGGATCAGACACTCGTCTGGGCGTAACTTAGGGATCTCGCATTCCACCACCCGCAGGTCGTGTGCGGGATTTGTGTGAACGGCAATGTTTTGAGGCTTTGTCTGAAGGATGTCCATGTTAGGCAAGTGATGTGCTGTGTGTACAAGGATGCTATTGTGCAGTGCTCGAAGGGTTCATACTGCTGTTATATAGCCGAGTATGGAACTAGATACTGGGTTCCGAAAGTAGCGATCGTCCTACGGGCCATCCCCGAAACTACGAATGTGTTATGTTCGGAGAGAGACAGGTTGAGCAGGTGACGGTCACCTCGGATCCAAGTCCACCATTTTGTATGCAGCCCCCAGCCTTCGGGATGTCGCCGCACCCATTCTATGGATCGGTGGGAACAGCCCCTCAAAAGAAATACACAGAGTGGAGTTTAAGAATCGGCTCACAACATCAGGTAAGCTCACAATATGGTCACAAACAGAAACTACCCCACGTTTCTCCAGGATGCAGAAGCGAGCGGCAAAAATTGCGCATGACGTCTGTGCGCTGGCTAGAACCGGAGATAGCCCCGAGTAAGCTGTGGCCCGAATTCAAGGAGACTGTGGGCCCTCGTGATTTCGGTGGATGGAGGCAAAGGCCAACTACCAGCTCCGAGACGATGTTTGAGAAGGTGCCATGGTGTTCTGCCATTGAAGTTAAATAGCACTGAATCATGATGGCATGGACATCAGAGATTGCAAGACTTCAATTTGCGATACCAACATGTCACTGCAGGGGAAAATTGCCATTGTTACCGGAGGAGCTCGGGGAATCGGAGCCGGAATTGTTCGCAGCTTGAGCCAAGAGGGCGCAAAGGTATCTATTTGCGATCTAATAATCAATCTAATCAACCATCTAAGCAAATTGTTAATCTACTACGCAGGTCGCTTTCAACTATGTGTCTCCATTATCCAAGCTCGCGGCCGACAATTTAGTCGAAGAGCTCCGCCAGGCCGGCACAGAAGCCGTCGCAATCCAAGCAGATGTGACCGAGCCATCTGCCCCCAATACCATTATACAAGCCACTTTATCGGCCTTCAACACAGATCATATCGACATCCTTGTCAACAATGCCGGGGCTGGCGACAACAGACCTCTCGAAGAAGTGACTTTGCAAATTTATACACATTTGATGGACGTTAACGTCCGGGCAGTGGTCTTCATGACCCAAGCCGTGCTACCGTTCATCAGTCGGGGAGGGCGTATCATCAATCTCTCATCAATTTCAGCGCGAGGCGGCTACCCTACACAATCCATATACGCAGCAAGCAAAGCAGCTGTTGAGGGTCTCACGCGCGTCTGGGCCACCGAGCTAGGGCACAAGTACGGCGTCACAGTCAACGCCGTGAACCCGGGCCCCGTCGATACGGACATGTATCAGGCTGCAGGCCCAGTGCACTTGGCCCGGATGGAGGAAGAGAACAAGAAGGTCCCTGCCGGACAACGTTGCGGTAATGTGCAAGACATTGGGGATATCGTTACATTTTTGTCAGAAGAGCGATCGCGGTGGGTTACGGGCGATGTCATTTGCGCGAACGGTGGCATACTTTATACCTAGATACTTCCTTTAATGTCTATTGCGTGTGGCGCGTGGGCCAGGCTTGTTGCTTTGATAGAGCCACCATTTGCACGCCTTCCATGTTCCTCCTTATACTCAGACCTGGACACCGTTTACTTTTCGATCAAGTATCCTAGCAACTTTGCGAATGGCTTGGAGTCTGTGCGCAATATCAAGCCATGAACGACCGAGACAGCCGGGGCCTCCTGTCGAGAACAAACGCGCTTGTTCCTCGGGATGGGTTCGTCCGGTAATGCTCCGCAGCGGTTCGACTGTCCAGGGTGCTCGGGGATAGCTCCGCAACAACTTGACCGGCGTCTCCACAGCTTGTTTAGCACGAAATATGGCGTTCTATTCATTTTCTCGATTACTGAGGTCGGAGAAGGGGCGGAAGTAATTGTCCACATAGAATTTGGAAAGGGCCAACAATACGCGTATACTCCTTTGGCCCCACTGCCTGTCACCAGTAGTCTAACGCGCTCCGGATCTTTCGTCGCAGATATTCTATGTGAATATGCTGAACTGCTTTCCTCACTCCGTCTTTCCAGTTTCTTCTCCTCTCTGAACCACTTCCTCCCCAATTCCCCTTCCAAACCGTGGCATCATCCATTCACACGCGATGGGCAAAGAAATCCCAGCCAGTTCAGAAGAGTCTCCCTCCCCGGAATGCGCTTCTCCCAGCTTTAAACAGCGCCGGACACGCAGCCGTGTTGCCTGCGACGCATGTCACTCTCAACATGCCCGCTGTGACCTTGCGTTCCCCTGTTCGAGATGTCTCCGGAAGGGTATTCAATGCGGTTGCAGACGCGAGCTCCGCAAGCGAGGCCGTATTCCAAAGCGCATGCCACACCTTGATGATGGAACCCTAGCGGGGAAGGGTTCTGCTGATAATTCAGAGATCACAGCACCAGAAGCGCAGTTTATGATCTCCCCGGCACCTAGTGCTCCTCAGAGCCCAGGCAGCTCTCAGCAGAGCTCGAGCCACAGCAACGAAGTGTCTGTCTTGTCGAGTTCGAGTGCTGAATGTCCCAAGTCGCTTGGTGATATGGTTTGGCCGATACAGGAGTCTAAAAAGGATATGAAGATGGACGATACGTTGCTTTTTCAGCATTCGTCGGCAGATTATGTTGATCTTCTGATAGGGACTGCGTTAGAAGGTGGTTCCTTCCCATTGGAGCCTTTTACACCAACAGGATTCCAGGGGTACAGCAGCCCCCGGTATGCCGAATCCGAGACGGAATTTACTGCTACATTATCACAGACGATGTCGAGCCTCAGATACCCCGTGCTACGCCCACTACTTCCTTTCATTGAACCGCATATCCCGGGAGAGCTGGCTTGCGGGCTTCTCGATCTATACTTCACCAGTGCTTTCCCTGGACATATGCACCCAGTCTGCCACCACATCCACTGCTACGTTGTGAGAAAGGCCTCCTTCCTGGAAACAAGCAACCCTCGTCCAACCAGCCCAGCCCTCCTAGCCAGCATGTTGTGGGTTGCTGCCTCGGATGACCGGGCATTTTGCTTGCCTATTTCACCTCATTACCGGAAGCAGATTTGTCAATTCCTCTACTCGCTAGTCGTCCACTTTTTGAAGCCCCTGCCATATACACCTTCGGAGGGCCCGCGGAAGACAACGAGTGGCAATCCAACGTTCCCTTTTACCGAATTCACAAGCCCTCTTTTTCTTGCACATCCACCTCCAACGATGAATAACGAACGAGGCATTGAGCTCCATACGGGTATCATAGACGATGTCATCGCATATATTCACATCGCGTCCACGTTTTCAGCAAGCGAGCAGAAGGCGCTCAGTATGAGATGGTTAGTTTCACTAAGTAGTTGATTAGGTGCTCAAACTAAGATGCGTTTCCAGGTGGTACGCGGCTTTCGCGTTGGCGAGAGAACTGAAGTTAAACCAGGAGATCAAACCAGCGCCGGTTATTGACATTCAGAACAACTGCTTCTCGGGAATGGACACAATCCCTGACGTCTTCATTTCGAATCAGCGTATCCTGAATTGCGCGTGCAACGATTCTTCCAACCACATAACAGAGGAGCAACGTGAAGAGCGACGGAGGGTTTGGTGGCTCCTATACATTATGGATCGACACCTCGCGTTATGCGACAATCGCCCGCTAATTCTCCTCGACTCCGAATGCAACGATCTCCTCCTTCCTCTAGATGAAAATGCATGGCAGGCTGGGGAGATACACAGCAATAGCCGCAATTTCACAGGTCCGCAGTGCCTAGTATCAGCACATAGGAATATGCGCCGCGAATTCCCAGACTTAACCTGCTATGATCAATCCATTTTCGGCTTTTTTCTTCCTCTTATGGTCATCATGGGTCAAGTGATCGATCTGAGTCAGATGAAAAACCACCCCATCCTTGGTGCAGGTACTTTGGGGAAGGAAACTCTGCAAGCTCATCGCGACCAAGTGCTTCTCCAGCTAAGTATCTACGAAGCGAGCCTCGGTGAATTTATCGCAGGGGCTTCTGGCGTCGAAGACACATTGCCTCCTTGGAGTCCCAATCAGCCTACCGCGCATTCCCAGTCTCCGATCTACTGGATCTCACACACAGTCGCCGCCTACGCTTCATATTACGTTCATGTCCTTCATATTCTCCTGGCTGAAAGTTGGGACCCTGTGACACTCACCGATGATAAAGATTCTCAGGCCTCGCCACCCAGCTTCGCCTCGACTATATCCCGCGCTCTGAAAGCAGCCGGGTCCGTCAACATGATCCTCAAATTCGACCCGGACATCAGCTTCATGCCAAATTTCTTCGGCGTCCAACTCCTACAAGGCGGGATTCATTTCCTGCTCATTATCGAACGGTTACAAGACACAGCAGATGAAGCGTTCTTGAGCGCGTGCGAGGTCATGATCCGCGCTACGGAGTCCTGTATTGTTACGTTGAATACCGAGTATCAGAGGAATTTCTGCCAGGTTATGCGCAGTGCTGTGGCACAGGCACGTGGGCGGCCCGTCAACTTTTGTGAAATTCATAGGAGGCATAGAGCTATCTTGGCCCTTTATCGGTGGACTGGAACAGGGACTGGGTTGGCACTTTAGGTTCCAGCCCGATTTCTAGGGGCAATGGGAGAGGATGTCGAGCGGAAAAGTTAACCGACCCAGACGGTGACCGATTAATCTTTGGATACAAAACTTTGATCAAATTCATCAGACCACATTCAATTTTCAGGATTATCCAGTTTGGTGAAAAACAGGGTCAAGAATTGCCTCACACCAAGCGGGGTGGCTCGGGCTATACTTCGGTCACGCCCCGGCACTGGTCCACTTCTCGGAGGAAACGCCGTGATTGGGTGGTTGCACTTCTCGCCATTGCGAACTCAATCACAGCCAAAGAACTCTGTGCTTCAAATCGTCAAGAAAAATTTCATTTTCCCTGTCTCAGTTGAGTTAGGCTGGCTGGGCAGTCGCAGTGTCAAACTTTGGGACCGGAGAGGGATTCCAGGGCACCCCTACTACACTCTTTAAACAGTTCTGTACTGAGACGGCGTAGCGGGGGAGGGGTGGATAACTTTGTGGAGCAAGAATGACGGATCAGTACTCTCTTGAGTCTTCGATATCTTTCATCCTCAGCATCACCTAATCGCAGCATCCTCCGGCATGGAAGCGATACCTCGATCACGGCATATCCTTCGCAAGTCGTTTGCCTGCGATGAATGCAAGCGGCGCAAAATCCGATGCTCCGGCGACGAGAACTGCATGAATTGCATGCGGGATGCAAAGTCATGCCGGTACTCGTCGCCATCGCATCAGCTGTCCAAGCTGCAAAGGTATTCTTCTCTTATACAATTCCCGTGCAAATAAGTCAATGTATTCTGAGATCATACAGGCGCCTTCAAGACCGGGAGCACCTCATAGGCGACATGGAAAAGGCATGGGCGGCCTATTTACCATCCGTCGATCTCAAAGAAGCGCTGCGCACAGTTCGAACGCAGGGCGATTCAATTGAGAAAAAGAACAAACACCACCATGACATCACACATTCCACCGAACAGCCCCCCGTCGGCGTTGCGGAACACAGCAATGCGGAGGATTACGAGTTTGACGAATCACAGGACTTTGACAACTCGACCGACGGCATGGGCTTCCTGACTATGGACCCTCATAAAGCGGGCTATACAGGGCCACAGTCGGGAGTGGCTGCACTGAAGTTCCTACAGACTCTTCCTCTTTATATACCCCTCAGCAGCTTTATCCCGTCCTCGTCTCTAGACGATGATGATATTTTGGATTCTGCTCCGCCTAGGAAGCAAGCCGAAGTGGCGCGCTACCTTGATGATTATTTCTCGTTGTACCATCCTGCGTATCCTATTCTGCATGAAGGAACATTTCGCGCACGGATATCAGGTACGTTTTCGAGGCTACTTTCAAGAATCCCCATTGCTTACGACTATAGGTGCGTTAGCCAAACCACACGATGGCTCATGGCCGGTTTTGTACAACATCGTCCTCGCGATAGGCGCGTTTGTCGGTGACTCGAAGGGAACGAAAACAGACATGATCTTCTTCAAAGAGGCGCGCAAGCATCTTTCCATGGACGTACTAGAGAAGGGATCTCTGAGCTACGTCCAGGCAATTGTCCTAATGGCCAACTACTTGCAGAAGAGAAACAAACCCAATGCCGCCTTTATATTGGTTGGAATTGGTTTTAGTATGGCGCTTGCAATTGGTCTGCACCGCGAGTTTGGCATGCCTAGTACATCGCCATTTACCATGGAGGTTCGGCGCCGGGTGTGGTGGACGCTATTCATCTTCGTCTCTAGCGTGCAGTTGATACTAGGACGCCCTGCGGTTTCACTCGTCGGTGTCAATGTTCACCTTCCGGCCAATGTCGACGACCACGACCTTGCTGTCGATATGCAAGAGCTGCCTGAGAGCCAGACTAGACCAACCATTACATCCTGCCTCATCGCGCAGGTGAAGCTAGCCAAGATCGCAAACGCAATCCAAGTCGAGCTCCTTACGCATCATCTCCCCACCTCAGACAAAGCTCGAGACTTGGAGCAGCGCATCTCGTCTTGGACGAATGATCTCCCGGCACATTTCAACACCGACATCTACCTCGAGCCCCGGTTCGACATCCCAAGACGCGTCGTGCTTTGGCGGTCATACCACCTTCGCATCGTCATCAACCGGCCCTTCCTCTTCCAAAACATCACTTCCAAGTCCGAACTTGATACCTCCTCCGCGCCTGTCGCCTCGTGTCTCGAAGCAGCAGACACATGCGTTACCTCGATATGTGGATTCCTCGAATCAACGGATAACAGGCAGCGTGGTCTAACCTGGTACGCAACCTGCTGGCTTCTGACAGCAAGCTTCGTCCAGGCAACGTGCTACGTCTACGAGCCCACACACCCGTTAGCTGAGACCTGGCGGTGCCATATCCAGCGCGCGGTTGATTGCCTAGGTAGTCTGGGGTCATCACACGACATGGCCCTGCGCGCAAGGGCAGTCCTACAAAAGATCCTCGGTAAGAAACGCACACATACACATCACTCTTACCCCAACTCCAATCCCTCCTCAATCAATACAACGAAACACACTAACACTTCATCCTTACACAGAACACGGTCACGAACGAACGACCCCCGGCAGCTTCAACCTCGACCCGTTCTCACTAACACAGATGGCCGGCCCACTGCGTACGCCCTGGACACCCTCCAGCTGGGCCGCGAACCAGGCAATGTATAACCCGTTCTCGCAGAACTTTGGCGGCGGGTTCCGATATACGCAGGGGTCGTTGGGTGCGGAGTTTCTAGATGCGGCGGGGGGGTTGATGATTCAGAATTTGTTTGGAGGGGGCTCAGGGGGGGAGGGGATGGGGATGGGACAGGGGAGTTCGTGGACGCCAGGGTAGGTGGATTTTTTTTCTTATTGGCACTTTGATGGTGATCGAGAGCGTGTACATAATTTATGTGTTAAATGGGTACAAAATCATCAAACAAGTAAGGGCAACATATAGTTCAAATATATAGTTCGACCGAATGTTACAGGTGATATAGAATTTCACCTGGCAATGCTCTCCCAGAAACTCAGTACCTCGAATTATACTTGATTGATTGAATTCCTCTTTAGATGGTAAAATTTAAGCTAAATAACCCCCAAAGTCAAAACAAATCTCCAAAAATACGACTCCTTCAAGAACTCTTGCCCTGTGAAGCCAAGACCGATTCCGAATACCGACCGGAGAAAGCGCCTGCTACCCGCCCGAGTCTTGGCGGCCATTCATCAAACAATTAGTAGTTCCATTCAGTTCATGCCAACTAGCCTCCTCTACTTCCCCAAAGCACAACCTTGCTGCCTCGGGTCACCTCGAGCAGCACGACAGCCCGCACAACATGGCAGATTTCAATATCCCCTGGGGGACGTAAGTTGTTTACCCATCATCATTCCCTACGGGAGCAGTGCAGTGCCCTTTGTTCCCTCCCTGATCCTCAGCCTAGAAAGTTACTATTACGGAGAAACTAACCAAGTTCCAAATGACATACAGCATCCAGTCCCTCGGGCTTATACTCGCCCCCATTGTCCTCCCTCGCATCATAAACTTCGTCCGCTACGTGCGCGTCGCTATAACGCAGCGGCCGGCACCCCGCCCCCTACCACCGGGCGCCTCGCGTGCCTTGAACGTTCTCTTCTTCTCGATCCTCGTCTTCCTCTTCCTCAGCGTCCCCTCTAACCGGTTCGCTCCGTCACCGAGTATCTTCTCGCTGACGCGGTCACGGATCACGACATCGCTCGAGACGATATTCACGCGGCTCGCGAGACAGAGGCCGCTGACGGAGGCGGACGACTTGCTCCGCGCGAAATTAGTCTCCAAGGATGCGCGCCGGATCTATCTACGCTTCGGCGCAAGCGCGCTGACCCAGTGCCAGTTCTGCAAGCTGGACAACCCGAACACGTATGCGCTTTTCTACTACCCGGTGAACTCGCTGCTTCCGCATCTACTGCACATGGCTGTCGTGGGCGTTGCGACGTCGGCGAGCTTTGCGGGCCGCGAGGCCGCCCGCTGGAGGACGCGCTTTACCATTGCGGGGCTCTTGCTTGCCGCCGTCGATCTCTACGTTGTGTTTATGTATGACCCCGTCAAGTTTGGGTCGGACGCTGTGCGGGACGGGGTTGATGTGCCGCGGGCGGTGTTTGCGACTATGGCGGTTGTGAGGCCGTTGGTGTTGCTGGTCTTCGATGTGGCGCTCGCGTTCTTCATCTACGTTTCTGCTACGAATCGGTGGTTCTTCACGCCGCCGTCGCAGGCCGAGGAGGTGGAGAGGGTCGTCTCGGCTTCGTTGGCGGCGCTTTCCGGGGCGAGCTCGAAGTTGCATGCTGCGAGTGTGACGAGGAATGCGGTCGTGAGGGATCGGGTGTTGAAGGATCGGGATGATGCGTATTGGCGAACGGTGACTGCGATGGATGGGGACGGGTTGTCTAAGGCGCCAGAGGGAGTGTGGGAAGAGGAGGAGGTTGTAAGAGCCATGTCCAAGGCCATGGCGGGCGGGGGAGGAATTGATCTTGCGAAGCTGGGAGTCAGTGCGGCGGAGTATGTGAATGCGGCAACGGCGGGGCTCGAGAATGGTCGGGTGCAGGGCAGTTCATAAAGTGATAAAAGCTTGTATAAAGGATTCGAATAAGAGATACAGAGGCATTGTGAGCGGCCCATGCCGAAGTCAGACGACCGTAGATCGCGTTAGGCCACGGATGATGGGGGATGGACAGCCTCTAGCGAGGGCTTGTGGAGCGGAAGACGGATGTCATTGGGGGGCGCTGGGCGTAGGCGGTGTGCCGTGCTCCAGCGGTGGAGTGGTCCGCGCGGTGCCAGGCTTTCCCAAGCACGGGCAGCGCTACTGCGGACTAACCTTCGAGCTGTCCCTCATTATCTTCTCGATCCTCAACCTAATTTGTTTTGCTTTCCCTTGGATTCGTCCGTGTTGATTTTCCCCTCTTCTCCCCCATAACGGTGTGCCTGTGCCTCGAGGCAATCTTCCTCCCCTCCTCTTTCCGCGGCTCCAGCTCCAGCGCCCTTGATTCTCGTCTCTAAAAGAGGTGAAACAACAGGTCGCTGGTTTGACGGCGTGTCCCTTCCCCAACCACAAGACTCCGTCCCGCGGAACACTACCACGACCACCACCACCATCAATCACCACCAGAGGAAATTTCCCCCAGCTCCCGTCTTTGTACCGTGGTCAGGAACCACGTGTTCGCTCGTTTTTTTTAATCGGCTCCTCGA
The DNA here is from genome assembly GCA_027569055.1 of Aspergillus baeticus. Classification (NCBI taxonomy): domain Eukaryota; kingdom Fungi; phylum Ascomycota; class Eurotiomycetes; order Eurotiales; family Aspergillaceae; genus Aspergillus; species Aspergillus baeticus. The sequence goes on from JAPDEI010000065.1 coordinate 132,525, forward strand.
AACTAGACGACGCTAGTTCGTCATCTGGTTGCTCTAAATTCTCTCGTTGAACCTGCACCGTTGTCCATATCCCTTTGCGGAGAACATAAAATCCCTTGACCCCCCAGCACCGAACCGCCGAGCGTAGCCCCTCTCGCTATGGCCATAGACTCAACCTCGCAGCCGCAGTCGGTCACAGAGCTCAATGCCTGCACGACGACCTCCCACTCGCACACACATTCGCATCGCCCTGTTAAGGATACTACGTTCCGAGAATGGGTCGTCTCCAACCAGATCGGTATGCGAGGTCTCTTACTAGCTTCAACTTTTGCTTTGTTTTTTTTTTTTTTTTACTTCATCAGTTGGAACCATGGTTCGCTAACCAAAGAAAACTTTCTGTCTGTTATTTAGGCATTTCCCTGACAACGCTGTCCATGATATTAGCTGTCCACCATCTGTACCCTTCGCTCTCGCCATATACCACCCCGTTCTTCCAGCTATCGTACTACCAGCCATCCCAAGGACTTTATATCCAAGGTCGCGATGATGTTTATTTTGTCCTCAGCTCCGTACTCGCCTTCACCGCCATCCGCGCTATAACAATTGAGTGGATTCTTCGGCCGACGGCATTGTGGCTTGGCCTCAAGCGCAAGGACTCAATTCGGTTTGCGGAGCAGGGCTGGATGTTCTTGTACTATGCAGTCTTCTGGGCAACCGGAATGGTTCGTCTTCTCGCCGTCTTTCAAAGAAGGGTACAGCTAACAGTGGATAGTATATATGGTCACAATCGTACTACTGGGGTGACTTCAAGGCAATCTGGGCGGAGTGGCCTTCGAGAGGTGTCTCTGGCTCGCTGAAGTGGTATCTTTTGGCACAACTCGCCTTCTGGTTGCAGCAGATTTTCGTCATTCACGTGGAGGAGCGGAGAAAGGACCACTATCAGATGTTGACGCACCATTTCATCACCAGCACTTTGCTCACCTCGGCATATATCTACGGGTTCTACAATGTCTCTAATGTGGTGCTGAGCTTGATGGATGCCGTGGATCTCCTTTTGCCGGTACGCTTCTATCGTCCACTTACTGATACGGTAACTGACTGGTGTAGTTTGCGAAAATTCTTAAGTACCTGCGCTTCGAGTTGAGCTGCAATATCGCCTTTGGTGTCTTCATGGTCACCTGGCTGATTTCTCGTCACATCTTCTACCCATTGCTATGCTGGTCCATCTTCAAGGACGTCCCTGCGGCAATGTCATATGGCTGCTACTCCGGCACTACGGCGGAGATGATCTCGACAAACGGGTACCCCGATAAAATCACGCACCTCTTCTACCCATTCCTCGACATCGATGGCCCGATATGCATGAACCGCACAATCAAGTGGCTCTTCCTATCCAGCCTTCTCTCCCTGCAGGTGCTTTCCCTCATCTGGTTCAGCATGGTAGTTCGGGTAGCCGTCGGCGTCCTCCGCACCGGCAACGCAGAAGATACCCGCAGCGATGACGAAGATGAAGACGAGGAAGAAGAGGTCAGCTCGCCCAAGGACGTCATTGCAAACGGCAGTGCCGTCCCCGCCGAAGTCTCAACACAGGAATGGCGCCGATCGAACGGCCACGTCCGGCCCCGCGGCCGCAGCGACCGCAAGGCACTGCTCGGCCGTATCGGCTGCGACAAACCTACCTAGACGCTCGACCACCACTCCCAGCAACTACTATCGGCTCTATCTCCATCTCTCATTTTCAAATCCCCACCATCAAGCTGTGCTGTGCTGTGAACCAAAAAAGAACCCACCCATCCACCCGCATCCCGCATACTAACCACTCACACATCTGATGAACCGAAAATATGAATACATGAAGTATATCCGTATCTAGTTGTTGTTGCTCTTCTTTTTTTTCCGTTTTTCTGAATGATATCGTCTACGTTTGATACCACGCTTCCGCCCTGCTTTTTGTATTGTTCTCTACTTTTATCTGTTTTTTATCTCTTTCTGTCTGCTTGGTCGGATGGACTTCGACTCGACTCGATGCACACTTGACTGGCTCGGCTGTGGCGGCCTGGCTGGTTGTGGTTATATATGGGGGATTTTTTTTTACCGGGACTATGGTTTAGAGAATTAATTCAGCGATATACTTCAAGCTAAAGATATTTTGTAGATGTAGTTGGGATCAATAGCTCATATTCAATGTTCAACGACCGTGTCAGCGGTACATTTCCTAGAGCTTTGCCACGATAGCCCTAAATTAAGAGGCCCAATCTTGCGTGGGGGCCGCCCAGGCGTACGAGTATCAGGGCTGTAAATGACTATCCTCATGTGGATCGGCCAGTTTTCTAGAGGGTGTAGGAGAAAAGTTGTGCCGGGGCAGCAGACGAGGCATTAGAAAAGCCTTCAGGGCAAGCTATATATATTACGGGGTTAATTTTTCTTATATACATGATCTGGTTGATCCCCTGTCGACCGAGACTTTCTTGGAGAAGCAGCTGTTGGCACGTGCGTTGTTTTCATCTCCGCCCGCCCATGCGCGGACCAATCCATTCTTCTTGCACAACTTCCCAGGTTATCTGGATGACAATTCTCTATGTCTAATGAAGATCCGGAAATGCTCTTTGCAGATTGAGTCAGGGCTACGGCCCCAATGGCTAGCAAATGCCTTACCGCGGTTCTCTCCTCTTAGACAATATGGTTCCGCCCGATACAAACCCTTGGAGGTTCTCCACGATGACAGCATAAGCACATTTCGCGAGAGGAGCTTCAAACCAGAACGTCCTATTATCCTCCCTCGACGGTTGTTCCGTGATATCCCCGCCTACGACCGCTGGTTTTGCCAGTCCTCGACCGAGCCGAACGCATCTCAATTAAATGTCGAATATTTATTGCACCAAGGTGCAGATGCACTTGTTCCACTCGAACTCACACAGTCGCAGTCGCAGTCGCAGTCGCAGGCCCTTGAAGGCAACGAACCCGGGCTCAGTTTCCGCAAATTCCACGCGCCCCTGAGCCTCTTCCTACAATGGATCCGCGACGCCGAATCACAATCTCAGCCGACACCGACACGTCTCTACCTCGCCCAATGTCAGCTCCTAGACCTCCCTGAGACCCTGCGCAACGACTTCCCAACTCCTAAGCTCGTTTCCGAGTCTGGAAAGGGAGACGTCTACGACACAAATATCTGGATCGGATACCCACCAACGTACACACCTTTGCACCGTGACCCCAACCCGAATCTATTCGTGCAGCTTGCGGGGCGGAAGGTTGTGCGGTTGCTGGCGCCACAGGATGGGCAGGCAGTTTTTGCGCGTGTAAGGAGACAGCTAGGCAAAAGTGGTGGAAGAGAGGCGGCGGTGTTTCGAGGGGAGGAGATGATGCAAGGCAAGGAGAGGGCACTTCTTGAGCGTGGTGTCTGGGGCGATATTGATTCGGAGACGGGCGAAGGAGAAGGGCCTGGAGGGTTCGAGGCGGAGCTGGAGGCTGGGGACGGACTGTTTATTCCGAAAGGGTGGTGGCATAGTATCAAAGGGGTGGGTTCGAATGTTACAGCCTCGGTGAGTCTCACAGAGCCGTCACTGTAGCTTCACTAATGCTTTCCAGGTCAATTGGTGGTTTCGCTAGCTCTGTAGCTGTGATGTCCTGATTCTGATCAAGCGAATAAGCTCATGGCTCCGGGGCCTTGTGTGAAGGAAGTATTATATCTACTCCCGTCAGTATCATGAGCGCGGAGCTTCTGTAGCAGGGAATTTACACTCCAGCGGGACAGGGTAAATCGCAGGCATGAGCCTTTTACACACCTGAACGGAATGACAGTAGGTTAATTGCATCTGCTACATTACCTCAGACCACATCTCTATTCTGAGGTCTAGAAGAGATTGTATCTTCCTAGAGAAATCATATACACTATCCAGCGTGTACTCCTATAGCCGCCTGCCTTCACATCCTTTCACCAGGGTGCTCAAGGTTGCGGCGGACGAATAATAAAACCAACATACATAGCCTGTAGAGAACTTCCTTCTCGATACTACAGAAAAATGTTCTATTTGACACTAAAGATGCGAAATTTCCATACTATTTGTCTGCATGCAGCATAGATCTCGGAGCCGATTCCGCCGGCTTCTCGAACCCCAGACTCGGCATAGACCGCGCCCGAAAATTCCAGAACATCGCTCCTTGTCCAACAGCATTAAACCATAAATGCCAGTCAACTCAACTCACCCGCCTCCTCCTACTCCATCCAAAATACCTCCGCTCATAACATGCGCATGTCACGCCCAACAACCCTCCTTCACCTCCTAATAGGGCTCAGACCAGCAATTCCATCACCTGCATACGCAATCGCATTATCTCCAGCTAGTACGTCCGGATACTCCTCCTGGACATCGCCGAACAAACCCTTCTCCATCCTGGCACAGTGCCACGCAACGAACCTCTACACCTCAAAAACTCTCGCGAATAAAGTAGCAAACACATACACATACAAATACTCCACAATGTCTCAACCACACCACGAACAAGAAAACCAGTCGCAAAAGGAGACCAACAACCAGTCCGCTGACCTTGCCTCATCGACCACTATTCATAGCGAATCCTCTCAGCCTACTGAACAAACGAAGAAGCCAGTCCTCGCCCTGCCCTCGAGTACCGACTCCACAACGGATCCTACCCACCAACTCGACGTCAACGGCGACGGAGTCAAACTCGACCATCTGGGTCCGTTGATCGTGAACGTGGATGGCACGCTGGCGCGGATCTCGAACTGGGCGCAGATGACGGAGATCGAGAGGCGGAATACGTTGAGGGTTATTGGGAAGAGGAACAAGGCGCGCATGGAGGCTTTGAAGGCGAAGCAGGCGGAGGAGGGGAAGGGGAAGACGGACGGGGAGAAATGATTTGGAGAAAGTAGAGAATTGATTGAAGAGGGTCAGGTGTACAATATAGGGTATGGTTACATTGTGATTTAGCAGGCATACTGATGATGATGATGATGCATATGAGCTGTAGCGTTCTATCAGTTTATTGAATGATCAACTGATATAAAGTTGATTCGTTTATCGTGACTAAGCTATACAGTATAACTAACTTATATATATGTAGCGGCCGTGTATATATCGGACATTAAAGATATTTATACTTTTACTTGAATATCCAGTCGCCGAACCGCGAGAAGATGTTGCTGCGCGGTGTTAGTAAGTCACGTCACGAAAAAAATACTTGGACTGGGAGGCGTACCTCGCTGGTTCAGGAACATAATTCCTCGTATACTCCTCAATCTCCTCAAGCCCTGTGATAAGATCAACATCTTCAGGCTTCTTAATCTCAGTCTTATTGAGGAACTTCCATCCAAAGTATAGAACAGGGAAGACCCCGATCATCGTGTACGAGAACAAAAAGGTCGCTACATCCCAATTCCCTGGCAAAAATACCTCGTAGCCACCGACGAATGTCATGATGGTTGTTGCTACCATAGCTGTGTACGCGATGTACGGCTGGCCGTAGCTCTTGTACGGGAGAGATGCGCGCGAGATTCCCTGCGCCTGTCTCGCCTTGCGCCAGCGAGTATATGTGAATGTGATGACGGTGAAGTTGATGAGTTGGGATGAGGTGACCTAGTCTCTGTTAGATATGTTTCTGGTTACCCTTTTGGGGAGTGATGGCTTACCAAACTGATGAACCAGTTCAGAACTACCGAGGCGTTATTGGATACTTGTAAGAAGGCAAGTAGGGCGATGAGCAGGACAGCGGCGACACAGTAGATGGGAACACCGGCTTTCGTGCACTTGGTGAAGAACCGTGGGGCTTTGCCGTCAAGGGCAAGTCCGAACAGTGTTCTACTGGCGCAGTAAACGTAGCTGTTTCCAGCACTAAACGCCGCCAGGAGAATCATGGCGTTGACTATGTGAGGAAGTACGGGAATTCCAAGCCGATCCATAGCAATCACGTAGGGAGAAGCTGCGGCTCCTGGTGCATTGGTTTTGAAGGCCTCGGCCATCGTCGGATCATCTGAAGGCACAAGAATGCCAACACAGAGTGTACCAAGAATAAAGAACGTTGTGAGACGGTAGAACATGCCATTAAATGCCCTGGGCAAGTTTCCTCGGGGATCCACGGACTCTCCAGCCGCCATGGAGACGTAATCGGGCCCTGCAATGGTGAAGCTGGCCTGGATTAAGCATGCGAGGAAACCTAGCCATCTTCCAAGGTCGCCTTGTTTGTTGTATTCTGCAAATGCGCCGGGTTCTTGCCAGTAACGGAATCCAAAACGATCACCTTTTGGGTTGCCACCCAGCATTGCAATAAAAGTGAACAGAATAAGTCCCACACTAAGTAGCACCTTGCTCAGAGAAAGCCAGAACTCGGACTCGCCGTACCATTTCACGGCGAAGACGTTCAGAAGCCTAACCAGGGTTAGAGAAAACCGGGCATAGTTCACCAAGCGCAACGTACACAAAGAGCACAAGCATGATGGTGATCATCGCTGCCAGCGGTACAACATCACTCCAATAATGGATAATCAGGTTGCATGCAGTAATCTCAAAAGGAACCATGGCTGCTTCAAAAATGAAGAAGTTGTAGCCGGCAGCAACTCCGAAGGCCTCATCAACATATCGTCCAGCAAAACGGACAAAAGGCGAGGAAATCGGCAAGTATGTGACCATTTCAGCCAGACCTAGTAAACAGCGTTTAGTAAACTACATACAAACGGGACATGAGGAACTTTGTCCGAGCAAGTCGACTTGTATGGACGCAATGGGCCAAGTAAAATCACTAAGCGTGGCGCTTTGGAAGAGGATGTCTCAAGTCGCTCTGGGAAGATAGACTGCTGACGGCCATAGGTATATGGGCTTATAGGATGGGGATCGTACAAACGGTTATACACAATATAACACAACACCTAGAAGGAAAGATGTGTGAGATACCGGACTCTCAAATACAAAAGCCGGTGTCCAATGGGAAGGTGAAAAGAAAATGCAGTTGGTCTTGTCGATTTGGCGCAATAGTATGTACTGATTAAGGTGCTGATTGAGCTTTCTCAAGTGAAGAGTAACATGGCTCTTGTTTTTATCGATCCCATTCCACATGTATAGTTTGTATAGCCGACTAAAAATTCGTGGCGGTTGCAGTTGCCTGTAGAACTTGGACCAGATGGACAGAGCGGAGTGATAAGACTTACCATATGCTGAAGGCCAAGAAAAGACTTGCAGGGCCTCCATTTAACAAGCCTCTACCGATCTGGACGTATAACGCCGTGCCAATCGTACCACCAATACCAATGAGTTGAACATGTCGGGGCTTGAGCTTGCGATGTGTATGGTCATGCCTTGGATTTGACCCCTCTTCTATGGACGACTCGTCGTGGCTATCGATAACAGCATGTTTTTCGCTGAACTCGTCCTGGTTACCGACCCGTTTTGTCAATCCGCCAGTCGCTAAATCGAGGTCATTGGAGTGGGGCCCGAGGTGTGTGTCGCCGGAGCCCGCAACAGCTGGAGACTTTGCCATTGCTCGAATTAGAGATCAGAAATGGGAATGTTCATAAACCGCTAGAATATGCTGAATTCGAGAAGAATGAGAACAAAAGAGGAAAAAAACGCAAGGGCGGGGGCCGTAAAAAAAAAAGAGAGAGAAGCCAAGCATATAAATAGGTCGAGGCTCAGCGAGAAGAAGAAAAACTGCAGGCGAGGACTTTCATCTATCGTTACATTCGCCCGGGCTTCGAGTCTTACCGAAAAGAGAAAGGGATCAAATCCCCAGGTCAACTTTAACAAATCAAACGAGCGGAAGAATCTCGCATCGGAGCGGCGTCCCCATTGTCTTCTCCAGCGTCTCCACTATCTACTACTGCTTTGGCGTGTCGGAGCAGAGGTTAAAATCGGGTTCACCGTTTTGTGCCGAGGCGCGTGCCGACGGAAAATAAGAACTGAAGCGGCAGAAGTAGTAGACAAAGCAGACGCTTGAGTGAGCCAAGATGGCTAGGAGCGAAACTGGGCAATGAACCGAAGATAGTGAGCACGAATTAGGGAGCAGATACGGCAGCAGATCGTGGAAAGAGATCGGCCTATGGGGTTGGAGTGCGTGTGGGAAATTTTTGCGCGAAACGGGCATCTCTCCCCCAATCTCGCATCCAACGATAAATACGAGTCAAGATCAAGAAGCGCAAGGTGAAAAAAACTGATCTTATCTAGCAGCGTGTTGCGAAGCCACCAAAGTCTCCCTAGGCCAAGCACCTCTTAACCATGCAGTAGCGCCAACCTCCAGATGTCTCGTTCCTTAGCCTGCTTTTTACTCCGTACGATTACAGTCATCGCCGATCAAACCCCACGAAGTTAGTGATGCGATACATAGCCACGGGTATCCAATTGGTTTCAATTTGGACGGCAATCTCCGCCGCTGTCGCGACAAACTATTAGCTTTGCCTCGTGCCTCGAGAGCAGCGCATACCCAATTCAACTACTGCCAGGTCCCTGAATCCGAGCACCCCGATGATGGTCAAGCCAACTTGGTGCGAAGAAACACGCATTGTCCTCGTAATGAAGGTAATGCGAAAGCTCTAGCTCCTCTGCGTGAGCTGACTCGCCAGGCCTTTCAAGTCGATGGGTTATGTTATCCGGTTCGATGATCCGCTCGAAGCTCTCGTTGGCTTTGCCCGGAAGACAAGGAGGCCGGCAGTGAGCGTCTGACTGCTTTTCTGGACTGGAAGCCATGTCTGTTTTGAGATGCAAGAATGTCTGCTCTGGTCGGTTTGATGGGAGACGATCCAAATAGATATCTTTGCCACCAGCCGTGTATAACCGTGTCGATGGGCAGACGACAAAGAGTCAATCACAAGCTGACTTGGCTCTTGACGTCAAGTCTCGTGATTCGTCTTTTCGGCCTCCAGGAAGCTATACAACAATCTCACTGCATCAAGAAGAAGAAATGGGTGCTACTGAATGCGTGTTCACTCATCCTGCTCGTCTGTCGAGCTCTCGAGCTGGCAGGCAGTGGAAGTTGGAGTGAGCTTCATGGACTCTTCGAGACCTCGGCATGCTCTCCCTCAGCCCATCACGCAATCCTTGGACAGCCCAAAGAACACTCCCATAGCCTATGAAAATACTCTAAATTCCTTCTTAGAACAATCTTTGCACTCATTGAACCAGGCCAATACAAGCAGAGAACCCACAACAAGGGAACTCCTGGTTGCTCTCGTGCTTCGGCCCCCGAAACCGAGCCGGACTGAGGTGGTGAACTCCCCCGCCTGCCCCGCGCTTGCAATTTTCCCAAGAACTCATACAAATTCCGCTCCCTTCCCCCATCCAGCCTTAACACTCCTTCTTAACCTCCAATCCTCCGCCAACCTGCAAACTGCCGCCATGACTGGGACAGAATCTGGTCGCTTTGCGCCCAAGGTGCCTGTGGAACTCGATCCTCCCAAGGATGACCTCATTACTGTGGAGGAACTTGCAAAGTGCGACGGTGAGCTCCCCGCAGTATCAGCACTATACTAATTGTGTTGGGAAATACTACTTTATTAATTTTGTCAACGCCCTTGAATCAAGCTAATCTTCGTTTCTAACTTTAGGTACCGACTCTAGCCGGCCTACCTATGTCGCGATTAAAGGCATTGTCTTTGACGTGAGCCGCAACTCTGCGTATGGTCCCGAAGGGCAGTACCGGGGTAAGTATCTTTTGTGATTCAATGCAAAAAATACATCACCATTTCCCGCAGAAAAATAACACTAACCGATGAACGTGATAGTCTTCGCCGGCAAAGATGCCTCTCGCGCCCTCGCCTGCTCATCCCTTAAGCCCGAAGAATGCAGACCAGAATGGTACGACCTCGACGACAAGGACAAGAAGGTGCTGGAGGAGTGGTTCACCTTCTTCAGCAAGAGATACAATATAGTCGGAAAGGTGAAGGATGCCACGAACTACTGAATGCTCTCCTCGTCTTGTCTTATACCCGTGACTCGCGCTGCGCTGTGTTGCTTCAGCATTCGTTTCTTCCTTCTCGTGCGTTGTGGCGATTGTATCCCTCTACGGAGGCCGACGTCTATCTACTTTGTGTCGAACATTACTGGTGGATACGATATTGGTAATCGAAGATAGATGGATTCTCTGTACACGCGTGGATTAGATGATTCTATGTAATGTAGGTAATGTAACTTTTCCTGCCGAACTCCATGGAGAGAAGAACAAAAAACTACGCCTTTCCTTTGCGATCTTTCCGCTGCATCCTCTTCTTTGAGATGATGCGGTTTCGTTTCGCCAATTTGTTCTGTTCTTCAGTGTCTTGCTCGTTGCCGCCGTCGGAGCGCTTCCTCTTCAGATTCTTCCCTTGTGGCATGGCATCATTCTTCTTCGGTCCCCGGTTATTCCTCTGGTTCCCATTTACCCTCGAGTCTCCGTTCTGCCTCGAGTCTCTGCTCCCTCTCGAGTCTCTGCCCCCTCTCGAATCTCTGCCCCCTCTCGAGTCTCTGCCCCCCCTCGGGTCTCTGCCTCCTCTCGAGTCCCTGCTTCGTGGAATACCCTCACCCTCACCATCCTGATCCCGCTTCTTGAAACTCCGTACTCTCTCTTGCAGTTCATTGCGTCGTTTGACGACCTGAGCATTTTCTATCGCAAACTCAACAATCAACCTCTTCTTCCTATCTTTCAGCTCCTCGGAGACATTCTTGGGAGGCTCGACAGCATGTCCGTTGAGCCACCGAAGACCCATGAGCGCATGTCGGTGGGTATAGTATTCAATGAATCCATAACCTCTGCTTCGTCCTGCACCGCTGCCCTCAGTCACTTTGCTTCCATCACGGCCCTCGAAGACGACCTTGGCTTGTCGGACGACACCCACACCCTTCTTTTTCCGTAACCTCTCCGCTTCTTTCATCTCTTCTGAGGCGCGATCTATTTCTTCTTTTGACAGTGGCTGGCGTGTGCGCTCCTTGACGTCCTTGGCGAAGCCAACGACGGCCTGTCGGGCGAGTTGCTTGAGATCTTTCGAGGTGACATGACGGGGGACATTGCGGATTGAAAGTCGAGTTAAGCTTAGGTGGAGCGAAGGGTTTTTCCTAATGAAGTTCTGTCGCTGCCTGAAGCTGTCTTCTCGCATCTTGACCTCGGACGGTGAGAGTTTCTGGTATAGAGGCGAGTTTGAGGAGATGGTACCCTCGTTCAGAAGGTATAGACATCTCTTGTCGGTGTCGCGGACGAGTCGTTTCGAGACGCCTTCTTCTTCAAGCTCTGCGGCGCGGGACTTGCTGACGGCCCGACTAACTTGGAGTACACGACCATCCATAGTGTATCTGCCAGTGGGGTCGGCATTCTCGTTCTGTAGCACGGACTGCTTGATGATAGCTCCCTTCTTGGGCTTCTCCTTGTCGGCAGTCAGAGTATCCTGTTGCTTCGGCGCATCGTGCACACAGGCGTGCGCATTCTCGGGCTTCCAGAAGCAGACGAAGCCCGTCCCGCGAGGGCGTTCAGTTTCTGGGTCGACGACAATTCGAGCGTAACGTAGAGTTCCGAATTGTGCAAAGTGTTCGTAGAGGGATTCGTCGGTACATGTAAATGGTAGGTTGCGGATGAATATCGTAGAAGCGTTGCGCTCGTCCTCTTTTTCTTCCTCCTCCTCTTCGTCTAGATCCTCGTCCTCGTCTTCCCCGTCTTCCTCCTCATCCTCATCTTCATCTTTCATACTCGCATCGTCATCGAGCTCAGCGTTAAGCAAGCCGACACCTCCTTCATCCATGTCCACATCGCTGGATTCTTCTTTGACTTCTGGTTCCTCAGATTTTTCCTCCTCTTTCTGTAGGGTTTCCCAAGTCTCCTTATCAACTGCCCAATCGACAGCCAGGGTTCTTCCATCGACCTCTTTCCCGTTGACTGCCTCCAGCGCCTTTTCGGCGTTCTTCTTTCCTCTCAAGACAACGAAACCGAACCCAGCCAGTTGCGTTCCCTTCTTCGGCAAAGTGACATATTTAACTTTTCCAAAACTCCTGAAGTGTACCGCCAAATCTTCCGGCTCCTTGATGCTCCACGGCAGATTTCGAACAATCAGCTTCGGCGGCTGTCCATCTCCCTTTTGCTGTTCTTCTCTCTGCTTCTTGCGCTCAATAGCAGCAGCAGACGGAACACTCTTGCCACCTGCCTCATCAACTACACGCTGGCGGGGCTGCGCATATTCAACCTTGATCTTCTTCCCCTCGTAGGTCGAACCATTGAATTCCTCCAAGGCGGCCTGCGCATCCTCGACATCGGCAAAGGTCACAAATCCATAGCCCTTCGACTGCTTCGTTGTCGGGTCGATAACAACAACAGCGTGTTTAATCACATAGGACTGCGAGAAATGCTCCGCAAGGCCTTCGGTCGTTGCAGAAGCAGGAAGCGATCGGACGAAGAGTTCTCTCCTAGGCTGTGAGGCGCCTTCTTCTGCGACTTTCGACTTCGTCGGCGACACCGCGGCAGTGTCGGGAACTTCAGCAGGTATTTCCGGACTGCTCATCTTGTCACTATCCGTCCTTGTGTTGCAGTCGGACTTTTTTGTATTTTTTTGTTTCTTGAGCAAAATCCGCGGCAGAAAAATTCCAGCCGATAATTTCGGAGGCGGGTGGGTCAGGGCGGTAAGGGCCAAACAAGGTCCGATTAGATAAAGCTCCGCATCATCCCATTGAACATCCTACTTACCGGCCGGCAACCGCGAGTACAATGACAGGAGAATTTGACGACGACGATGCTGTCTTCGAATCGGCTCTTCAGACAGAAGACACTGTGCCCGCGCCGAGCCCGGCGATTTCCACGTCCAAGTCAATTCCTGAGAGATCGCATCCACCCAAGGTTGAGCAGCCCAAGCCGCAGGTCGTTGCGAGCAAATCCGGACCATCTGCCATATTAGTATCGATGCGACAGAAAGGAAATCCAATTTTGAACCATATCAAGCTGCTACCATGGGAGTATGCCGATATACCAGCTGACTATGTCATCGGGGTTACCACATGCGCCCTTTTTCTCTCGCTAAAATACCATCGGCTACACCCCGAGTACGTATATTCAAGGATTCGCCCGCTAGCTGGAAAATATCTACTACGCATCCTCTTAATCATCGTTGATATACCGAACCATGAAGAGAGTCTCAAGGAACTATCCAAAACCTCGATCATCAACAATCTCACTCTAATCCTCTGCTGGTCAGCCCCCGAAGCCGCACACTATCTAGAACTCTTTAAGTCATGCGAACACTCCCAGCCAACCGCCATCCGCACACAACAAGCACAATCTTATAAGGATTCGCTTGTAGAATTTGTCACTGCCCCTCGAAGCATCAACAAGTCCGACGCTGCCAGTCTCATATCTACGTTTGGCAGCTTACAGAACGCAATCAACGCCCAGCCGGAGCAAATTAGTGCTGTACCTGGCTGGGGTGAGAAGAAGGTTAAACAGTGGTGCAACGCCGTGCGGGAAGATTTCCGGGTCGAGAAGGCGAAGCAGAGGACGGCTCCGAAGCGGACCGTGTTGGATCAAAATGCGCCGCACTCAAATGAGGAAGAAAGTCTCTTTGTCGAGCCACATGAACCGTCGGCACCACGCTTGAGAGAGGGACAAGATGAAGAAATGGATGAAGGGATCTCGGCTGCGCTGGCGAAGCTTCGAGAAAATGGCGGTTGAGCAAAGGCTGCCATCGGGCGATGATAGGTCATTATTAGAGACATTGGCAGCTTAACTGTTGGCTGCGTCCCTTCCGTCCCCAGCCCTCGTGCGGACAAGGTGAAAGCAAACCCTGCTACACGTGGCTTTACAATGCTAAACTTCCATGGTGGGCCCGCTGGCTGAGTGCGCCGGACGCCGCTCTGTCTTCTTCCAGCGCGAGCGTAGTACAGTTTGTAACTTGTTGCTTACGGTGATCACGCAGTTCCTTCACCCTATAGACAAAACAAGAAGAACCTGATCCTGCAGAAGAACATGGAGCAACTAATTCCACTGTCCTATACCTGAGCCGGAGATTAGGTGAACAGGGCCAAGATTTGCCTGTGGGACGATCGTTGCGAAGTGGAGCATAGCCGGGTTATGTACATAGTAATGCACTCCGCACCAGGAGCTAAACGAGTCAGGACCAGCAGGGATTTCTATTCTCAAGTACGTTGTCTTTTAAGATGTCTGCTTTGAAGTCAGCAAACAGTCAGCTGAGTCAGATCTCCAACTGTGCTAACTACAAAGTACATTTAACATCACGTGGAAAATGACCAGGCGGGGTACGCTGAACCGAAATGGGAAATCGCCCAGGCTGCGAACATTGGGCTTTGGACTCAGGAGGCCTCAACTGACCCCATCGACTGTCGACGTGCCATCGGATTAACCCCATTCTGAAAGACCGCACGACTAACCGCTTGTGAAGGTGGAAGCTTAGCGTGTCTGCTGCGCTCCACACACACTCGTATATTAGGAGCTGTTTGGTGTGGCCCGATCATGATACGATGGGTGAGAGTGAGGATAAGGAGTCCGGACTAGGCAAACGGCTTGGCAATCCCCTTATCCGGTCCTCTACAAAGGTGGACGGCTCTGCATCAGGTGCTTCGACGACGACGCGTGAGCCTTCAGCGGCCCGACAACGGCGCAGCGCGTCCACAGCGTCCAAGCCAGCCGAGACGAACCAGCAATCGCAATCGAAGAGCTTTGAATTTGTCCTCGTCACTGATACTGAATCCCGTCGTCAAGTCCGTCGCCATGCTATGCGCCAGTATATGTACCAGCGGCGACTGGACAGCATTGCGCGACTTGGTGCACCCCGTGTTCCTGCTACTGGCTGGACTGCCCGCCCTGCTTCGGATGCTTCAATTTTGCAGGCACCCGGTGAACAGGCAACTGATACGCCAAGCGATGTGCCCCGTCAACAGGAAGAGCGGTCTCCATCAACTGATGAAATCATATTCCCCAAAAACACCAAGGGGAAGGGGCCCTCTCGTCGAGTGCTACCCAAGCCTCAGCCAGTGAAACGTGAAGATACCAATAACGCACTTGTTCGCAAGCCACAGCCAAACTACTCTGGAGATCCCAAAGCTATGCCAGAAAAGGGTGCTATGCGGGACCCCTTCGATACTTATCCAATGGCGATAACAGACGTAGATCATGAGTTGGTTCAACACTGTGAGCTAATAGCAGACCTTTTCTTGACCGAACTTACCAGTCTTAGTCGTCGTGACGTACCCGTCTATGATGTACAAGTTCATAGATTCTGCGGCCAACGATATGAACCCTATGCAAGAGATATTTCGACGCATGGCGCTACACGATGTTGTTCCGTTTCAGGCTATGCTCGCCATTGCCTCCAAGCATCGTGCGGGCGTAGAGGGAAAAGCAGACTCTATTGAGAGTCTCACTCATAAAATGCGAGCACTGCGCTTAATGAATGAACGCATCCAAGTAGATTCAGAAGGGCGGAATGACGGGACGCTCTACGCAATAGCCACGATGGCCGTTATCGAGGTAGGCGGGCTTGTTCTTGTTTCTTGCATAGCTAACGCTCGAAGAAATGGTCGAAAGATGCGTCTATTGAGCGGATGCATTTCAGAGGTCTCGCCGCAATGATTAGAAATAGAGGAGGTATACAGGGCATACATCGTTCGAGTCCTTTTCTAAAGAAAGTGCTGTTTTGGTCGGTCCCATCCTTAGTCGCGGATATTCAATTACTAACCACTCCCACTAGGGTTGATTTCAGCTGTGCCCCAAAGGCCATCGTAGGGACCGCTCTTCCTTGGACCAGTGCATTTCCCGACTCACCACCAACTGGCTTCGATTTCATCAACCCTGATTTACATCTTGCCATTCCTCATGGCTTGGCGGTCTCTGACAATACTGAAATATACTGTGATCAATTCCGAGCCTGTGAAGACTTTCTTCGCTTCTTCCGTCATTTACACGCACTCGAGCGCGTTGCTCTAAACTCTCACTCCACGCTCGCATCCACAGTTACTCACCGCCGCAAGAGTTTCGTTCCGGGCACAAAGTTGCACTCTATCATCACCTACCTCCCAGATTACGATCACGGCATCCGTGACATCCGCTTTATCGACGAGTATACTTGTATAGCCTGCCTCCTTTTCCTCAGTGTCGCTCTTTACCACAGCTACTCAACCTCTTCCCCCTTTGACCCGTACTTACTATGGCTCGAGACCGAAGTTGACATCTTGAACCCGTACGAGAACCCCAGCATTACATCAATCCTATGGCTTTTCCTCCAGCATGGGGGTTTTGTTGCCGGTGAACAACCACCTAACGACTCTGGCGCCCGGTGCTGGGTTGTTTCACGCATGGTCCGAATAGCAAAACACCTCGAGTGGGCACGCCATGGCCAGATCTGGGATTCCCTTCGGCAGGTACTTATCGATTTTCTCCTTACCCAGCAAGAGTGTGCTTTGTGCGAGGAAACCGTTGATGCGGAGGCTCTTGATGCGAGAGCACGGAAAAGAGATTCCCATGGGTCGGGTGAGTATATTTGGGATGAGGATGAATTGCGGAGAGAGATATTGGAGGTCAAGGTTCCGGTACAGATGGAGCTGGAACAGGATTCGAGTTTAGTTGAGGAGTCGAATGTGCCAATTTTGACATAGTCGCTATTCTATATTATCTAGTCTCGAAAGTGCTCTTAATATAATGATTTGTCGATATGATTAGTCGTAGGCCGGGCCAGTGCACTTGGATTGGTCTAATGAGACTGGATCGCCTAAGAAATGTGGTGTCAAAGTGGATCTGGGGCGGAAACCCCGCGCCCATCGATGTGGAAGAAAGGAATCTCTCCGCACGTTTACTGCTTTCCCTCACGCCACTACTGGATCAAAGAACCCGAAGTCTACGCCCAGTATGGCATCTGGATCACCTCCAATTGATGCGGCCTTGTCTCAGCCGACGCCAGAGGAGCAAACCGACCCCCCGGATGGGGAGAGTGCGAAGAGGAAGGCGGAACAGCCCAACGGAACTCAGACGCGCTCAAAGCGGAATCGCTACATCTCGATTGCCTGGTATGACCGCATTTCCCGGGCGTTTTACTTGCATTCTGACATGCACTGACTCGGTTTGCTGTAGCAATGAGTGTAAACGCCGAAAAATAAAATGCAATGGCCAGGTACCATGCCAACGATGCGGGCATCTCAAACTCGAATGTCGGTCGCCGGATGGCTGCTTTTTTTTCCCGAGACGCTAACTCGTCGCTTTAGGTCGCTATGCCCCTAATTGCTGCAATAATAACTTTAAGGACTCTGAGTAAGTTCTATTTCACGTTCCGCGCCGTTGCCGCTGACGCAGTTCCGCTTTCTCAGGGAGTTCCAGTCGATGAAAGATCAGATCGCCGCACTGCAGGACCAAGTTGGCGGTCTGTTCACCAGCCTCAATGAGCTGCGCACGCAGAAATCCACCTTCGATACTCCGGGCTTCGACGGCTTCTCCCGCGATGGCTCGCAGGTCTTTAGCCCTATGCACCCGCCACTGGGGAAGCCTCGTATAAGACATCCTCGATTCCATGGCCCCACTAGTTCTGCATTTAACTTTGACGTGGCTCGATCTAGTCTTCAGCATATGGGCATTGCCCCCGCTGAAGAAGTCATACCGGATGATCTTACCACGGCTCATGCTACGCCGGCAGCTTCCCCTCCTCACACCTCTGCAGTCAGTCAACCTATGCATGCAACTAAAGACCCGATATGGGCAATCAAGCGAGATGAAGCTCTACGGCTATGTCAGGTATACGAAGAGGAGATAGGCATTATGTATCCACTTGTTGAGATCGACCAGGTTACGAGTCAAGTCACACTGCTTTACACCTTTATGGAGGCGGCGATGCGGACTGGGCTCATGCATTTAGGACTACCCGGTGCGGATAATCTCAAGGATGATAGCACTCTTCTTATCAAGTTGATCATTGCGACCACTCTTATTGTTGAAGGTGGTGGGCAGAGCGAGCTGGGTCGCCGTCTATATCTCAGCGTAAAGCCCGCCATCGAGTCTAAGATCTGGGACACGCTGGACGTTAAAACCATCCAGCTGCTCGGCTTGATGGTAAGTGCTCTCTACACTATAGTATGGCTGTATGCTAACCGAGTAGGCAACTTATCACTTCCATACAGATGAGGATGCACTAGCCTACCGTATTATCGGTGTAGCTGCTCGCATGTGCCTTGAGATGGGCCTACATAGGCGAGACGCGCTAGCCAAGTCCTTCCCTGATGAAACACAATGGCCCGAGGTTGTCAAGATATTTTGGTCCATTTATTCCTTGGATAGGCGATGGAGTCTCGGCACAGGCCTGCCCTTTGTCATCCAAGATGAGGATATCGACCCCAACCTACCAGAACCGGTAAGACTCCCGAAATATGCATATATCAACATTCTCACCTCTGTTAGGAGCCATCAATGCCGTACCTGAGGTGTATGATCAGCTATAACCGTATCAGTTCCAAGGTCTGGTACTCCGGGCTAGGCTCAGATGGGACAACAGATATACGCCGAGACGAGATTGGCTACTTGGACTACCAAGTCCTGCAGTGGTACAAGCAAGTTCCGGATACGCTCAAGTTTTATCCTTCCGACTCTCCAAGGCCAAACGAGACGGCCAGTAGAGGCCTTCGGCGATTACGCATACTTTTATACCTGCGTATGAACCAGCTGCGAATCCTCATCTATCGACCAGTCCTCCACTCAGCTGCCAGCATTTCTGAGGACAAGGGACACGCTCAGACAGTGGTAGATGTTGCCAAAGACACTGTTCGAGTACTCACTCGTCTCAACCAAACTTCTGACATCTATCGCACGCAGCAGATCACCTTTAACTACTTCCTCGTCGCTGCTCTAGGAGTTCTCTTTTTAGCCGTATGCCATGCGCCCAACGAGTTCAACCGGCAAGTACGTGATGAATTCTATCTAGCCCTTGATCTAGTGAACGGGTTCAGCACAAAGTCATACGTCTCAAAAAGACTGTGGAAAACGATCAAAGGGCTTCGGAGAATCGGCGAGAGACTCGGCGTCCTCACTCGCCCGTTTGGAACAGATGCTAGTGACCCGCACTCAACAGCAGCCGTCGCAATGGCGGGACTCGCTGGGCATCCTATGGAGGATCTATATGGCCCACTCAACGCGGTCGGGGAGTTGGGCAACAGCCCTCTTAACGGGCTACAAATGAGCCACGAGCTCACCAACCTGTTTGAGGCTGTCGGAGGATTTGGTAACTTTATGGCGCCAACAGCTGGGGATGGGATTAATGGCTTTGTTGGACATGAAGGAGAGATCCAGAATACTGGAGAGGGGCTCTCTGGCGTACTCGGTGATGAAGGAGAGTTTGCCCGGGTGATAAGGGATTTGTTCTGATGACCTGCTGTATGATTCTGCTCTGATATATATAGTTCCAACCAGATACCCTTTTTCTAGCCTTTCGCCATTCAGTCCACCTAACTTGTCTCATTCGGGCGACTATACGGGCTAGTCTGTTGTCGTCAGGCATCAATTCTGCCTGAGGCGGTTAGTTCACGTGATCATCCAGCCTCTTGCTTCTTTCGCTGTTTCGTGACCGTGTCAGATCCTCGATCGACATTCAAACATCTCAATCAAAGCGATGAGCTAAGTCGCATTAACATGCTTCGAAATTGATTTTCTCATAATATCGGGCCCAGAGCGACCACTATCAGTCTCGCCCACCGCCCCACGAGGCTAACTCGGAGGTCCGTTAAACCTCCGTCGATCGATCGCCTCACCAACCTGCAGCGAAAAATTCACCCCTCAACGACAGGTTCTTGTGTTCCTTCGTTGGACCCACGGGATTGAAGGTGCTTCGCCTTAATAATTACCTTCACTATTTTGCGACTGTGAATCTCCCCTTGAAGACCGCTCGTGGGAGATTGGGAAGCCATCGCGTCAACCTTTCCTCATCGCACAACAATCCGCTGTGGTCCCGCACATTGACATGACCCCTCGGCTTATCTAGCGGCGACTGTCTCTCCTGATCACACCAACCCTTGTCCACATTCGCTATCCCCGCCATTTCCCCGTCCATATCTCGCTGCTGTACATATCGTTATCTTTCCCTCTTGCTCTTAAAGTAGAGTGAGAACGCTGGAGTTTGAATATCGCGGCAACAGGCTGTTGGTCACCCACGAGTCGTTCCCACTTTATTTGGTCTAATAACATCCCAGCACCGTGTCGAGACAGATAGGCTCGGCGTTGGCCGACGGCCTAGACAGGCTGGATCTGAGTCAACTGTCAGAATCAACGCCATCCTCAACCGCTTCCTCCGATTCGTTCGATATGTCGTCGTCCGAGGGCGCACCGGAGTCCTGGATCTCCTCGTTCTGCTCGCTGATGGGGCATGAATTTTTCGCTGAGGTGTCCGAGGATTTTATCGAGGATGACTTCAATTTGACTGGCCTTCAGTCACAGGTGCCTATGTACAAGGAGGCCCTGGAGATGATCCTCGATGTGGAACCAGAAGAAGATGAGGACGAGGAAGAAGAAGAGGAGGAGGAGGAAGATGAGGACGAACTACTCGGCGACGAGAAGCCACCCGGTTACCGGAGGGAGCGGAGGCATGCAAGGGTGGCAAGCGATTTGAGCGTGATCGAGAGCTCGGCTGAGCTCCTCTACGGGTTAATCCACCAACGGTACATCACCTCACGGCCGGGCATCCAGCAAATGTTGGAGAAGTACGAGATGCAGCATTTTGGTGTCTGCCCCCGGGTTTATTGTAATGGATGCAAAGTGCTCCCCGTGGGACGCTCCGACACACCCGGCCAAGAAACAGTGAAACTCTTCTGTCCCAGCTGCCAGGACCTGTATACGCCGCCCAACAGCCGGTTTCACTCGGTAGACGGTGCCTTTTTTGGCACAACGTTCGGCTGTTTGTTCTTTATGACCTTCCCTGATCTCGACGTCGGACCCCGGTTCGACGCATCTCTGAATACTTTATCCCCCACGCGGTCAGCCTCGATCCCTTCGACCGTCACAACTACCACTACGACATCAGCTGGTACGAGCCACCAGCCTACCTCCGACACTCCTCGGCCCGTCTGGCCTACAGAAATGAATGGCGTGCGGACAGCCAACTTTGCGCCTGGCTTAGGAGAAGGCAAGATGTACGAATCGCGGATTTACGGCTTCCGCGTGTCGGAGCGTTCAAGGTCTGGTCCGCGCATGAAGTGGCTGCGGATGAAGCCGACGGACATCAATCAGCTTGACGAGATGGCCTATTTCAAAGCCCTGCAAAACTACGACAACGATGGAGACGCACAAATGGGCGGCGACAGTACACAGAACGCGATAGCAAACCGGAAAAAGGCACCAATGCGGCGGCGGCGGTACCCCACAGACCCAATGAACATAAACGGGGCGGCGGCTTAAACCTTTTCTCTTGCTCTTCATTTGCGTATTTACCTACTACAGTCAATTCCATACCAGCATTTCAGACAGATTCCTATACTTCGTCCTTCTTCTCCACCTATATGGTCTATCAAACAATACTACCTTGAGATCGAATCCGCGAAATATTTTCATTCGCGTTCTCTCTTCGCTACTTGACATCTTTTTGTCCTGTAACCTGCATCGAGGCGCCAACTTTTGTTTCCTGTTTATCTGCCTATATAGTCATATCCACATCTAGCTCCTGATGTCAGGCTCGCAATCGTCACGCGAATGAGACACAAGCACAGCCTATACGCGGAATACCCATGCACGTAGTTGAATTATGATATGAAATTTTGGTCATGGACTTCTTCTCTAATTCTAAGTTATTAGCATTTGTACTCTTGCACCGGCCATACTGCCCGGCGCCTTCTCGGCTTTTACTAAATACTAGACATATTACGCCAATTTAGGCTATTGGGTCGGTTTTGTCCGCACTTCGGTAGTAACCAGCGCTCAAATCTGCATACGCGCAAACTTGCTCGCGGCCTAACCTCCATTTAGTCCCTCCTGGGCCACTGATGCAAGGTTGTTAAAGTACGTCAGGGCGTCTCCTGTTCGCTTCGATCCTTCAAACTATCTCTATATACGCCAGGTATGGCTACCAAAAAGGTTGACACGGTCCATGAGACACTTGTGGACTCTAGCTCCGGATTCTGAGTTCGTTTGACCTTGTTCTTCGCGTGCCCTGCCGTTGTCTTGGGGTGAACACGGGATACTGCTCTGTTACTCTATATTCTTCTTGCAGAGCCATCCATAGCGCTCAGTTTGGCGGCCAAAATTTGGTTACCTAAAGACGTCTACGGGGTCCCGGGGTCTGCAAGTTTCCGGCTTCTGCCCGCTTAGACTTGAATGGGTTCAAAGTATCTTCCGGTACGTATTACCTATAAAGAGAAGAGCGTGAGATCCCATGGACCCCTGTGCCTCTGGACCTAAGCATTTTGGTACCTGGGGGGGGACTTTGCCAGCCTTGGGAATCAATATGGCTAACTATCTGCCACAAATGAAACGTATCTCTCCCGGCTTTACTCGACAAGCTTGCAGCAGAAATGAGCCTTTCATACAGCCCTGAGGGACTTTCCCAAAGGATTTCTGGAGCAGACTTCTAAGTCACGTCGCAGTTCTTTTGTAGAGATTGAGGGTTTGTTATACTTGCATTGTTCCACGCAGTCTGCAATACTCGGAGTGGAGGGCTCGTTTGTTTAGGCATTTGGGGGTCCATTTAACCGTTGCGGCAGTAGCACGCACGGACTCAACTACTGCGATTAGGTCTTCGATTTTGGCTTGCATGCCAGCAGGAGCTGCTGGGATGTTCCACAGAAATTTGACCAGGCAAGTGTAACCGTTCCCCCAGTAATAGAAACTAGATGCATGTTCCAGATACGCTACCACTGTCAACTATTCTGATGGCGATATAAGATCCGAGGGAATAGAATCGGGTGTTGTGGCGCTGAAAGATTATACCAGGGCTAAACACGTTACCTATACGGAGAGCATGGGAGTTGTTTCGTGTTTGGGCAAGGCAGGAGAGTCATCTTAAATGACCTTCTTTCCCACCTGGTCTGCTAGATTGGGCTGATCAATATGCCTCGCAACTTCTCTGTTGATGAGGAGAACCGGGGGTATGATTTTTTGTTCACAGGTCTAGGAGTTTCCATATTTTGACGGACCCCACCCATCCTGAGCATTCCTGCTACCCTAGTACGGGGGACGATCTGGACAAAAGGATAAAAACGTTTTTTTTTGTAAGCATGCCGTACACCGCCTACCTAACCGCTCTACTTGTCACTTATGACTTTTTATATATCTCTAACTAGTTAGCAGTTCTT